>JBAMJR010000059.1:0-140000 GCA_038501785.1 Myoxocephalus aenaeus | reverse complement strand
ATATATATATATATATATATATGGTTTGCATGGTCCAATTAATGGGATGGCTGTCACACAAGTGCCATCGTGAAATAAAGTGGTCATCAGGGGAAAATGGCGTTGTGAAATAAAAATAAATAAAAATAACAGCAGTATTAAATAAAGAAAAAAAAGATGAGATGATGTCTCCTCGTATTGAGCTGAGATTTACAACAGTGTTGTAGAATTCACACGGCCATGGTGAGATTATAGATTTGTTCTGCAAAAACAGATTTCTTCACAGATACATCTCAGATAGAAACACGAGGCGGTGGTCCCGGTGTTCCCAGAGGAAGGGCGGAGGGCCGGAGGGGATGTAGCCTCTGGCAGCCAATCACATACTGAGGATAGCATGTCATAACTGTGTCATGCAAACAATAACCTCAGCATGCACTGGCACCTTTCAGTCATCTATTGAAGCTTTTTTTCTCATCGCTTACACAAACAGTAAACAGACAGCCAGGATATCAAACTGCCCTCCTGGAAATTCAAACCAGTTGAAAACTAAAACCCATGGACACAATCCTTTTGAAGTCGATCCTCTCTGTTCACTGTACAAAAAATATTTGTACTGTTTGAAGTCATTTTCTGAAGAAAATAACCCATATAGCTGCAGTTAGTCTTTCTGGACATAAACAGGGAGACTTCATCTCCATATCTGGTCTGAAAGTGTGCCGGGCACCTCATTAACATGCCGATAACCACAAATGAGAGGAAGGTAGAGGATGGACCGTGTGAAAGACAACTGTGGAAAGGAAGAAAAAGACAGACGCAGAGAAAGCTCGTCCGGCAGATGGATCACAAATGTGGAGGAAAGCGCTCCAAAATAATAACAATAATGACGTCAAAGTCTGGTTTCCTCTACCTTCTGCAATGAAATACATTTGTTCTATCAATTGATAATTTAATTGGGTGCACATGTAGGATCAAGGCAGACTTGATTAATGGTCATGTTCACAAATACAGAATGCCTGCAAGCTGTTCAAAGCCGAAGCCAGGAGAAATATTTGAGACGGTTGCAACAATGTTTTGCCTCTCTGCAGGTTTATGAAACACAGTTTAGATTCTTTGTCTATTCAGACCTCTCTTCAAACAGTGAGGCGCCGTCGTACCATTTCCACATGGGGTCTTAAAGATGTTTCTCATGAAATTCAGTACTTCACAGGAAGGATTTTCACAAGATACTTGAGCCTGCATGGTTGCAGGGATTTACTCGTTTGGTGTGGAAGAAGTCAACTTCTTCCACACTAAACTGGGAAAACCATTTCTTTATGCACCTGGCTTTGTCACGCTGAAACAGGGGAGGATCTTCTCTAATCTATTGCACACAAAGTTGAAGGCGTGCTGTTGCTCTGGCTGTTTCCCGGTGAGGACCGTCTCATTCTTGTGGCTAATGGTCGGCTAATCTCTTGGCTGATAGCCGGATACGTCTGGACAGGGAGGTGAATGCACATCACTGACCTTCTGTTATGGCCATAACTGAGGCTAACTCTGCAGTGGGCCTGATTAGGGGGCCAGCGAATAAGATTGTCTTTGAAAAAGAATGCTGAACTGCTTCACACCATTTTTATTGTGTACACCAACAGCTGCACCTCCTTTCACCAGTCTGTCAAGCTCCTGAAGTTTGCGGATGACACCACCGTCATTGGACTCATCTCTGGTGGGGACGAGTCCGCCTACAGCTGGGAGACTGACCACCTGGTGACCTGGTGCGGCCAAAACAACCTGGAGCTCAACGCTCTGAAGACAGTGGGGATGGTCGTGGATTTCAGGAAGAACCCTGTGTGAAATCCCTCGTATGTGTAACATTCCTGGCAAATAAATGGTTCTGATTCAGATTCAGATTTTTTGAAAACGTATCGCTTCTTTTAATACATGGAGCACCGACTGTGTTTAGGAGTCCGCAGCCTTCACTCATCCGTCTCCCATTTTGGAGCAGAAAATGAGTAAATTCAGGACCATGATGTGTTTCTCTTTTCGGATACTTCCTGCATTTAACACAAAGACTCACTCCTTCTTCATTACTCCCACAACCACTCCTCCTCTTCTCCTTCCCCCCACCCTCCCTCGTTTCCTCTGGTCCCTCACTGGCTTCCCGCCGGGTCATCACTCACCTTCTTCCTCCTCCTCCTTTTCTCCCTGTTAGTCCCCTTTCTCCTCCTCCTCCTCCTCCTCCTCCTCCTCCTCCTCCCTATTCTGTTGTCCAGACACACGCACTTCCCAGTGGATCGTCTGCAGTGTGCTGCCAGTCTGTGAGCTGGAGAGACACTCAAGACCATACACCAGAGGAATCTTCAAAAACAAACTTTTCCTGCAACTTCTTGAATTTTTTTTTCCCCCATCTGTGGATGCAAACACACCTACTTTTGCTTTGACTTATTTTCCTTTGAGGGTCGATTTATTTCCAGAGAGCTGCAATGCTTCCATTCTACATCTTGACTTTTGCTGGTGAGTACTTTCTAACGCTCATGCCAGTGCTGGTAGTGAATGAGGTCATGTTTCTGTTAATGCCAGTCGCTATGATTCATACTTACCGTTCCCTCCGCTCTTTTTCTTTCCCTGTGTTCAAAGCCACCATCCAAGCCCACAACCAGCTGTTGCCAGGCTCCTGCAACTTTGAGTCCAACACCTGCGGATACACCTCAGATGAAGACTTTACAAGCTGGGCCCTGCACAAAGATGGTACTGGGGAAACTTGCGACCCAGCATCTTCAGTCTTTTCTTGAAAACATTTTTTCCAATGTTTCTTCTTGCGCTCTTTTATTTGTTTAGCTGTGATGTTGCAGTTGTTTTGGTGCCGATTTTGGCCAAAACGAACGATGCATTCTGGCAAAGAAGCCCATCTGGTCTGCATTGAATCCAGCATCTGGAAGCAGTGAAATAACACATTTAGGCATTCTGGCTGGTTTGGTACTGCAGCCGATACAGATGGGTTCTGTGCACCCCGATATATATATATACGTTATGTCAGCCAATATTTATGTTAAGGGATTAAAGCCAACAAATGAATGCAGATTAGATCATTTGTACATCACCCTGTTCTAGAGACTAGGCCAACTTCCTTCTCGTGCTGAGAAGCGCTCGCACACATTGTTGAGAAAGGTCGAGCTGCAGATATCTTGAGAGACGCCGCATGTTGTACTTGCAGCAGGATCCTGTCAAGTTAATTGTGACGTGAAGCAGGACCGGATTGAAGAGGTGGAGGTTATGTTGATGTTATGAAACACTCAGCTCTCTGACCTGATTTTATTTACACAAAACCTAAATGTAACATATTTTTACAACTACATACAACTAACCCTGTCAGGCATGTTATACTAAACTTATGATGAACGATCCACCAGAACCGGTCCGAGTACTGGTGCCGACACTGGACTTTATTCTCAGCATAAATCGGCCCAAATCCACATTTCCAAAGGCAGATCGTGCAACCATATTTGGTTACAAGTCTCTAATACCAAAATCGTAATTATGTTATTTTTAACCTCGTACTATTGGTGGTGCACTGTAAATGAAAAGAGTGCTTATAACCTCTAAATGGAAACAGAGGAGCATTTTTGGAAATATGCACATTTGCTTTCTTACCAAGAAGATGATATAAGAGCGTCAGGAGGTGATTGACCTAGCTTAGCATCAAAGACTGAGCGCAGGGAGGACCAGATAGTCTGGCTCTCTTCAAAGTTCAAGAACAGAAAGGTGAATGTGGGGTTTTAGGGAGGAGTTACATGCTGAAACGTCTTCTTGCCAGTGACTTCCCAGATATGTGTTGTGAAAATGAGGCTTCCCACAGGAACTCCCCCTAAAACCACAAAGAGGCAGTTTTACATTTGTGTTTTGATTAAACAAGTGAGATACCGCATGCTCACTAGTGTACGCTGGCGGTGTTGGTGGGGAAGGTTGGACAGCCAGGTTAACAGCTTCCAGTATTTATGCTAAGCTAGGCTAACAGCGTCCTAACTTCAGCTCTGCAACCCACAGACCCAGTTCTACCCGGGGTATGGGGACTAAATAAGTCGTTGGTGCTGAAGAAGTAACAACAAACAGAAACTGCTTCCAATATCAATTCATTCATCTGCTGTTTTTCTGATTAATCAATCATTTGGTGTATAAAATGTAATGATATCAGACAGCTTATATTGTATGAGGAATTCATTTGATTTAATTAGACAATTATTACAACTCAAATCCTCATACTTGAGAATATGGAACAAGCAAATGGAAGATTTAGTTTTAACATTTTAGAGAGTTAATTGATTACCAAAGTTGGCATTATATACATTTGATGGCTATGGACCAACCAATTGATTGATTGACTGACTAACTGCTTGCTTCTGCACTATTGAAAGGGGCGCGTGATTCTTGTTAAAGCTCGCCGTCTCCCATCTACGCTCTTTGGATTGGGGAGGAAGACTTCCTTCGGGCATGATTGTGCCCTGCTGCTCCAGTAGCAACTGTATCTGCAGCGAGACTGTTGGAAAAACTCCTCTTTAAGACTTTATTTCCCACCATGATCCTTCGCTTGTTCTTGTCTGAAAATTGCTCTGCTGGTGCAGCCTGTCTCGCTGCCAGTCCTCCCTCTGGGAAAAAGCCAACTACTTTCTCTTTTCCTGTTTCCATCCTTGTTACTACTGCCGCCGGCTTGCTAAAAGGTCAGTGCCAATGGTGTGCTCAGTCTTTGCTCATTTATTCTCCTCTCTTAGTGCTCTGTGCAGCACAGCAGAGGCTGCAAGAGAAGTGATGTCATGTCAACTATATGAAGCATGTTATGTACTTTTTAAACAAAGCAGAGGCCCCGTTGAAATCAAGAAAATACGTCAGCTTGATTGTGCGCCAGGATCACTTAGGTTTCAATTCAGTCCATTTGTGTAAATACAAACATTTGAAAACAGTTGCACTTCATTGGCATAAAAGAAAAAGAACCGCATCAAATGTGAAATGATCTCAGTGTGAGTGTGCGTGTTTGTCAGGATAGGAGCCCCAAGGCAGCGGGGCATTCCACAGGGACCAATAATAAATGACAGGCGAGTAAGGAGAGTCCAGAGGCCACTGTAGAATAAAAAGAAGCTTAAGTCTCTGTGAGGGTGGGAGCTGAATTTCTGATGTACAATTCCCGATTCCCTCAATTTCCAGTTTTTGTATTTTATTTTAGATTAAAGTTCCATAAGAGACCGCATTCAGCCTTTTACTTAAAAGAGAAGATGTGTGACAGGTCATCAGGTCACAGTTCATGACTTAATACCTGCTAAACTAATGACATTCCCATCAGTCTCAGCTGTTCAGGACTTTGTGCCAAGCACTTGGTTTTATGTTTGTGCATCGAAGGTGATGCAAAAAGAGGAATCCTAGAAAGTATAATATGAATCGTCAACTCTGCTGGCATTTATCCAGACTGGCTTTGGACTGAACTACTTGTTCCAGCGCTGCATTGCTTGTTCTCTGTCAGTTTGTGTGGCAAATCAATTCAGAGCTGAGGGTGGATTCTCCCCTTTATTCAAGTTTTTCCGAATTGTTGGTCACCTGCCATACCACGAAGCTTCTAAGGGACTTGACTTTACCTTTTTATTCACAGAAGTCTTTATAGATAAGACAATGAAAACACTGTGAAGAAATAAAATAAATAGTTCCACAAAGGTGGGTCCCATTGTTCCTGCATTCCAGTTATCAGTATGTATCAGCTTTATTATCCTTGATGATTAGTGTCCGCATGTGGCTGCTTTTCTGTAGCACCACACTGGTTTAGTTTAGTTAGCAATTAGTTTTTATTTCTTAGCACCTCTATTTAAGATCTTTTTTTTTTTCAATTCTTTCTTTGAAAGCTTGTGAATTACTTTAAAAAAAACAGAGAGAAGAGTCTATCAACGTGTATACAAGTTAATATTCTTTTAACGTTTAACTTTAGATGTCAAAGAAAGGTTAGGGCTGGCAGATAGAAAAGTCAGAAAAACATTTCTGACTTGTAATGTCAGTGTTTGATATTTGTAGAAAATAAGCTAAAACATGCAATAATCTCCTTCAAGGTTATTAAATTGATGTTGACAATACATTTGTCCCTGTAGAATAAAAAGTATTGTCGCAGCAGTGTTAACAATGCATTTTATCTAAATCCCACAAACCTTTTTATTTCAGGCCGTTTTGTTGCCGTGGACCAGGATGGTGCGATCGGGGCAGACACCGGGCCGCAGAGAGAAGTCACAGGGGTCCTGCTGAGTCCGGCTCTGGAGCAGGACGAGTGGAGCTGCCTGAGGCTCGTCTACCAGATCAGCGGGTCGGGAAGCCTGGAGGTCCTGCAGCGCACGGAGGGAAAGAGCTTTGACAAGCCGCTGTGGAGCAGCCAGGCGTCCTCCGACAGCTGGATCATCTCAAGCATGGACCTGCAGAACAACACCGAGCCGTACAGGGTAAGATATGAAATACAGAATACAAGGTCTACTCTTTGTGTTTATCATCTGAGGAGCTTGAATGTGCTGATTCAATTTCACATCTAACTCCCCATATGGAGACCATGAATATCAACCGCAAGTGACATGTAAATGTAACCTTTAGTTTTGGAGATATTGTAGTCAAATGTGGAAGTAAATATAAAATAGTTAGGAACACCTAACAATAAAAGTTAAGCACACTACTCAAGTAAAAGTTGAAACAAATCAAAGTAACAGTTATGCATAACTATCAATCCAGTTGTATACGTACATTGCTGAGGATTAGGGCTAATGTTAATAAACAAAACTCTGAGATTGAGAGAAAAGAACAGTATTACAAGAAACCAAGTTGGAAAATGTCTAGAATAAAGTCGTATGTTTAGAAGAAAAAGTGATAATATTTCAAAATAAAGTCTTGTGCTTTGATGTTATGAGCTTTAAGTCATAATTTGACCCAAAAAAATCCTTCTGAATTTCAGTGGTCTCCGAAGTAGAAAAAATATATATTCATCACAAAACGTTCTCACAGATTGCTTTATGAGGGAAAAAAAGATCCAAAGACTGCTGAAATGAAGAAAAACATTCTCCAGATTGGGTTATAGGAAACATAAGGACCCTCGGCCATTCTCCCTTTTCTAAAAGTAAAAAGCTTCAAGATAAATCAAAAGTGTACTTAGTTATGTACATTTTTAGAAACCGTAACTGCTGACTTTCAGTCCCTCTTTCGTGAGACAGTGGAGGTGCAGAAAACAACATTTCATGCCGCTGTTGACAGGAGGGAAGACAAAAGTTGATATTACACATGCAGGCCCAAATATAGGCCAGTGTGAAGTGTGTAGAGAAACACACACACACACACACACACACACACACACACACACACACACACACACACACCTACACACACCTACACCCACACTCATTATCCAAACACTATGTGGGGATAGTGCAGCAGATGTTTATACTATATGCACAGGCAGCACTGACTCTGACAGGGTCGTGACCTCTACATAATGGGAAGTCGGGTCTGTGCTGTGTGGGCCCCTCAGTGCATACATGTATTTCAGTCCAAAGTAGACACAGGTGAAAAAAAAATGTACATGTCAGTGGTTTCAATTTCCCACTGATTACTAAAAGGCAAAATTTCTCTCGATGAACATAAACCTGCCATCGTATAATCTCATGGCTGTTACATTTTTGAAGAGAAGATTGATACCAACTGACGGCAATTTCTGAAAAAAATACCGGATATTGAAAAGCTGGCACTACACTGAATTTCTGGCTCAGAATGACCCGTCAGGTTAGCCTAGCATAGCATACACACAGCAAAGGCAAAGGGGAAAACAGCTTGCCTGGCTCTCCTCCAAAGATCTTGTTGCCAATAAATAATTACACAATGCAACTCCCCCAACAATATTTATGAAAGATTTAGGAGTGTTCCCTTTTGAAGAGAGCAGGCTGCAGCTGTTCCTCACTGCTTCCATCCTTTATGTTAAGCTTTTCACGTCCAGACTCTAGGGCTGTAACGTTATATTACTTAAGGCATGGACCTATGAGGGATATAAATCTTTTTATCTCTAAGAAAGAAAGCAAAAAAGTGTTTTTCCAAAATTGTTACAATCGTAAATATTGTTTTAACAATAAAAAAGCTACCGGATCGAAATTATTAACAAATCTGTAGTCTTGAGAGCTTTTTAGTCTATTTCAGATAAAACAATATTAATAAATCACGACAAAATACTATGTAGAATATCTGAATTGAAATGTAACACACAAAATAAAAACACATGCTATTTATTAATCTAAAAAAAAGTACAAATGACGTCTTGGATCATGCTTGGGCCTGCTTGGGCCTTTCTTCCTCTGGAATTCATTTTTACAGAAAACCTGCCGCTCACGCGAGCTTTAAAAGTGAATTAGATGCCTGTGCGTTTCATGGGTGCACTCTCTCTGACCCTAAATATGTCAGCTGATTCCTATGATATCATTCCTGTGTCACGCCCCATCAGGGTCGCAGGGTATCGCTGAACATGTGTTGTTGATTAGGTTGTAATCGAAGGTAAACCTGGACGGAGCCCTGGGAGCAGCGTGGCCATCTTTGAGATCCACATCAGCCCTGGATACTGCCTGGGTCGGTGACTTCACACACATCACTCACACATAATAATCCACATAAGCATGTAACTCTAGATGCAGGCCATCTGTGCTCTGTTCCTTCAACTCACACACACATGAACATTGTTGGTGCATTAATAGGTTTTCAGCCTGTTGCACCCACACTCATAATGGCGGCCCTGTTTCGCATTTTTTCTGCGTCTAGAGTGTGATTTTGAGGAGTCTCACCTGTGTGGATACAGTAATCAGTGGAACGCCAATGTAAACTGGTATGTGGGAGGAGGCGGAGGCCAGCTCCTCCAAAACAACATACCAAAGGACCACACGTATAACAACAAGACAGGTGAGTATTGTTCATGTAGACGTGTTTCTCTTATCCAATGACTTCGAGTCCTGCAGGTTTTCATTTGTGTTAACGGAGCAAAAGAATGCTATTGAAGGAAAAGTGTGTTTTGAATAGTTTGGCCATGATTTATATCAGTATATCATGTACTCCCCATCTTAAGAGATAAGCCTGATATTACTCCATATTCTTTTTGTATTGGCAACAAATCCAATGAAAAGACCAAAAGTAACAATCCATTGGTTCATCGCTCACTACTTTCTGACCTCCCTATAATGTCTGTGGGTTTCAGCCCCACGCCTATTCCTTCTTAATAATGCTGTAAATCTGTAAAAATGGGTCACAAATACATAGTTTAATTTTTTTAAACAGTCCCTGTAATTTCATAAAACAGCTGGGCACTGTAGTTTTTAGCAAACGTTACTCCAACAGAAGTAAAAAAAAAAGTGTATTTGTTGGGGTTTAATACACAGTAAGGGCTCCAATATCTATTTACAGCAACTGGAGGGTGTATGTGGCAACTTTGTTATTTACCTGTCAAATTAAACTCCCTTTGTAAAGAGTGCAGAGAGAGAGATGTCAATGACCTGTGCTTCCTGCATGGCTCAGATTTAATACAAGTAGCAAACATACTTTAAAAAGTTCCCTGTAGGTTTTTGTTTTTCGGATGTTAGACCTGACGCAACATTGAAACTTCTCAGCAACAGGATGGCTCATGTCTAAACCCTCACTCAGGTCACTTGATGTACGTGGACTCCATCTACGCCAAAACCTTCAAAGAAGTGGCCAAACTGGTGTCTCCCATGACGACAGTGCCGTTGTCCGGCTGCCTGAGCTTTCAGTACCAGAGAAGCGAGAGGAGGGGGAACCTGTTCTCCGTCTACACCAGAGACCAGCTGGGTCAGTACCAGGAGCTGTGGAGAGCAGACACGGAGATCCTGAGCGACTGGAGCGGGACGCTGGAGGAGTGGATACCTGTGCAGGTGGACCTGAAGGCACCGTACTCTGTACAGGTCCGTACGAAGCATTCAATGTCTGCTCTACGTCGCATTTTAAAGCGCCGCGTGTCGACTTTTTACATGAACTTTGTCCAACTAATCCATATACTGCTGAAATGTTTAAATGATTTAAAAAACTATATATTTAATGTATGACTTTAAACCCGTTGAAAACGGTGGAGCCCATATGGGCTCTATGGCAGATATTGCTATAAAAACTGTATAATTCACTTCTTCATTTACTCATAACCAGTAACATATAGACTGATATTTACACATCTGAACACACAACTCACATTATACTCTTTTATTATAACACCAACATTATTCAAATAGCCCTAGTGGTTGCAGAGATATGCCTTTTTTAGTTTGGGTATGCAATTTTCGAGCAGAGGCCTAAAAATAGGTGGGTTTTCAAAGGGTTAAAATGCATTTACCCCTGAAATATAGTGTACATGAAACCCCCTCCTGTGTGAGGCCTTGCATCTGTGTGTTTATGAGTGTCTGTCTGCCTTCAGGTGGTCTTTGAAGTATCCTTTAACAGCCCGAGAGGCGGACGCGTTGCAGTTGATGACATTTCCTTTTCTCCAGAGTTTTGCAGCAAAGACACTGGTGAGCTGCAGTCACAGTTACTCACTGTTCATTCTAAACAGGTTGGTTTTAATGTCACCTGCACACACAGTTATATCTGTGATCAAACGCTTTCTGGGTGAACAGACAAAATATTAACATTTTAGGATTTTAAAGGACTTATGGCGTATAACCCGTGATTAAACAAATGCAACCTTGAAGGTTCACATGCTGTGAGGGTAACAATTTGGCATATAGATTATATTATATTATCAGAAGGTTTTCTCTGTGAAGCTCAAGGTGAACATTTGGATCACACTGTGTGTGTGGCACAAGAGGAAACGTTTTGGTGTTTCCAAAATCAGAACTGAACCATCTTCTGTATGCTTTTATGATAATTATTCATGTCATTTGTTGAAACTCTGTGACGCTGCTATTCTTGGATCTCAATGGGACAAACCTGGTTAATTAATGGATGAATAAAATAAAAAAATAAGAATGTCAGCTTAAAATGTATTCATCCTCTGGGGACTATTAATAACCACAGAAAATGTCACTGTTGCTGATGATTCGTAAATACTAAAACCAGAGCTGCAAACGATCAAACGAATCAAAACACTGCTTTCTCTACATTTGTTCCACAGAGCCGACCTTTGACCCCTCCATCGCCAGCTGCAACTTTGAGTCAGGTTTCTGCCACTACGTCCAGGACCAGGGGATGTCGTCATCGTGGAGGAGAGTGTCTGTGAAGCCCGACATATTTAGGAACGGAGACCACACTACAGGGGCAGGTGGGCTTCGACGACCGACTGTGGGCTTTAGTCTCGAACACTTAAACCTGCACTAAAAGGGCAATCGAGCGCCATCAGTTGAACAGGAAGTTTAAAAATGTAAAACAAATGTGGTATTGTATGGTTAGAAAGAAGTGAGTTGACCAGATGTCTGTAGCCGGCTCCTCATCTCTGCTTGAGTCCAGTGTCTCGAAGCTACATGAACCGCTACTAGCATACCACATCAAAAAAAGGTTAGCATACAAAGCCCATTTCTCCGGTTCTTACACTCTTAACGGATATTTCAAATGTTACATTGGGTCTAATGACTACGGGGACTCTTGCAGAGCCAAAAATCAAGGATGATTATTTAACAATTCTGCAGCGCTACAGAGCTTGTCGCACATTTTACTTTCTGGTTTATTAAATGTTGCCACCAGAGGGGATTTCCTATTTCACATTGCTAGAATGTTTGCGATTACAACTTTGCATGCCAGTGATTTGGTGGTGTCACTGTATCAGTCGCTTTGAAAACTCAATTCACGCAGCTCTTGAAAACAGTGGCACCTCCGGGTGACGAAGTGGGATTTGAGGCTGTTTGAAAACGGTTGAAATTGAGATCAATGCCAGCTGTGAGTGGTGATGGGAACATTCATGGCGAGCAGATTTACAGAAAGAGACAGTTTCTCGAGAAAATAAAGTCTGTCTTTTCCTTCCAGGATATTTCCTGTTGGCTCATTCCCGGCTGAGCCCACACTCTGGTTATGTTAGCCGTCTGATCGGTCCAACTCTGCCCGGGAACATGAAGTTCTGCCTGAGGTTCTACTTCTCCCTGAGGGGTGAGTGGCACCCGGACACTCTCTAGATGGAAGGATATTCGCCATGTGTCATGAGTGAATCCTGTGCAGTGATTTGGTTTATGTTTTCACTGACTCACCAGACATAAATAACTCTGGCAACTGCAGGTTTCAACCAGACGGACCAGGCTCTTTCTGTGTATCTGCAGCAGGAGAGCGGCAGCCAGGAGAAGATCTGGACTCAGGGGGAGAAGTCCAGAGGACTCTGGATCACGACGGACGCCACCTTCCAGACATCACAGCCTGCCAAGGTCAGAGGAAGTGAAAATATGGCAATTCACCCAAATAGTTGTTGAGATATTTCAGTCTTGATCTCTTTCTAATGGCCAGCAAGGGGTTGCAAAAAGAAGTCAGATTGTGTAGAAGTCGATGAGAAAATGACTCTACTTCTATCTTGATTTATTCCCTCAGTAAACATGAGTTTATGGTCTTGGCAGGACATGTAAAGAATTTGGACATACATAAAGACAAGGAAGCGAAACAGTTGACAAGAAAAAGAAGGAAATGGATTACTAGTACTTTCATGAAATGCTTTACTTCCTGTGCGTTTGAGCCTTTTAAGTGCTGCTCTGTGATTTCTTAAATCTACCACACATCCGCTGTTAGAGGACACAGTACCATCACCACATTTGCATGTGCATGACAATTAAGCCCAAAGTGCTCAAAGGCATTCTCCACACTGGCCTTTCGTTCCCTACTTTGCATATTGAACCGTTTAAAAAAAACAAAATAACACTTGACGATTTATTTTTCTTCCTCGTGAGTCACACACACACACGTCTGTGTTTGCTGTTGCGATGGTGTACGTGAGCAATGCTTTAAGTTCCTGTGCGGGCGGTGAAGCTGACGGCTTACCTTTGTGTTCAGGTGGTTTTTGTCAGCACCTGCAGGAACTTCTGGGACTGCGGCTCCGTGGCTTTGGACGACATCAGCGTGAGCCTCGGAGACTGTGAGCTGACAGCAGGTAAAAAAATCTACAACAACAATAACAACAGACAAACTCAGAGCTCTCGCGTGTCTCCACCAACCCTCATCGAAATGTGTTTCATCGACACACAACTATAGACCTGATGTTGTTTAGCTGATGGCATGAGATGATTTCTGGGGGATAACTAGATCCAGTACGGTATATATTTTTACCCCAATATTTTTGGACATGATAGTTGTCCAGGCCAAACCTCATTTTGTGCATAACAAACTAACTCCTTATCTGCTAGTTTGAGGCTCCCAGTGGGTGCAGGACCGGCAAAGTGACGAGTAAATATGACTAGTAAATATCTGAGCATGAAAACGGATCATGTTCAAGTTAGAAATGGAGTCGGATGAAAGTCAAGAGTCGAGACAGATGTGTTTCAAGGTCGACCGTCACATTGAAGCGTTCCCCAACATTACGTGTCATCCGTGCTCCTGTCGCAGGCTTGCTGTCGTGGTCTCTGCCGGGACACTGTGACTTTGAAGCCGGCCTGTGCGGCTACACTCAGGACAAGCAGAGCGATGACGCCGACTGGGAGTGGAGGAGAGGATCCACCCCGACCTCGTACACCGGCCCGAGAGGAGACCACACCACGGGACTCGGTGAGGGGGTTTTCCTCTCCGTCCCAAGTCCAGAATACTCTGCTCATAATACACACAGTAGAGTGAGTAAAACCTGTGGGGCTTTTGGTCGACAGGGTACTACCTGCACATGGAGGCGTCGCCCATGCTGCCCGGTCAGAGTGTCCGGCTGCTGTCCCGCCCTCTGAGGGGCTCCAAGGGGCCACAGTGCCTGCGCTTCTACTACCACATGTACGGCTCAGGGACGGGTCAGCTCAGCATTCACCTCCGCAAGGCCAAAGAGGACGCGCTGCTGTGGCAACTGAGCGGCGAGCAGAGCATCGCCTGGCTGAGGGCCACAGTGGAGTACCAGAGCGACAGCCAGCATCAGGCAAGAGCAACAAACCCTCTGCAGGTTTTATGTTTAAAGCCCGTGTGCTGGACATGGTGACCCTGACCGGTAGACAATGATGGCAGCTGGTTGATACACTTCACAAATCCGGTTTTAAAGAATTACTTTTCTAGTGGTGCAACTGATGAATATGTTCACTTAGTCTATGACTATATTTCGATTTCGTTGGGTCTTTAGAATGTCGAGCACCCTTATGTTGGGAACCACTCATACTTTTAGTACATTTTATTTCAGTAGGCTTTTAAGTGCAGGCCTTTTATCTGTTATGTTACACTATATTACATGGCTGAATTGGTCCACGTACTACAGTAAAGGAGCTCAGTGCTTCTTTTTCCACTGCTCATCACTCACTGTGAGAAATATGTTTTTAGATTGTGTTTGGAGCGACCAGGGGTTCATCAGTTAGGAGCGACATCGCCATTGATGACATCATCTTGGAAAGCGGACCTTGCCCCGGTAAATATCTAAGATAACTGTTGAACACGTGGCTACAGATTAAAACATCCAAGAAAATAAATGCACATTATATGATAAATAGGATTTTTTTTAAACTGGAAAAAGAATAATAAAAACTAGCCCTTCAAGGTCTGTAGCAGCGTACTGATTTCTTTTTGATCCCCCTGCAGAAATGGAGGTCAAGGCCACCGTGGGAACCTCCAATGAGATCGAGTAGAAGGCAGGAGGAAGTCAGCTGCGTAGGATGCATGACCCAGTTTTTTAACTTTATTTTTTGCACATTACAGACTCCTGACACCTGCATGTCAATCTGAACACGTATGGTTGTGGACAACAGGAATCTTTTCACTTAGTTCTGTTTTCATGGAGCAACACCTATCAGTTGTTTAACTGTGTTCTTCATCACATTTATATGCATTAGATTAATGCTCATTGCTCAAAATAAAGCTAGAAGGTTATTCACCATTATTTGTCACTACTTATTACTGTGAAAATAATCGGGAAGGACATGTCATGATTTTGGTGAACTCAAGAGAACAGAATTATCCAAACATTTCCAACATGTCCGTAGTTAGACCCAAATAGCTATAACAGTGACACAGAACATGGTAAGGGCTATAATTATTATACAAGGTTGTTAATACAAATTTAAACTGACCAGTAAGCTGTAATTAATGTACCCAGATGAGTTTAGGCCTACAGGGTAGGAAGTGTCAACTGATCTCCCCAGTTGTGTTCCAGATGTCACTGAGAAAGTCAAAATACATTTCTCCGAAAGCATTACATAAGCAGTCAAACAGATGAAAAGTTGTCTGTTTCCACTTTATAAGCTTTGCGACAACCAAAAGGCACTTCCACTGTGAAAATAACAAACGCAAATAATACAGTTAAATACCGAATACTTGTTCAAACACAAAAACAAAACGCAGACGACACAAAGATAAAACCAATATATTCAGATTTATTTCAAACCACATACATACATATACTGTACATTTCAATGAGAAAAAAAAACAAAAAAAAAAAAAGGAACAGACGGTTTCATTTGGTCCAACAGATGGTCGTTACATGATGCACGTCCCGTCTTTCAGGTATTTAATGGACTCCATCTGCTGCGTCATTGCAAGAACTTCCTGAAATCCTGTGCTGAGACCCGACATGTGCTGGAAGTACGCCTCCTTCTCCACCTGCACCGACAGATTATTCACCCCGGCGTCTTTCAAAATGGCCGTCACCTTCGTATCAGGGGGAAAAAAATTACAATTACAAACTCAGATCAAGGAGAACTGGTGTTAGCTGGTATGATGACGTTAAGTCCTCCGAAATGGAGTCTGTGTGTACCGACCTGCTGTATGATCCTCTGCTCCACCACGTCTGCCATGATCTGGATGTGGATGGTCCCCGCGATCATGTTGGCCGAATGCCTCCAGAAATGAGGGTCTCTGTACGACAAAACTCCTTCGATCTTCTCAATCTGAAATAATAGTCAGAAATATTAACGAAAAGAAAAACTATTCTCACAGATGCTGACTGGGTGATGGTATTTCTTTTACTGTCGTCAAGGCCAATGATAATGCACAAGACCTTTTGGGAATTTGGATGAGTAAAGAAATTTAAAAAATTGAAAGCATACCTCCAATAAAGCGTCATTATCCTCTTATTTTAACAACAAAATGTTAAGATCCAGATGATTAAAATAGTTGACACGTGCAGTTGTGTGTATAGATAGACAACAGATAGATAACCTACTTCACAGACTAGAAAATAGCAAGAATTCCTGGATCTCCACTAAAAAGAAAAAAAAGAAGAAAAAAAAAACTTTCCTCCAAATTGAATTAATCTGTCAACAATCAAACAAACCGAATTCAAAACACACAACCTCCTTTGTGGAGTTAAGAAGCATCACATACCATTGATGTCTCATGTTAAAAGATAAAAACTAAACCACTTATTTTCTCTCAGTGGAAAGTTTTTAGCGCATCATCGTCTCTTCACACAGACCATTACGTGAAACGGAAAACAGATTTTTCCCCAAACGTCTGCGTACAATTAGTTTCATGGGCAGCTCCACCATCATCCTTAAAGGAAACGGCAGTAACTTTGCTCTCACCTTCTCCAGCGCGTCGTTCAGTTCCTTCTCGTTTTCCGGGGGGCCTCGTAGCAGGAGAACCTCGCAGGCGTCCTTCAGCAGAGGGATGACGCTGAGGAAAATAAGCGTGGCGATGAAGAGCGAGCAGATGGGGTCGGCGATCAGCCAGCCGAACTGACGGATGAGGATGGTGGAGATGATCACACCGACGCTGCCCAACGTGTCAGCCAGGACGTGGAGGTAAACACCTGGAAGGAAGAAAAGAAAAAAAACATGAGAAGTGTATCTGGCTACAACTTCCATTTCACAACATTTTCTTTTAGTGCATCAAACGGAAACACACACACACACCTCTCATGTTCGCGTTCATGCCTCCGCCTCCGCCTCCGCCCCCGGAGCCATGGGCGTGGCCGTGCCCGCCGTGTCCGTGTCCTCCGTGAGAGTGGCCGTGACCCCCGTGACTGTGCTCGCTGTGGGAGTGGCCGTGGTGAGAGTTGCCGTGGTCATTTGACGAGCAGCTTTTGCCGCCGTGGGAGTGAGCGTGACTGAAAGCGCAGATGCCCACCAGGTTGACCAGTAAGCCTCCCACAGACACCGGCTGGAGGAGACAAAAACCAACAACACACAGAGAGTTCAGAATGAGTGATGTCTGGCTACTTGATGAATCACCATTAATAACTGATAACACAGAAAGTTTCCCTACAGAAGTTAACAAGCAGCTACACCGACTGCAGTGGGAAGCTTGTGCCGGATATCAACAAAAACAAGTAGCTTGCTTTGCCGAGTAACAAAATATCAGTTGTAAAATATCCATACAGTCTGTGTTGAAGGGGGAAAAATAACTACTTTAAACAAAAGCTGTATGTTACAGTAAGATTTTTATGTCATTCTCTATAGTCGCGTTTGAATGATTTGATTGAGGCAGCCATTAAAAGGATGTTTGGTTGAAAATGAAATGCATTTTATGATACACTTGTCCATTCAATTATGACGTTAGCTCCGCGGGCAATGTCTGCTGGACGTCCCAGTCCATTTGATATGATTACCATCAACATATAAGAGCATAACACGTTTCATTCGTTGTGTTTTCATCTACTAGGCCTTGACACACGTAGGTAGAGTACCCGGTGCTTTGCTTGCTTTCCTTCTCGTTGCCTCTTAGGTAAGGAGAGGCATGTCTTGAAGGCCTGTGACGACTGGGCAGCTTCAGGTGTATGACACTCGAATACAAATTATGAATTCATTCTTAAAACGGGCTTCTCGTCAGTAATTAAATACAGCCTCTCAACATCCAATAAAACAGGGGAATTTGAGAGAGAAAGAGATTTTTTATATTTTAGTTCCTCAGGTTGCTCATACAGTTCCCAAAAATGCAACTAGATAGGGAGGGTCTAATGAGAGGTGCAGTCTGGTAAATGCCCATTTCTTTTAAACTCCACACCGCCAGCTTGTAGCACAGGCTTTCTACTGTAGATACCCCTGATGACATTACTCATGTTTTTCATTCGTTTTGACAGACTTACTAAACATCATGAATAAACTTATCTTCATGTGCCAAATTGGTCAAGTTATTCTATTATTAAAAAAGGACAAGAAATGATGCAGGCCATGTTTGCTTGACCGTATGAAGTAAATGGGGGAGGACAAGGTAGCCGGCTCGATCCCCAGTCCCCCCATAGCTCACATGTCGAAGTGTCCCTGAGAAAGACACTGAACCCTCAACTGCTCCCCGGGCGCCTCACAGGGCTGCCCACTGCTCCCTATCCAGGGATGGGTCAAATGCAGAGAAGAATTTCCCCAAGGGGATTAATAAAAGTGCATGTTTCTTTTTTCTTTCTTTCTTTCTTTCTTTTAATGTAATAGCTATAGAATAATGAAACCATCAGCATTTAGATTGGTTCCCCATAGTCCTCGAGAAATAAAGGTTCCATTTACTCCACAAAAGAAGTGCTTCTACAAATGCACAAGACAGAAAGAGGACAGCGCTTTTGTTTACCCCGGCAGCTATTGGCAGCTATTAGCTGCCAATAGCAGCTAATAGCTGGTGGACAGTGGAACAACCGGAGTCATTTGTATTGCTATATGTGTTGTTGATCAAGTTAACGGGTGGAAAAAAAAAAAAATGTGGAAACTCAAGAGCGAACCACGGACAAACACTCGACGGAGAGTGCTGCATGACAGGAGAGGCTTCCACACCGACATTCAGCTGGACTTCTTTCTACTAGATCAGTGAGTAACAAAATCTGTCTACTTATTAATGCTACTTAACAATAATACCCCTTGGCAAGTTGTCTATTACCACTCTTATACTAAAGTGTGCAATGTATCTGGGGAGCACAGTGTATGAGCAGATATTAAATGAAAAAGGTACAATTATGACCCGACATACATGTTACTTTAGAACATGGACAGGTTGGAGGAAGCCTACATTCATCCAAAAGCCTTTACATTAAGTGGTAGATGCAGTTTACTCACAGTCAGCATGTCTGTGTTAATATTTGGAGGATCCAACACACGGGAGACTGACTCAACGAAGACAAAGAAAGCGATGACCATCAGGAACAGGCCATTGATGAATCCAGAAAGTATTTCCACACGACCATACCTGCAGAAAAAGTCAATTTGTTAAATCCAGCTGAATTTTAAAATGCTCTCCATTTTTCCATTGTCTCCAAATGTTCTCGGTGGACATTACCCATAGGAGAAGATCCTGGTGGCTTTCCAGCGCGACATGAGGGCAGCAAACAAGCCGAGGACTAAAGCGGAGCAGTCAAACAGCATGTGGAAGCCATCAGAGATCAGTCCCAGGCTGTTGGTCCAAACCCCATAAAAGAGCTCCACAAAGGTGAACGCCTGAAACATGCAGAGCAGCAAACAGAGAGAATCTGAAGTCAGACCCAACTTGAACCACCAATCCCGAGTAGGAAGATCGCAGTCTTAAAGATATATTGAAGTTACAATTGAATTGACAGCTTGATAATACATTTTAATGTAATTATCTAACTGCTATAATTAGATTTGTTTTAAATGTGTCATCCCTATGTCTCATAGCCACCTCTACACTCCCAGAGGGCTTTATTTTACTGAAAATGTGTTATTCCTTTGTCAGAAACCGTCTAATTGTAAAGTTAAAAGAATGTCAGTCTAATATAATCAACTGTGTAATTGTAGAACGTGAGGTCCTCGTCATGTAATTAAAACCTCAAAAAGCCTAGAAACAAAACAAATACAGAGGACATATCCTCAGTGTCCTAAATGGCAGCTGCAATGTTACTTTAAGTTGAAAACATCCAACACAACTACCGCCAAGATGTTGGAGGTGAGCAGGAACAGTTTGTAGGGAATATCCCAGCACTAGCCTTCCTATCACATTATCAATCTCTATTGATGACATTAGTAGACTTTACAAACTCCGAACTATTTTTCTCATGACTTTGCTGTTGTGATTTTTTCTGTATAATGAACCTCAAATAATAAGTCACGTGCTTTCCATATTTTTGGTATTATATTAAGAAAGCTCTTATTTTGAAAATTAAAAAAATCCACAAATATCCCTGGCAAATCAATTATCTATGTGGTGCTGCTAATTTTCAAACGTTTCAGTAAATTCCCCACTCCCGATAATATTCTTGATCTTTCATGCGACCGTCAGTTGTGAGCGTTCTCTTCCTGGCTGCGTACCAGGTTGAGACACAGGAAGTAGAAGATCTGTCTGGAATCGTATTCCTCCAGGATCTGTTTCAGGGAATCTTTGATGAACCGTGGGAGGGACTGCGATGTGTGCTGCAGGGCGTCACCCATGAAATTGTACAGAGGGGTCCCTTCAGGCGAGTAACCCACCAGGGTGCCCTTCTGACCTTTCTTTGACGGAGACGAGAGAATACTGGAGGCTGCAGACAGAGATGAGGGAGGAGAAGAGATCCACGTTTAACACATTAAACATAATAACACCTGCAGCCACTCTGCCAGTGCTGCTGGGCATGCACACCCAAAGTAGTCAGAGGATCTGAGATGAGGTGCTTTTACTTACACATGATGAAGAAGATGGCGCTGACTATGACTCCTCCCGAGAGCACATGCTCTGTGCTGACCTGCTGCAGCGGTTTGCTCATGGAGCGCAGCTGGTCGGTCAGCGGGTGGGTCCAGAAGTTGGCCAGCAGCAGGGCGCTGAGGAAGAGGGCGATGGCGCCGTAGCGGGCGCACCTCGGCGTCTCCATCTTCGTGTTGCAGATGGCCTCCACGTAAAACTCCAGGATCATTACGGAGAGGATGATCATCCCAAACGGCAGGATGAGGGACGACCAGGATTCCACTTTACTCTGAGTGACATAGATGAAGACAATTTTTTTTATTAGCTTTTTATCTAAATGCAAACAGACGTCGTTTCAATGAATTCAGTGTGGAGACATGCAGCTCAAGAAGGTACACATGTTCTGTTCACTTACGTCTGTGGTCAATGAGAGCACTATGACCCAGGGGAGCAGCACAATGGCCGAAACCAGGTTGTCAAGAGCATAGAGGCGTTTCGCACCACCAATTTCCACTGACAGTTTCCTGGAGGCCGTGTGGAAGCCCACCTTCAGGCACAGGGAAGCTACCAGCAGCACTACACCCCCCTGAAGGGAAGACAGAGAGAGGAATTTCATTTAGAAAGCTAAACTAATACTTTTCCGTGAGCACCACCAAACATGAACTTCAATGCATGCCACGCGTTTTCGCTTACTTTATGATCCGCAACCCCTAAAAATGCAATGGCCGTGTAGAGGAAATGAGTGAGCGCGCTGTCATGATGTCCCTCGGCTGGTTTGGAGACGAGTCAAGGCGAACACAATAAGAACAGAGGTTCATAATGAACACAAACAGATCTGGCCAGTAACTGCTGCCCTCCATGAGGAGCAAAGGATACGGTGCTCCGCCATCTTTGCCATGAGATCGTCGTTGTCAAAGAGGAGGAGGCAGATCACGGCGATGATGAAGAGAGCAGCGCCTCTGGTCTGCGTAAAGTCAGACAAAACAGAAATGCATCTCACATATATTTCTACCACAGCGATGGAATAACCTGAGGCAGCATACACAGTGCAACCGTTATTTACGTTTCACATGTGAACTTGTGGCCTCCTACCTTGGAAGGCCCCCCTCCCGAGCTTGTGAACAAGACACCGAGGAGAGCAATGACCACCACATCACTGTGCTCAAAAAGCAACAACGTCCTGTAAAAAAGATTAAAAAGGAGACCGATTTTAACCACACCCTAAACACGACAGAATGTGCATGAGCACACACACAAAAAAGACAAACACACAATTAAAACCAGTGTTGTATAAAGTACCCAAAAGCCGTACTTGAGTAAAAGTAAAGATACCTTACTGGAAAATTACTCCAGTAAAAGTAAAAGTCACCTATTAAAATACTACTTGAGTAAAAGTCTTAAAGTATCTGATATTTTCTGTACTTAAGTATCAAAAGTATTTTTCTGATATAAAATGTACTTAACTATTGAAAGTAAAAGTACATGCTTTTAATAAAAAAGCAAAGGGTCAGAATTTTGAGAATTATGAAGTTTATTCTTTTAAGTGCTGTGGTCACCGTGACCAAGGACCAGGAGTTGTGTTGATACAATAACTGGGTTGGCTGTGATCCATCCATATATATTATGTTCAACATAATATATTGTACCTAAGTATACTTTTGCATCTACTATGAACTTATTATCATAATTCTGTATGCTCATTCCGCCCGGAACAGAAAGAATGAATGAAAAATGTAAGTTAAATAAAAATAAAAAATCAAGTCCGGAAAAATGTTTTATTGTGAAAAATGACCAGATACATCCGTCTGTGGTAACCTCAGACGGAACCTCTTGACACATGTCAATATGTTACGTTACCCTAAAAATGAAACTTAAATCTGTTTCAACTCCAGTCTGATTAAAACCAAGGCAAAGTATCCTGAGATCGCCAAAAAAGCATGAAAACCTGCTTCCATCCCAACATCCTGTCTTTGTGTGGCGCGTTATAAGTTAAGCAGTAGACTGGACTAAAGGTTTAGTTAGGAGTAGAGTCAGTAGACTGGACTAAAGGTTTAGTTAGGAGTAGACTGGACATAACGAACACACGTTGGGTGTCGTTGTCTCCCGTCTCTCCGAGGTCGGACCCGGTCCGTGACAATATTGTCTTCACGTAACCGGCCCGTGACGCATAAAGGTTTGGGAGCGCTGGACTAGAGGATGGAGAGGGACAATGCTGAATATTGTGATTCGCAAAACCTGCTTGGTGGAGTCTGTGTTCCACCACAGTCCCCGATGTGTTTTTTCTTTTTTCTAAAGATAGATTTGATTTTGTAGCGAGTAACGAAGGTTTCAGGGGAAATGTATCGGAGTAAAAGTATCATTTTTCTTTGCAAAATGTAGTGAAGTAAAAGTAAAAGTAAACAGAAATATAAATAGTAAAGTAGAGTACAGATATCCCAAAAAACTACTTAAGTATAGTAACGAAGTATTTCTACTTCGTTACTATACACCACTGATTAAAACCACACACATAAGCTCACATGCATGCAACATAGCATTGTTGCCTTTAACTGTTATGAAAAACAGTCATGTTGACATCTTACCTGAGGGGTCCACAGAGCGTCAGACCGAAGAAGCCCAGGAGGGATATGACACAGCTAAAGACAGCATGCTTTAGTAACTTTATCCACTAAAAAGAAAAACAGATTTGAAAAGAAAAAAAGATTATTATCTTTCAGTGGCAATAATTAAGATTTCAGTCCTGGTTGATGGAGACTTTCTATTTGAGAGAAAACAAAAAGGAATTGTCAGGTTGGTACAGTGACTTTACAAAAAGGCGTAGATAAAATGTATTTTCCTTTCATAAAGCTTGTTGAATGTCACGGAAGATGAAACTACAAGCAACAGAGGAAAAGAGCTGGAGCACCAACAGATAGAAGAGGAAACAAATTCAACAAACCTGTCTTTTTGAGATGCCTTTGCCCGAGGAGAAAGGCTTTTGAAAGAAAAGCAGAATAACAGCACTCCTGGAAAAAGAGAAGGTGTCACCGTCCATAAATAAATAAATAAACTGCTGCTATAATAATACATAACAATTGTAAGTTCAATAAAATGGCAAGCAGCTAAGTACGTACCCTAATTTCAGTATAAAGATGAACTGGACAATGTGAACAACTTTTAGGATATCATAAGACTCAAAGATCCCAAGAGCCTTGAGGACCTTCGTGACAACCAGTAAAACGATGTATCTGGTTAACCTGAGAGAGAAAAGACAAACAAGAGATTATTAGCATCGAAGGAGAGAAAGGAAGTGTTGCACAACACTTAACGTTTTGTTTTTTTGCACATTACATTTTGTCAGCATCTGAAATGGATCTTTTTTCCCCTGTTTCATAGGATTGTAAATTGAATGCATTTAAAGTTAGGACACAACAACAATGGATGTTTTTATATTTTTCCCTGTTTCATATGATGTAAATTGAATGCAGTTTTGAGTTTGGACACAACAAGCAACTGACCACGTCACCGTTTATCTACTCAGTTGACATGCTTGAGACCAGTCATTAGACGCAGCCCCTAAATCAAAAGACTACTACATGGACCACGACTGCAGTGATCTGACTTGACTATATTTAACGTCCAGAAAGCATAAAGTAGATGAGAAGATCAACAGACAGACACGTACCGAGAATTGGGCACTTCGACCATGCCCAGTTTGCCCCCGGACAGGACGTTGCTGCTGTATTTGTCTTCCATGTTCAGGCACCTGAAGTCGACCAGTTTAAGTCCAGTTGTAGTATTTATGTCCCCACTATCCGAACCATCACTGTCAGCACTGAAATCAACCCACAGCCCAGTTACCGTCACCGGTGAAGAATACGGCCCCGCTCCGGCTGGCTCTTATTCATTCTTCAGTTTAAACCGAACTCCGCTTCTAAATTAAACAACACACCGACATAAACCTGAAGTCAGTTTGCCTTTATCCGGTTAGCTAGCTAGCTAACCATCTGGCAGCCAGTCGAGGCAGACTGAACCCAAAGTTTGTAGCTGCAACGCGCTCGTGCCTGTTCGGTGTCCAGCACGCGCTCTCCTGGTTAAAAACAGATAACTAACGAGCCCTTGGTTGAGCTGACCACAACAAAAGTTAAGAGTCCGTAACGAAAGGATAAAACCTCCAAGCTGGCCAAAAAGCCACAGCAGCACTTCCGGACACGGTAAACAAAGTACACGTCACGTGCGTTTATGGTTCGTGAGCGTCACTGCTGCGCAGTTTGGGTTTTCTGCGCCGAGGATGACGACGACGGTAGAAAGCGACACAGTCTTCTTCTTCTTCTTCTTGTTTTTAGTCGGATGGCATCCAAAAAAGGTGCATTACCGCCACCTACTGCATTGGATTGTGGACCAGATATATATATCCCTTTCTCCAATCAACCATAAAGAAATAAATAAAATAAAATAAAGAAATAAAATAAAAAGGGAGCTATGTCACTTTTGGTGCCCTAAATCCTTCCACTCAATCCAGTTTCTTTTAGATACTGCAGTATCTTTCCTGCCCCCAAGGTTAATGCATCCTTTGGCTGTACCTCCTCTACTGCCAGCCTCCTCTTCAACCTGTCTCGCTCCACTCTGAATTTCTGGCACTGCCAAATGACATGCTCTACTGTTTCTGCTCTATTGCAGTGCTCACATAATCCAGTTGGGTGTTTACCTATTAGTTGCATTGTTTTGTTCAGCCTTGTGTGTCCAATCCTCAGTCTGGTTAATATATTTTCTTCTTTAGTGCTTCCTCTGGATGTCCTCACTTTGCCAACTTCCTTCTGAATAGCATAAAGATGCCTTCCTGTGTCTCCTGTATCCCACCTGTGCTGCCATTCCTTAATAATGTTTCTTTTGATTACTGATTTGGCTTCTGCTTTGCTGAATAAAATGTCTTTCTTGTTCTGACATTCCAATGCTTGCTTTGCTAATTTATCTGCTGCTTCATTTCCCTTTACCCCTCTATGTGCCGGCACCCACATAAATGCTACCAAAATACCCAAATGCTTAAGTCGGAACAGTGTTTCGAATATTTCATTGATTAAATCCTGCTTGCTATTAGATGTGACTGATTGTAATGACAATAATGTTGAACTGGAATCCGAACAGATGATGACCTTCCTTATCTGAACCTCCTCCACCCACTGCAGTGCTGTTAAAATGGCCAATGTCTCCACTGTATACACTGACAGATTGTCTGATGTTCTCCGTTTGACCTCATACTGAAAGGATGGAATGGTGACAGCAAAACCGGTTCTACCTATATTAGGATCTTTAGATCCATAAAGCGACACAGTAATTGTTGTACTTGACTTTAACTTTTTTATGCCACTTTTTTATGCCAATATTTAGAAAGTTGGCAGACCTCAAGGATGACTTCTGTCGTTTTTCGTTACAATATTGCAATGTAAAAAATAAAAATAAATTTAAATAAACGGAATGACAAAAAAAGATACCAAGTCCAAAATATAAGAATACTGAGCTATGAATTTGATTTGGAATAACTTAGAATATCGACTAGTGTCTCATCATTGTGTCAACAGGTTGTCAAGACAGTCAACATCTTACATATTGTTTCATATTTTCGCCATCACAAAATTATTATTTAGTATCTCATGATCTTTACTCAAACAATCATATCATTGACTCAATATATAATCATTTTGAATTGCAAGGGCAATATTTCAACTTCCTATTTCCTGGTAACAACTTAACTTACTTATATCTTATATCTCATATTTTTCATTTAGTAAACTGTCAACACAACAACACATGAAAGTGAAAAGAGAAACAGCAAACAACAGACAGAACGGGTATGAGATGTTTTTTTTTTTTATTATTGTTGGTCGGATTACATCAACTAAATCAATAACAGATTGGTCACGGTATTCATAATCATTTTTAAAAGATGTGAGATTCCAGTGGCATCCAGTGGACAAACTGGCCTCCACTCCTCGGCAAGTGGTCAGAATGTCAGTGAGGTCCACACAGTCCGAGCAGGATCGCCTCATAATGTCCTTTAGTGTCTTCCTGTGAAACAGAGACAACGATGTGCTCAGCAGAAATACACTGATACTATATTGTTATGTTTGTTTCTGGACTGTCTGAGTGAGAAAACATGTAAACATAAAGGCAGCCATTCTGGTCAATTCTAATATTCCATGGGTATGTCATTTTACCAGTATGTCATCCTGTAAACTGGCATCATACATGGCCCTGTATTCCTGCACGATCTTCTTCAGGTCGACCTCAGAGCGGCTCACCAGCACCCTGATCAGTGTGTCGTCACATGTGCCGTAACCCTGAGAGAACGGAGCAAAGGTTGGTCCAGGTCGAAAGCGTGCAAATCTCCTCACTCTGCTTGTTCTACACACGGTGTGTTCATGTTCAACATTTTTGCGGAACCAATCACGACAGTTGAGCAGTGTTTTCCAGAGGTTGACAATATTAATGGTGACCATGCAGACCTCCAACATCTAACGTTTGAGACTGAGCCGCAAAGCAGGGATTCGTTCACAAGCTAATGCATGATCAGTAAAGTCACTTTTCACATATTATTTGTATGGGAATGCAGCATTTTTAATGGTGGATTTTTCAATCCTTGCCTAAATTCTGAAGTAGGCATTTTAAAAGAAAAACACAAACATGATCATTAAAACATTGTCCAAACTACACAAGCAAAATGTAAAATGAAAACTGCATTCAGCACAGAATGTCTGACACACACACACACACACACACACACACACACACACACACACACACACACACACACACACACACACACACACACACACACACACACACACACACACACAGTGTGAAAGAGATGGACATATTCGCACACACCTTCATGGCCAGATGGAGCTTCTCTGCGAAGAAAGCCGACTTGTTCCAGGAACATTTCACTGGACGTGGAAAATACACATAAAAAAAGAATTCCCAGTGAAAATATGCAGCGTGCAGATGCTCGCTGTGTGTCTGACGGCCTACAGCGTTTCTTTATTTACTCTTATGAGTTTCATGTGTGAGGTCATGATGTGCCACATGCTGGAGACGGGGATGTGAGACAGTAGCATTAAGACGGGGTCTGTCCTGTGTCCGTTTCATACACTTTTCCTCACTTGTGGTGCTTGCTCAGCTGGAAATCATTTAGTTTACTTGGTGATTTCGATGACTTGTTCAATGTTTTTTTGCCCCCTTTGTTTGTTCCAGTTCTTTGCTTAACGTCCCTCCCTCCAGTGTTATGAAACTCAACAGTAAAACTATGCTAATGTATATTGACAGAGTCCAACCCGCTTGTCCAGCCAGCAGTGGTCCTTGAGCCTGGCAGTGTCCATCTGTCCATCCATCCACCCATCTGATAATAATTGTTTAAAATATCTCGACAACCACAGGCTAGATTTCCGTAAAATCTACTGTGGAAATTCAGGGTCTTTGTGTTGGATTTTGGTTAACGTCTGACCTTTGCTCCAGAGCCACCATGATGCCAAATCAAAGTCTTATGTGCAAGCTTCCCTTACATTTTGGAGCACATGCCTAGCCCAGATAATACCTTATTTCAATCCCATGACCTTTCTTCTAGCTCCACCTTCAGGACAATACATTTAATTTTTGGCCCTGAATAAAATCTTCATAACGTTGTTCTATTGTGTGCCATAATGTGGATGAACATCGCAGCCTGCAGTCGTGTTAACAGCTTCTCCATGCAAACATCAGTCGATCAACACTGCATGTCTATGATGAAATAAGTGCTTTAGCGACCATAAAAAACAGTTTCAAACTTTAAGCATTCCTGTATATTACTAAATGTACAACAATCACAGGTAAAGCTTGGAAAAAAGACATCCTTAGTTAGAATTTATTAAGAGATCAACATTCGAAAGCTCAGTTTATCTGCTTCTTCAAGAGTGTGTGGGCGTGCAGATTTGATTGACAGTGACCTGGAACTGGCAGCATAAGCAAACAACCCACAACTTATATATATTCTATTTTATATAAATGTTTTTAGAAAAAGACGATATCCATGTTCTTCTGCATCGTTCTTGATGCTTTTTTTTAAACTGTCCATCTGGACTATATATATATATATATATATATATATATATATATATATTACAATATTATGTTTTTCTCTGTATAGGGTTCCCTGTTTTTCTCACTGACTATATTAATTAAAACATACACACATATATATATATATATATATATATATATATATATATATATATATATATATATTGCTAAATCCTGAACAAGAGAACTCCTCATTCATAAAAAGTGAATCCAAATGTGATCAAATCAGGAAAGAAATGAAGAAAACCTCCGTACCAATGTCAACCAGACAGTCCTCAATGTCTCCCTTCAGCTCCATGTCCAGGGCTTTGGGCAACGAGACGTCGCTGACGGTGGCGTAGTGCTGGAATGCTAGCAGGGGAACAGACAAACAACAGGTATTTAGGAGCAAATGGGCTACTTGTCGGACAGAAAGCAGACGTCGCTCTTTCAGTGAAGGTATGAGATCATTGTGTGACCCAATCATCTCTGTAATAAAGGATCTTGAGACATGAACTGCCAGAATTGCTACTCTAAACAAGCACTGATCTGAACTACGGAGCATCGTCATGTTGAAAGAGTGTGTTTAAATAAACCTTCACTTGATACATAAATCTAAACAACTGTTTCTATTTTCCTTCCAATGAGTGAACCGTGGACTCCATGGATGATGAAGACAAAGTAGTTTAACAAAGAATTGTTCGGAAAAAAACCTCAGGCCTACTTTGCTCCGTGTTGTTTATACACTGCTGGGTGTGTTCCACCTGTTACCTCCCAGAGTGTGGTTCCACCTGTTTTTCCAGGTAGGTAGGTAGGTAGGTAGGTGTGTGTATGTGTGTGTGTGTGTGTGTGTGTGTGTGTGTGTGTGTGTGTGTGTGTGTGTGTGTGTGTGTGTGTGTGTGTGTTTGTACTCTTTGAAATAAAGGTCTTTCGCAGATTCAGCCTCTGATGAATCAGCCTATCACATTTCAAACACTCACTCTTTGCGAGCTGCAGCGCGTTCCGCGTGGTCAGGATGTCGATGAAGGCCGAAACATTGATTCCTTTGGTATTCTCGCCGGCCTCGAACAGAATCTACAGGCAGAAAACAGGAACACGCCATTACAAGATAATATTGTTCTCTGCAAAACCTTTCAAGTCAGACAATGTTCTATATTTTTCTTAATGTCAACAACTGATCCTACATGTATTGTGCGTATCAAAGCCTGATCTTTGTCCTCTGTGCCCCGGAGCTCCACTGTTGTTAAAGACACATCAATGAGCCCCACTGTTGCCCTGGGTGACATGCTCCGTCATTACCATGAACACACACAACGTGGTTTATTTTGAATCAACTCTGCATGCTCCGTCTTGCTGCTGGAAATACTCACGAGAGCACCAAATGTGTATTAATCCACAGCTGAAAATAGTCCCTATAACAAGTGTAACATTTTCTCCTGCTGAGTAACACATTATGCTCAAAACCACAGCTGTCAGATGTTTGGAGAAATTACTGCGTCTCGTGTTAAAATAAGGATTTTGTAGACACCTTGAATAATGCCAGCCTTCTCATTTAAAAGTAGACTTTACCTCCGCGTCCTTTCGGGCCTGATTCGTGTCGACCTCCTTGCTCTCGTCTTTGTTTGCTTTCAACATGGCCAGAAGGGCCGAGGTGAAGTCCCCGCTGGTTTCATCCCGAATGACTTCCTCCAGCTCTGTTTCGTACTCTGAGGGGCAAACAGTATTTCAGCACAAAAGAAAACAGACTTTGCAACAATATATGTGGGACATAGTATGACTGCAGTAGTTATAGCTGTTGTCTAGAGGCTTACAATCCTCATGACTGGGTGATAACAGTGCTGCACTGTTAAAGAATCCAGTGTTGTTTTACTGCTGGGTGCACCAGAGACACGAAAGAGTGTCAAGGTAAATAGCTATAGGGTTTTACGTCAAATGTGAAAATGCTCAGCATTTTCATGAAAAACAAATAGCACAGTGACTGCATTGAATCGGGCCAAACCTTCTTTGAAGACCATCTTAATCTCTCGAATCTCTTGGTTTGACCTTGTAGCCAGAATCTCCACCAGGATGTCTTCATGTGTGCCGAAACCCTGTCAGAATAGCGTGGCTAAATTTAAAACATTTTAAGGGTAACATTTGTGACACAGGACTCTTTAATTGAACACAATAACAACATGAGTGCTATACAAACATTACAAATATTAGTGAGAGAACTGACAAGTAACACATGTGCCAACAAATGCCAGATACACCGCGGCTAAACAACTGAAATGAAAAGTAACATTGAGAGTGAGGTTTGGAAATAATTGATGCCGCTGACGACTAGTGCATAAACTGCTGAGTTACCTTCGTGGCCTTCCTGAGCAGGTAGGCGTCAAAGTGAATTGGATCCATGAGCAGGGCCAGAGATATGTCCTCTAAATCTGACCTGAGAACAGACTTCAGATCTTTATCCAGCCTCTGCAAGACACAGGGAACAGCAACAAGACAGCATGAGGGTACGATTACGTGTGCGTAATAAAGACTATATATATATTTTGATGACCACTGTTGCCACAAGTAGTAATTCTCTTCTCGAGTCGGTTGCTTTCAAAGCGTCAGCGAGCTGAACGGGGCCACGAGCAGAAAACAATGTTTGCTTTGTGCTAAAACCAGTTAAACGGTTCTGTTTTAACCTTATTTTGACCAATTAAAAATGGTTATCTATGACATCTTCAAACATATTGTGACAAAAGCACAAATGGAGACGAGTCAGAAAACTGACTCAATGTCAGTTGCACATTAATAACTATTCAAAGTTTGCTTTAGACACCATGATACTGGTCGTACCAGCAGCAAAGCCCTGGAGTGGATTGACTTTCAACAATTTAAAAAAGTTACATAAGCTTTCTTTAGGTGGAAATAAGGAGAATAATGAAGAATAAAACAAAGGAACTCTCAAATCAAACAGGTAAACAACTTATACAACGTAAACCAAGCAGGTTCATATGAGAAACTAAGAACTGCACAAGCAGTGTTGATTTGAACGCAGTGGCTCTGAACTGAATGACTTGTTGCCGTCACATCATTTGACCTCATTTGTTTTGCAAATCTCTAAAAGCTGAAAGCCTTTACGTTGTGAGGTCACAGGGAGTCTTTGCTGGACATTCCATGTGCCATCAGTATTTCTCCAGCCCCGTTATATTAATCTGACCGTACTCGACGCTATCTTCGTTGATGAAAAGAACCGCTCACCTTCCCAGTGGACGCTTCATAAACTACTTTGATCTTCTGTCTCTGCTCGTTGCTCCTCTTCACCAGGACTGCAATGATCACGTCCTCGTCCACGTCTGTGAGGGACCATGTTGCACTTTAGCTTACTTTCTTCGGAAAAACTCCCCAAGTACATTCAAATTATGCAAAAGCAGAGGAGCAGCTTGACTTGGATGAAAAGTCGCTCAGAGAGGAAACATGAACAAGCTGAGTCATTCAACTTCAATCCAACACATTCACCATCTGCAAAGACATTTCACCCAACCTTTAAAAGCACGATGAGCACACGCACCTTTACTTTTAATGGCGCTCTGAAGAGTGGCGGCATCTTGGCTGGCACTGAAGTTCGGATACGGGACGACTGTTCCATAGTACTTAGGCTTCGGTTTACCCTTCACCTAGAGCGACAGACAGAAATACAAACGTTTCACTCATGGCAGTCGCAAACCACCACGAATTCAGAAGCTATAGATTATTTTCATAGTTGCAGATTATTTTTGATTCACTCTAGTTTCGTCAGGAAAGATGGAGGAGAGGACCAGACAACGAGCAGAGTAGCCAGGCTTCACGGAGCTACAGACAGTAAGTCATCTTACATGAAAAAACAATATACTCAAGTTCAAGCAGCGAAGAGTCTAACTTCCACATATCTGTAAAATACACATGTTGAAGACTGGAGGGCCGTCATGTTGAACCCAAACCCAGACTGCGGTTAGCCAACAACAGGTGTACTCTCCTCAGGGGCGGTTTTGGGCAGGGGCGACCCGGGCAGCTGCCCAGGGCGGCACTTTTTCATGACACGTGGGGGGCGGCACGACCACTTAAATATATATATATATATATCATCTGGGCCGCGAAGCGGTTTTCCATTATCTATCATATCACTGTGTGGGGAATTGGCAAATTGGCGCCCCCTGCAGCTGCAGGCGCCCCTGCTTGCTAAGAAGGTGCCGTCTACTAGTGACGTGTCGGTCGCGAACGAAACGGCTCTGAGAGCTCTTTGACGTGAACGACGGGGCCGGCTCTCTTTTTTCTTTCTCTCTCTCTCTCGCTCTCTCAAGCCGCATTTGATTGGTCAATATGTGTGGCGTCGTCTATGTGCCTGCGATGAGCAGAGGGGCGGGAGTTACACAGTTCATGTGACGTCACGAGACTGTGCATTGTAGCAACTTCAGTCCCCTCAGAGAGAATCTTCTCAAACAGGGCAGATCATTACAGAGAAGAAACAGGACCAGCCCTCACAGCTGAGGCACTTGGTCTTTCTCCATGTAAATCTTCACTGAAGGACAAAACTCTGGATGCTGATTTTTTTTCTTTTTGTTTTACACATTTTAATTTATATTTTGTTGTGTGATTCTGTAAGCTTCTGTATGTTGTTTTACTTTCAATCTGTTAAGTATTAAAAAGCTAAAAGTTTAAAATAGTTAAGTTCATTTGTAAATAGTTAAACGTTTGTTTTTGCACTTTCTAATTTAGTTTTATCACTCTGTAGAGTGTATAAATAAAAGTGTATCTATATAATAAACATTTGATATAGTGCATGTTTTTTCGGAGGGGGTCTCGCCCGGGGCGTAATTACATGTAGAACCGCCACTGACTCTCCTCATGACCAGTTGTTCTCTGGTGATCTGATACTCACTTTAACCGTGTCATCGTCGGGGTCCGTTTTACGGATGACATCTTTGAAGAATCTCTTGAAGAAGGTCATGTTTCCTTGGCTGTAAAGCTATTACCAGAAACAAAACCAAAACAATATTTCTGTAGAGGGGGGGAAAAAGGAATCAAGAAAGACAAATCAAGAATAACAATTTTATTTAAATACTTTATATCTAAACATACAAAATAGAAAAACACTCACCTGTGCTACGACGGTCTTCACGCCCCAGTTTGAAGAGCTCAGGTGTAAGTCTCGGTATTTAACTCGCTCTGCAGCGGCTCCACCCATCCCCGCGCAGATGATTTTCAGACAGGTTTATTTTCACCTGCAAAGGCTCAGCCAATCGTCTGCCGCCTCTCAAAAGACAACATTCCTGCGCGGTGACAAGAGGTTCGGTCGCTTCTGACAGGTTCGGTGACTCTTCTGTACGGACTTGTGTTGTAGGTCTGTGAGCACTTCACCCTTTAATCAAACAACGTATCAATCACACGCACAGAGGGAGCAGTCATCAGGATGACTGTAACACATATTTTAAAGGAGTTGGTGAAGAGAAAAAACTCCTAAATACTGACCTGAGACTCCACATTGTTGGTCTTGCACAATTACATGACTGAACCTGACGTGCCACATATTCTCTTGAGCTGATGCTCCTGAAAGGGAACTCAATGGATTTTTCAGTTGTAAACAGATGTAAAAAAAAAAAGGTGGACAAAGCTTTTTCACTGTGCTCTCTGATGAATTGCCTCAAGTGATGTCACGTAAGTCAATGTTGGCTGGGGCTGAAGACTCAGGTTTGAAAGTAAAAAGAAAATCTTGGGGTGAGGAGTTAAAAAGAAGTGACCTTAACACATCTCTGTAGCCCACTCCTCATCTGGGATTGATGCTAGCAGCTTGAGGTTATATAAGATACTGGCATAACACACCTGACACTCCAACTGAACTGCTGGTGGGCACGTTGCATTGTGGGTAATGTATTTCTTTAAGTTTTGACAAGAAAGAAGATTGCGTGGAATATTTAAAAACAAAAGACGATACATTTATATGTATAAAATAGGATAAAAGATGCGATTAAAAGTTTTAAAACTTTATTTAAAGTCAGAGTCATACCATGAATCACAAAGTCAGATTAAATGTGACAGAAAACCAAAAAGCCCAAGCACAGACATGACCACATTACATTACATTTCATTTAGCTGACGCTTTTATCCAAAGCGACTTACATTTTTGCTCTATACACCGTAGACACAGCAACGGGGAACAATTAGGGGTTCAGTGTCTTGCTCAGGGACACTTCGACGTGTGAGCTATGGGGGGACTGGGGATCGAGCCGGCTACCTTGTGGTTGCGGGACGACCACTCATCCCCCTGAGCTACAGCCGCCCCGCCACACAATAACATGTTTCTGAAAGTATTATGAAAGCAAAAATGTTGTTGTCTGGATATATGAAAATAATGTACAAAGTGGACGCGATGAAATCTATTATTTCCTACATCGAAAAACCTCAGAGTAATAATATATTTGTGCTATTGCGCTTGGCCCAACGTTTAATGGTTGTCCACATTTCCATTCAATTTCCAATTTTACTGGAAATATGTATACAACATAGCCAGAGACTGTGAGATGCAGTTGAAAGCTCCAGAAAAAGCTTCTATGGAGTTATTTTGTTGTCAAACAATTTTTTTAATAAACTTTTGTAGACTTTTCTTTTCTTGGGCACGGAAAGTACCTTTGGGATGAATATATCTCTATCTTACTGTATCTCATCTTATCAGAAGTGCTGTTGCTATGGTTACCACCAGTTTAATATAGACTGAGCACTGATTTAGAACATTGTTTACACAAAGATGTCCTGATATTGTCTGCATCTTCCTGCTCTATGTTTTTCATTTTGTTCTTCTGAATTATTGTTCCCAGTAGAATTGCACACAGTAATGCTTCCTCCCGTTACGTCTAATTGGTTGTGCAGACAGTGTGAGCGCCGACATCACGGCTGCTCAACTGATCCATCCAGTGCGTGGCCATGCAGAAAGGTCAGAGGGACTCAGGACCCTCATGAGCAGAAGCATGGATCAACAACACAATCTTTATTCGTGAATTATAAGTTACTCAAGACAAAAATTAAGGTTTTTACAGCACTGTGCTGCAAAACAGCTTTGTAGGTTACAGTTTAAAGAGGTGTCAGAAATTACCCCACGATTAAACTTAGAACTTTTGATGTCAATAAGGAAATACGACGGTCTTTTCAACTGAAACCTTGTTTTTGTGCCTATTTATGTCTCCAGCCGTGGAATGAACTGAGAGGGTCTGAGGCGTGAACACAGCCTGCAGGAATGTGATGTTCTCATACTGTTATCTCGGAGGGGGCCCCCTCCCGCGGCCGCGGCCTCGGCCCGGTCCAGCACCCGGCACCGGTCCAGCTCCTCTCGGTGCGGGCGGCCGGCTCACTGGCTCCCGAGCGTTGGGGTTGGGCGATGCCAGAGTCACGTCTCTCTGCAGATTAACGCCTTTAGCGGCTGACCCGGGCTTCGTTTTAGTTGGCTTTGCTTCTAGCTCTGGCGTCTTTTCTGTTCAGGCGGAGACAGTGATACATCAGCTCAAAATCTAGATTTGAAGTCACACGTGTTAGATTTGAAGTCAGAACCAGAACACCTCGATGAATGCAGTCTACTGACCAGGCCCTGGTGGAGGAGCAGGGCGAACGAAGGGTTGGTTTGGCAGCAGATCCTCCAGGTCTTTCATGACCTGGTTGGTGCTGTCCGTGTTGTTCCTCCGGTTCTTCTCTTCATCTCGAGCCTGGACAGACAGAGAGGGGGGGGACAAAGAAAGACAGGTGGTTGATAGAAAAATGTGGGGAAAGACATAATAGAGACATTCAGGAAGAAAGAGAAAACAATAAGGAGGAACGCAACAGTTATGTTATCGTCTATATTCTTTTTATTGTTTAGAAATGTGTGTCAGTCTCTCAGTACGTTCCCTTCCCTGTCTGTGGCTCTCAGCCCATTGGTTCCTACTGAAGCCTTGAATCTTTCAAAAACTGTCCACAAAAGTTTGATTTATAAAAAAAAAGGCTCAGCAGTCTCCTAAAACAGCAGCTCACTACTGTTTTTATCAAATGTTACTCAAACACAAGTAAATAGTGCATATGTTGGGGGACTATTTTTTGGGTGCGGATTAATACAAATTTCAGCCTGTTCTCCTTCCCGGGGCGCCAAAGACCGGCGCTTTGTCCCGTCCCTCTGTATGAGACGCAGCGGGCTTTCAAGTAACTACAATGTAAACATTTCCGCGTCATTTGAGTTCGAGACAATCTCGTATAAAGACCAGAAAACCACATGGTTCAGGAAGGTCAAGACCAGTGTTCGAGACCGAGTGTGGAGTTATTTTGAAGTTATGTTTGTGAGATATTTTCCGTACCTTTGTTGCTAATTAGCACTGAACAGGTAGGACTGACAACGCCATGCCTTGAGCCATATTGCTAGTTAAAAATACTCGTAAGCGGCACTTTATTTGTTATCAGAAGTATTTTGGCTACCTTACTCCGTTCAGTAGTCTGCAGCTCAGTGCACCACCACACTCCTGTACGGATTCAAACAGCGTACATTACTTGTATGCCCATTCCTGACTTACCATCTGCATCTTCTTCTTCAGCTCCATGTTGGAGGTTTGATAGGCCTCAGACACTGAGTTCAGATAGTAGATGGCCAGTCTGTAAAGGAGAAAAGATGGGATTTGTCATTTTTCAGTGGCTGCAAAGACACGCACAGTGTGTGTGTGTGTGTGTGTGTGTGTGTGTGTGTGTGTGTGTGTGTGTGTGTGTGTGTGTGTGTGTGTGTGGTTCATCGTGTCTCCTCTACACTCACACCATGAGCAGTACAGCTGGTATGATGAGGCCTGGGTTGGCTGCATAGCTGAAAAGCGTCCCCAAGAAGGCTGGCAGGTCCAGGTCGATTGTCTCCATGATCACATCAAACATCTTCTTCTTCCCACTGCAAACATCCGCATGGTCAACGTGTGTGTGTGTGTGTGTGTGTGTGTGTGTGTGTGTGTGTGTGTGTGTGTGTGTGTGTGTGTGTGTGCGTATTTACGCATCCTGTATGAGTGTTTTGTGCATGTGCTGTTACCTGAAGGGTCCGCAGTCAAATGAAGGTGGCAGGGTCATGATGGTGTAGACGACAGGTAACAGACTGAGGAAGAGGATGAGGAGCAGCAGACCCATGTAGAAGTTGTTGGACTTGGAGGCCTTGAAGACTCTCTCGTGTGGGACGTTGGTGGCCATGACTGCCCAGCACTGATAGTACATGGAGCTGAGGAGGCGCAGCACGTTGATGCCCACCAGCCCGGGAGCATAAAACGCACCCATCCTGAAGTACACAGAGCATGTCATGTGATCATCATTAAATATCAAAGCTTGTTAATTCAGTTTAATTGATTACAAAGCCGGAACAACGTGTGGACAATTCTTGTTTCGAGAAAATGAACGCGTGTACCAAGTGTCACGGCAATCCGACCAATAGTTGTTGAAACATGAATATTATATACATCCACTCAGGTATTCTAGATACATGCAGATACAATAACGCAGGCATGTCAATTTACACACACGCACATGCAAACACACACACACACACACACACACACACACACACACAGAGGGGAGAAAAAAAAAGGCAATGAACAAAAAAAGTTTCATACCAGATCATTCCTTGATTGAAAACCAATCCAAGTACATTACCGCTGATGTCAAACTCTCCATATGACGGCTGAAAGTGAACGGAGTAATGGATTAGTTACTACTCACTGAAAGGAGTTGAATAAAGTCCCCAGGTCAGCAGACAGAGTGTCAGCGTTACAAAACAATCTTTTCCTCAGCAGGGGAGTTCACTTCTTACTGAGCTATGGACCAGTTTTTAAAAAACACCCTCAGTAAACCTTTTAAACGCTTCAGCTGTCAGACTCACAAATCCAGCCTCCAGGTCCCAGCACCAGCAGTAGTTGAGGAAGCGGACGATGACCGCTCTGGCAAAGTCACCGATCAGGATGGTCAGGTAGGACACCTGGATGTCCGACACTGTCAGCTTCACAAACTCCTGGAACAACACACATTCACACATAAGATGCTGTATTTAATCTTGATGATTGTAATGATGATATCTAATAATACTCGTGGCTCGTGCTTCTGCGCGATATGAGAAAAGTAAACCAGTTTGTCATTTTTCTCACAATCCCGACGGCGGTCTCCCAGCAGGGTCCTCTGATGATATCGGCGGGGTTCATGGGGGGTGGGGTGGAATCCGTGTCGTTGAGCATAAACGTGTAGTTGGCGTAGTACTCCTTCATGGCCCAGAGGCTGGCGTTCCTAATGGAGTCCTCTTCTTCCAGCTGCGGGACACAAAGCGAATCAGTTTCAGTGTTTTTGTTCCCGACAGAGAGACAAAACAATGCGGAGTCAAACCTCAAGGGGCCATGAATGCGCTCAGAAAATATCATAACAGTGTTACCACTTGATTTGAGTGTTTCTTGTGAGTGGAAGCTTTGGACTTATGGTGGCACAAGAGGTAAGTTCAGGGGTCACCTATGAGGAAACATGGGTTTTTGAGACATAATACATATCTCTTATTCTGGTCCAAATATTTTTGGGATGCACATATTGACTGACTATCATTTCCGTCCTTCGCTCAACATCTCAAAGACATCTGTGAGGAATGAGGTCCCAGTTAGAAAACCATCTGTCTGGTCAGTCTGGAATGAGACAACTCACACACACACACACACACACACACACACTGCTGCTATACCTTGGTGTTGACCTCGTCAAACAGGGCGAACAGAAAGGTGTAGAGGTTTCCCAGGAAGAGGGCGAAGATGCGCCCGAGCTGCCACTTGAGGGCGATTCGTGGATGGTAGTCCTCCATCTCAGCGATGGTCTCAAACAGAGGAGGACACACCAGCCCCAGCAGAGACATGATGAGCTCCAACTGTCCAAAACAGGCACAATCAGCAGCAATAACATCTTCACGTCAGATAACAATTCATTAGAACAGACATTTATTTGCCTATATTTGTCTGTCTCAGTTTTTTTAACAGATTTTGTCACTGCTATTTTTAGAGATTTGAGTGGGATGTGATGATGGAAAGTCTTTCCTCTCCTGTGTCTTGCCAAATGTATGTCACAACATTACCTCGTTCTTCTCGTACCAGCTGAGGTCGGTCCTGTTTGCAAATTCCTGAGACCTCTTCACCACGAAGTAGATGAGGTATCCGCTGCCGCCGAGGCTGCAGGTGATCAGGAAGTTAGCCATGACTCTGAGGAACCTCCGCAGGTGAATGTTCTCATCCTTCTGGTTCTCCTGCTCGTCCACGATGGACTCCTGTAGAAATTATGTACCGGTGTACTGAAAAATACTGCACACACGCATGTATGATTCTTGTAAAATGGTGGCCGTCGGTCACCTTGAAGCTGGTGGTGATGGAGGCGTATTTGTTGTCGGCGGTCTCTGAGTTGCCGATGAGGTAATCCCAGCTGGTGAACATCTTCCAGGCAAACGTGAACTCGCCGTCGTCTCCTTCTCCACCGCCGACATCGGCGTTCTTGGCCATTCTGAAAGAGAGAAAAAACAGCCTTCCTGATGAGCATGTAGGCAGACAAACCTTTAACAAATTTAAACAATTGCTTTATCCTGATGTCTTCAAGTTCCCTTATCCCTGTGTTTGTTTGAGTCCTTGCTTTGATTTTGAAAATCAGATCAAATCAAATGAATCTAACTCAACTCAAATAATTCTAATAATCAAAATTGGCGCTTGAGGACTTTCCCACGATATAATTAAGATGCTGCCGCCTGGCTGAGACAGCATATGAAAGAAAAGCAATCATTTAAAGCCCACCGAGCCGGTTGCTGCGGCAGACTCACGTGCGGATCACGACCATCAGGCTGTAGCCGAAGGTGCCGATGCCGACCATGAGGTAGGACAGAGGCAGCCTGAACTTCAGCAAGCCGATGGTCCTCTGGTTGTTGTAAAAGCCGTAGAACAGGACGGAGTATTTGCAGTAGCCCTAAGAAAACAAGAACATCTTTGTTTACTTTTTGCATTTACTTTTGGACTCTTTATAGCGTCGTTTGAAAATGGATGCGGCAAAACCAATGAGGGTTGGGCTGTTTATATCAACGCATATCAGACTCACGTTGAAGTCCATGAGGACAGAGTAGTCTTGAGCGGTGTCCTGCTCTGCTCTGGGTACAGTCTTCCTGGGAATGGACCCGTAGGGAAGGCCCATCAGAACCTGGGAAATAAAAAGAAACATTTTAATTGATGCTGAGCTTTCCCTCCTGCCGCCAGGGCCCCGAGGCTCTTCAACAGGCGTCATCTCTTAATTTCTTTCTGATATCAAAGAGCATTTTTGACTTGCATTGAAAAGCATTTTCTGGTTTTACTGAATTTATCTATATGTTTACTGGATTTTTATAATTAATTCCACAGTAAATATATATAATAAACAGCTTGAAGTCGTTTTAACTATATGTGTAATGCTTTGCTTTATGAAGAGATGTTATTCCAGTTTTATGATTCAGTAACAGGACATCATTTCACCTCAGGGATGACCACCAGTCCAAAAGTGAAACCAAAGAGGACCAGGTTCATGCCGTACATCCAGCGCAGGAAGATAAAGTAAGATGCCACAGATGACCCAAAGTGACCTGAAGACATTAAGGGGATAAATAAACTCAGCATCTGTCCACTAGGAGTCGCTGTTCAGCTGATAAACATTGCTGTGTGCTGTGAACGCAACTTACTCTCCACTTCTTTGATTTTCCTCTCCCACGGGATACAGGCTGTTCTGAAGTTCTCAAAATCCCTCTGGAACTTGATCCATTTCTGGGATAAAGAATATATATTTAAAATGATTGATGGAAAACACACACACACAAGAGAGAGAGAGAGAAAAGATAGAGTTTGGTTTGTGTGCTAACCTTTTTCATCATCACTTTGTATGCAAACCACTTCCTGCCTTTCCCTTTGCCCAAAGCGCCTTCAAACTTATCCACAAATTCTTGAGCCTCCCTGTGAAGAAACAAGGTCACATGTGAGATACATGAGAGTGAGAGTGAGCTGTATTTATGTTTTGTTTTTTTCATATTGATTTATTTCTAGACCCACAAAACAGAGTTTTCACCCAAATATTTAGCAACTGCAAATTGTCGGTGAAGTGCACATTTATAGTTTCAGACGCAAAGTTGGGTAATATGTAAAAAGCTTTTGAAATGTAAAATTTCAAGTCGAGGTGATCATTGAAAATTGGGAATTTTCCTTTTTGATGTAAGATTATGGCTTCACTGTGCTGACTAAAATTAACCATTTTATTCCACCTACAAATTTAATTAAAATGCATTGGATTCATGTTCATGTCAAGGCTTGATACGTGGCTCAGAGTGTCTGGCATGAGGTGAGAAACGTTTATCTCAAGCTGGAAACTAGGACAGCTGTATGATTACTTCAGGTTTAGGAGCCTCCGCTTCATCCTCCACGGCTTGTTCCTGATGGTGGCAATCAGCTTCTTCTTCTCCTCCACCTCCTCCATCAGCCGGGCCATCTCTCCCTCTGACAAGGAGTCCTCCTCATCAGAGTCGGAGTTGGAATCAGATGAACTGGAGCAGAAAAAGGCAGATGGAGAAGGGAGTTTGTTGAAGCAAACACACTTGTGAAGTACTTGTGTCGCTACTTCAGGCCCAAAATGATTTATGTTAAACTGAGGAAACAAGACTCTTCAGCCTTGCTGGCGGCAATGTGACTCTTTGAGCTAAACGCTAATATCAATATGTTGATGTGCAGCATATAAAATGTGTATTATGGTAGCTATATTAGTTCAGCGTCTTAGCATGACAACATGTACGATACTTAGCACTAAACACAAAGTAAAGCTGAGTCTTAAAATAACTAGGTGTCTGACTTCTTACCTGTCGTCCTTTTTCTTCTTCTTCTTGTCATTGTCCTTGTCTTTCCCCTTGTCCTTCCCTTTGGCATCCCCCTTCTTACCCTTGCTGTCCTCCACCTCTTTCCCTCCTTTCCTCCCCCCTCCCTTCTTTCCCTTCTTCCCCTTCCCCACATCGCTGTCCTCCTCATCACTGTCCTGAGCTTTGCCTCCTTTCTTCCTATTGGCGGCTCCCTTTTTCTTCCTCTTGGGAGCCTCGTCCTCGCTCTCATCCTCATCATCATTGCCACCCCTGCGTTTCTTGGCGGGCTTCTTCTTGTTTGCCGCCCTGCGTCCCCTTGGAGCTTCATCCTCCTCGTCCTCGTCTTCGTCCTCACTGGGTGGTTTTTTCCCCCGGCCTCTGCCTTTTGCGCCTCCTCTTCCAGCTCCCTGCCTCCTGTTCGGTCTCCTCTGGGTGCCCTCGTCTACATTATGAACAAAGAAAAACACACAAAATACCACATTTGGTGTTCTTGTTATTTGATCGTTAGACGACAATTCTTTTCAAATCAGTTCCATGACATGATGTTTTCCACTCACCATCACTCGCATCACTGTCAACCTCTATTTCAACTGGGGAAGGACACACACATAAAAAGCAAATATGTCACAAAATGATTGATCGTGAAATGAACACTTTATCTCACGTGTCATCAAGTCAACATTTTAATTGGTCCAATACTTTGCTGGATGATCAAGTACCTGCAGGAACTAACACCAGCCTCAACTCTACTTTAGCATTTAGTGCTAATTAGCAACTGTGAGCATGCTAAGACGGAGAACATTGTAAACATGAGGTGCTAAACATCAGCAAGCTAGCATTCTCATTTTGGGCATGTTAGCACGCTGATGTTAGCATTTAGCTTAACGTACCATAGTGCCTAAATACAGCGTTGCAGAGCCGCTAGCGTGACTTCAGCGGAGATACAGGAATGCACTAGCCGGCATTTACCAACGGATTGAGACCTCTGTGCTTAATAATCCGTCTCTAAACTGTTAGATTCTAAGAGGTTTTCTTGAAAATAATTAAAACACCTCTCTAATTCTTTTCTTTGGAAAATGAAATGCACTAATATTGAAATTTAAAGAATTTTCTAGAATGAAGTTGTAAGATAATAAGCTAGTATAGTGGCCTACCTTATTCTGTGATGAGGACTAAAAAACAATTGGATCTTTTTTTCTTCTTTTAATAATGGAAACAGAAATAATGAGTGATATATCATAGTAGGGAGTGTTACTCAACACATTAACACACTAAACTCTCTGTGGAGTTTCTGAGAACTAGTTGTACTATGAATCTGTTTTTCTATGACTGGGTCTCACCCCTAACTCTTGAGAAAGTATCTTTAACATGCATTTGGTATCATGTCCTTAACTGTGCCCTAAACGTAGTTCCAGTAACTCAGCCCAACAGTGTGGGCGGAGACCAGTGGAAACAGCAGCAGAACCAGTGGTGATGACATGTCAAGCCCTGCTACGGCCCTGCTTGTGAGAAAGGGTCACATGACCCAAGTCCACACCTCTGGAGTGTTTGATTTTGTATATAGTCTGCAAGTGGTCTTACACTTTACTGCACAAATCACCCATTTTTATGAGCTACACAACTCATATCATTCTAACTCCAGTCTCTCGAATCTTTAACTCACCGTCATCGTTTGAAACTGTGTCTTTTCTTCTCGGCATGATGAAAAACGAAAAAGAGCGTCCCGTCCCGTGTGTCCTCTGCAGCGCTGGCCCAGTCGACACCCCAGCAGGCTGGCTCTCCTCTGCCTTGGCTCCCCACCAGCACCCAACTCAGGTATCTGACGGCGCCGTCACTATGACGACTACCGCATGTGACCCGCTCTCAACAGGTGTTGTTGGATAAGTGCAGTTCTGGAAACCAAAGATGATCTACTGTGGCTTGTCAAACAGAAATGCTGGGTTATTCTCCAGGACATGGGCCATATATATATATATATATATATATATACTGTATACATATTCATCATTGCCACAGTGGAGGCGGTGATATACATCTCAGGGCCACACCATGGATCACATCAGGCCCTTGGCTCTTAAAACCATTCAGTGTGGCTCTACTCAGCTCGGCCTGACACATGTGTCCTGCTTTGTTTTTCCAAAATAGTCAAAGGACCAACTACAGTGCAGAGAGACACTCTCATTCATCTTGTTATTGGAGATCACACACACACACACACACACACACACCCACAGAGAGAGAGAGAGAGAGAGAGATGCAAGAAGACCAGACGGTCTAAAGATTTAATGAAGGTTTAGGTTTCTCTTGGTGAGGCTCATTAGGCAAACAGACACTCTAAGATGACTTTGCAGTTCCAGTATTTTTGTTTGGACATTTCTTCAAAAGGAACACAGCAGGTGTGGAGTCAGCGAAGTCTCACCGGAGACTGAACAGCAGCTACCTCTGTAGCTGAAACCGTACGGGGAACCACCTCGTACGGGCTCATTAAATAATAGAGTGGAGCTCACTTTTCACATCCAAAATGATTCCATTACATGGTTGTCGGTTCCACGCAGGTGAGACGTGGATCACGCCCTTTCAGCCTCGTGTTGGTGTACATGCGAGTGCGCTTCAGGTGGCCCATCGGCTGCTTTCCTGCCCGCCTGTTCAGAGAGTTTTGGCACGGGTCCATATGTTGAGAGAGTGGGATAATTAGTGATTCCTATTTAGATCCTCCAGCACTGTAATTCAGCCCACAGACCAACCAATTCTTCAACTGAAAGTGGGCATACATTCACTGTTGTAAGTTGATATATACAGTACATACATATATATATACATTTTTTTCTTTTTTGTAAGTTCATTTATGAGGGCTTACATGCATATACACATTGGTTTGGACAAGTGTGTATGTATTAAGCTGCCAGTATGCTCCAGGAATGCTTGTTGAATAGCTTTTGGAATTTCTTTGTAACTTTTTAAGTGAACAACGGAGTGCAACGCTATGAATGCAATGTGTGCCTTAATCCCCATATTTAAACAATACGGAGGCAGAGGTTCAGTTAAACCTGCGTTACTTTAATAGAAGTTATCTCGGTGTAAATCCAGTTCTATGAATATGTCCGTAGGCGGGGCCTTCACTGTAAACCCACTGCGGCCCTTATGAGAGGGCAAAGGTCACATGAAATAGAAAAAGCTGCCAATATAACATAATAATACATGTCGTATTTCCGTTTAAAGCATCTGGATGTGTGTGTGTGTGTGTGTGTTGTTTCTTTGTCCAGCTGTCTGATTTGTCAGTTGTGTTACAAACATATATAGCAATAATAAGTTGATATGGATAACTAACATTTTTAAATGTGTTTTCATTATAGATCCGTGCATTATATCGTCCATAAAACGCCCTGAGGGCAGTCTTGTCCCCTCGATGTCTTGTTCCCGCTGCAGGAACTGTTCTGTTAACAAGAACTACACAAACAGCTGAAACGAACCATTTTGGTCAAATCTGGACACGCTCGGGATGCTGACACGCATTTCTAAACACCTGCATGTCTAAAAACCCATCAGACGTTTCTAAATCAATATTTCATGCATCGCCAGGCATGAAACATGCATGAGCAATTAAAAGTTAATGGATTGCATCTCACAAATGCTGCATTATTACTGCACATGCGTGACCGAGCAACAAAGTGTGTGTGTTGCATGTTCATAGTCAGAATTGTGAACATTAAACTTGAAATATTACGAGAGATCATCTTGCGATGGGATCACGTCAGCCGTAAAGTCAACCTCCCTACTTCCTATCCGCTTGCACGGTGTCCAGTGTCTCATCTCTTTATATTTATATTTTTTATTTGTTTGTTTTTAAGCATTTCATCCTTTTCACCCACTGAACATGTGTAAGCAGAGTCATGTTTGGGCTTTTGTTTTAATGCACCACAGTATTTAAATATGTTATGCCACCTAGTGGCCGTTTACTTACACTAAAAATGCATATACAGTCAGGTCCATAAATATTTGGACATTGACACATTTTTCAATATTTTGGCTCTGTACACCACAACAATGGAGTTGAAATGAAAAAAAATCAAGATGTGCTTTAAGTGCAGACTTTCAGCTTTCATTTGAGGGTATTTACATCCAAATCAGGTGAATGCTGTAGGAACTACAACAAATGTATAAGTGGCCACCCCATTTTTAAGGGACCAAAAGTAATTGTCAAACAAAGTATTAAAAGTAACAATTAGATTTATGATTATATTAATTTGTCCAATTACTTTTGGTCCCTTAAAAACGGGGTGGCCACTTATACATTTGTTGTAGTTCCTACAGCGTTCACCTGATTTGGATGTAAATACCTTCAAATTAAAGCTGAAAGTCTGCACTTAAAGCACATCTTGATTTTTTCATTTCAACTCTATTATTGTGGTGTACAGAGCCAAAATAATGAAAAATGTGTCAATGTCCAAATATTTATGGACCTGACTGTACACAAACACACTGACCAACTGCTGTGGCATAACTGTGTAATACTAAAATATATTAGCTGTTCTGCAGATATTGTGAGATCATACATATTTTTGTGAGAATATAATCAATATCTTTTATATTCCTTTTATGGTTTCAATGAGAAAACAAACACTAGATTACAGAACTTGTTAAAATATTCCAAAACTGAATGATCTGAAACATAAAAATAAGGGCCAATTACATTCAGGAATAACTTCAAAGTGAGTGGTTGTATATTGCTCCTTGCAAACCTGTGAGAAAAATGTTTGTGAATGAGTAGAAAAGATGAGCAATTGTTCAAAACTGCTGAAATTCACACTTCATACTGAAACGTGGGCGCGCATCAGTGCCACACTTGTTTATGAAACCTCATTGTTGATAAGTTAGGCACACTTTTATTTAGGCATACTGAATTTAGTCACACTGGCAGCGCCGTTTGTTTTTACATGCATTTAAGTAACATAAAATACAAGTTCATCTCCCACAAAAACTGTACAAAGTTATGTTATTATGTAGTGGAAAGTAAATGTTCTTAAAATATGTAGATCTGTATAATGTGACACTGGCACTTTTGGAGCATGACATCAGCAGCTGCTATACTTTAGTTTAAGGGTTTATATACAACAGTGGTCAGAAAAAAAAAAAAGGTACACAAACCACATTGGTTCAGTGGAAGATAAAGGGAATCCTAGTACATATACACACACAATTATGAGATGAGGCACGCTGGTTTCCCGAAGTATAATAAATTAATAGCAACACATCTGGCTTGATTTGTGCACTTCATTTATATAATGTAATAACCTACTTTGTTGGGAGATTAATCAATGCAAGTAGTTAAAAAAAACTGAGCAACTTCAAATAATCTTGAAATTATTGCAGTCGCACAACAATTTGTACTCTCACTTCAGAGCAGGAACACTAGAAGACTACTGTAACAGCACTATTAAGTAATACCGTATGAACGCTTTGTGTTTACACCTGCAAAGATTACTTAAGGAACCTTTTCTCCTAATCCGTTGGGGGAACAGAAGTGTGTTCATGATATCACGCTGCTGCATGAGGATCCTCTGCCTATGAGTGTGATGCACTTTGGTTTATGCATCATTAAAGATGTGCTTACAAAACGCGCCCCTAGCATCCTCCCAGGCTGTCCAGTATAGATGCCGGCACTGGGGGTCGTTCGATAGGAAAAATGTAGTTCCTACATGAAACTGCTCATAACGTTTGTGGATTTTTTTTTTTTTTTTGAGAAACTGGAGTCACAATTTCAGGACGCGACATTGCTGTTGAGTTGTTCAAATGTTTTTTGCCGCTTTGAGCACCACGAGTAGAGTGCCATCTAGTGTCAAAGACGATATCTCCACCACTCTGCAAATAACACCAAAACAATGTAAATAGCACTACAGCCAAGAGGAAAATAAAAATAAATATGAGATTATGATGTTCCTATTGAAAAAGATTTAGTGGAACTGAACATTGAATTGGTCGCATTTCACTTCCTTCCCATCGACAGTTCACACTGTAAAATAACTTTATTTCCAGTAAAACCATGCGGATAAAAGTTCAGAAATGAAAGCAAAGATATCAGACAGAACAACAATGACAAGTCAAACTGAGGAGCCATGAACTCTTGATTTTATATTTGTGAACATAATTTATTTACATCATACAATTAATTCTTTATTATTGGAAGATTACGCACACTGCAGTATATAAATAAAGATGTTTGTACAAACTTGCATAACTAAAATAGGATAAAAACAAAAACACACACGTTAAGCAGCCAGACCAAAAATAAAATAAAAAACGGAAAATGATTAATAACCTACGACCACAGGTCTAATTCACCGCGGTACACAGCCACTCGTCTCATACAACAGCCGACCACATTTACTCCCACAAACACACCTGTGTTTGATACGCAGTGTGCAACAGTCCAACTTTTTTTGAATTTGTCAGCTCACATTAAAAATAGAGGAAAACATTCAATAGTGAACTAAAAGATGAAATATTAGTGGAGCTAAACCCTTCCAAAAGGCAAAAATGAATACAAGTTCAGGCTACTTGTCTTACAACAACACACAGCATACACACCACTTTTATGGGGGGGGAAAAGGCGGGGGGAGAGAACAAACATTTAACAGTCAGGTGACTAGTGTCGTCACGTGACTTCAGTGGACCAACAAAGCAGGACGTCGGCGTACCTGCTATTCAGATCCCAGGGCAGAGAGCGCATCACAGCAATCAGCCCACGATCAACGGGAGAGAAAAAAGAAGTAAACTGTCAAACTACGTTGTGTTTTTAGTGCCACACACACACACACACACACACACACACACACAGCAGGAGGGCAGGAATACAAGCCAGCCAGCAAGAAAGGGCTAGCAACAAAGTCTCTTTCTCTTCAGAAATATGTGTGCCGTGTGGTGGTTTGGGGAAAGGATGAGTGGGTGAGATTCCAGCGGCACAGAGAAGCATTCGAGGCTGATAACTTACCAGGACGCAAAGTCTGACAAGTAAGGAGGGTTAAACTCTGACCTCAGAGTTCAGATGAGGCAGAAAAAGAAGAAAAAAAATTTGCTACTCAAGCCAGCAGAGAGCAAGCACGGCTGAGACGGCTTCATCAGCGAACAGCAGTAAAAGTCGGAGAATCCAAAACAGGGCCAAGCGTCCTAGCTCTCTTCCAGGCAGTGTTCAAGAGATCTCGAGGGGGGTGGGGGGGGGGGGCGTCACAAAAAAGCCGGCAGAGCCATCTTCTAAAGAGGGCAATGACTCCTACGTCAGCAACCTCCCGCAGTCACTTCCAATGGTATGGACCCACACTTCCCCCAGTCTCACATACAGCCCGTTAAACGTGTTAGACGCACACCCAAAAACAAAAACGGAAAATACGTGAACTTTCATGCACTGGGGAGAAAAATCTTGAATGTAAAACAAACGAGGGGAAAAAATAAACAGGTCCTTCAGGAAGAAGGTCGGGCTCAAGTTTTTTTTTTTTTTAATAAAGCCTATAGATCCCAATGTTCAAAGTTAAACTGGGAGTCCTTTTCATATTCTCTGGATCTTGTCAGCGACAACCACGGGGTTCTCTTTGCGAATCTTGTCAGCAGCTTCAGCTTTGTAGTCGTATGGACAGTTATGCTTATCAGAGTAACGGTGAATTCCACAGAACAGATTCCCACAGCGGCAGCCAAAACCTGAAAGGCCACAGCAGAGGACAGGTCGCGTCAGATCAATAAACAACTGCGAAACATCCTGGCACACATGGGGCATGATGTTAACCGTAAAACTCATCTTGTAAAATGACTAGCAGAGACAGGTCAACTTTTGCAGGAGTCCTTATGCAAAAAAGTTCACAAAAAACATGTATTGAAAGACCCCAAAAAAAATAGGAACTTCATCTTCTAGGAAAACTTAAAATCTGATATCAATAAAGTGGGAAAGATGTTTTGGGGGAGTGTTTTTGCCTTTATTTGACAGTGAAGAGGTAGACAGGAAATGAGGGAGAGAGAGAGATGGAAATCAATGACTTCTGAACTCATCTCTCTGAGGTTCTTGTTTTTCCTTTTTTATTAAAGTCTATCCGCTGCTCGTATTCTACTGTGGACTGTGTGACAAAATGGCAGATAAGCATAGCTCGCTGTGCGTGGCTCTGGTTGGACCGAATTGTATTTGCATTTTGAGCAAGAAACGCAGCTGCTATCTAGTGTTCAAACTGGAATAATTTCTGTTGCTTGACAAGAACATTTTATCTTGTAAATACCTAAATTACAATATGTAAACCAAAAGCACTCAATGAACTTGACAGAAGAAAGAGAACAAACAAACCTGTGACAAGCGGTGACACTTTCTAAAGACATTGAGTGTTGGTGTCATGTCTTACCTGTAAGGCCAACCTTTTTGCGGCACATAAAGCAGCGATTCTTCTTGGGTTTTTGGGGTTCTGGGGGTTCGGACTGCTCACTGCCAGCAGTGGAGGGATGAGAGGCTGAGGATGTGGGCTGAGTCAAAACTGGAGACGCATAAGAAAAAGGGAAGAAAAAAAACAACAACCACTTAACTCATTAAAGTACCCCACATAGAATTGTAAAATGATACATCATTTCTCTCACTAACCCTTATTAGATTTAGATATGTGCAATTTTATATTGTAATGTCAATATATTGTACAGAGTTTATACTTAAAAATAACCAGATAGACATCCGTTTTCATCCAACCCACCTGGCTCTGTGAGCTCTACTTTGCTCCCTGACGCTCCTTTCTCCTCACAGGAGAGACTCATCTCAGTCATCTGCTGCGTTACAGACATGGCAGTTGAACCCCCTCTGCAAAAAGATAGACAGGACAAAGTTAGTTTAAAAAATAAAAAAATTACACAGCCACATTTCCCATAGGATCTCACTGTCTCATCAGATCCTACTGAGGATGTACTGCTTCAGGTTGACTGGTTCACAGGAATGACCCTGTGATGTGACATTCATGACTTTCTAAGTGTAAACAATTTGTTTACAGATTATAACTTCTTTTTTTATGTCAGTGCCCTGGAAGTTGCTAAGAACTAGCAACTAGGACGCAAGGAGGCTAGGTCGGACTAACAAGGATTAGTTTGATCTAAGATTAGTTCTAATCAGAGTTTAGCGAGACTAGGTTTAGAATGATAACATCCAGGCTAAAAATTAAGTAGCGCGCCGTTAATTAATTTAAAACTGATCTTGGTTTAGTAAATTCAAGATTACACCTACATTCAATAGAGTTTACGGAGAGGTTTGCTCTGTAATGGTTCAAATGTTTGCTAGCTATCTTATATGTGATCCTCCCAAATATTACATTTTGGGGCAAATTGATATAAAGTAAAACTGATTTTTAACGGGAAAATGTATTCTTTTTTTAACCCAGGCTTAGAAGTTGAGTAGCCATTCTGATCTCAACTTCCCATTTAAAAACTTCAACCCCGGAGGCTTTGTTTTAACTAGTGTAATGCACCCTGGGGGATCCCCTCACCTGAAAGCCTCAGCAGAGGCAGCGGCTTCAGCTGCCTCCTCTGCAGCAGCAACTGCAGCCGCTGCAGCATTATTCAAGGTGGCCTCTAACCTCTGGATGGCAGAAGCCTCAGCTGAGGAGCCACTGCTGCCGCCTGTGGGAGATTTCAGCACACGTTACAGTCGGACACAGAGGTTGGGAGTTTTAGCCAACGTGCAAACAAATTATTATTTTTGTATGTGTGACGGGCACAGCAGGTCTTACCAAGAGCAGTCAAAGTACTGACGCTTCCATTGTTCTGCCTTGACAGGTGCTCCTTATGGCACACAGAGCACATGCCATTAGTCCTAGGGTTGCCATAGAAACCACAGCCATTAGCACACAGCATAGGAACTGGGCTCTGATTGGTCTCCTGGGCCATGATGATGTCTGTCGGCTGGTGTACCTGAGGAAACAAAGACACATGCTGAAAGGATGAGTGTGTGTAAAACTAAAATACAGGGGAAAGGAGTGAACTGAAGGAATGATAAATAGACCTCCAGAATTCATTTGAATTATTGAGTGTCATTACTCAGTCACTATGCACAAATACATCTTCATCTCCAACATTTTCAAAAAGTCAGTGCGTGTCATTTATCAATCTGATAAACTTATTCGTTTGAAACACGGAGCATTGCGATATCGTGATTCAACTAAACTCAGCTGCATTACAGCCAATGATCCCAACGCGCAATATTCATATTTGATTTTGCCGTTTGTTTGCAGACTTAAGTGAACACACAAATGTCTGTAATTAACAGGTCAGAACTGTATTTTCACCCCTGCATGCCTAGAAGAAGAATAAACAGACAAACTATGCATCACCAGGTACAGTAGTTTTTCCCTCAGTCGTTACTTCAGTAGTAAAAAACTAAACAATTAAAACCTGCTACTCATGTGACCTACGCAACAACGTGTAGGGCTGGGTATCCGACAACTTTAACATTTCTGGTTGGAATAAATATGTCCGATAAATAATCTTCTCAAAGCTTTTGTATTATTTATTTTTACGCTTTAACTCACATCTCACGGTCTTCAGGGAACGAGACAGCTCTGGTACCATCACATGACGTCAGTCACGATATGGCGGTTTCGGGGAGAGATTGTAAGTTATCCTGTTTTAAAGCCGTTCTTTTGTATTATATGCTAATATCTTTTTGATCTTCACAGATGAAGACTGTGAGATGTGGTCTGAAGCCTGGGATAAGATAACCAAGAAGGGAAGTAATCACATCACACAGTTCTGGTTAATTGCATCAGAGTTCTCCAAACTGTTGACCCTACAGCGCTATGTGTGTGTGTGTGGTGCTCCAGTCTCACATGGACAAGCCGTGTGTAATGGCTTTCCTCGGTCACTCGAGTGCAATGTGACCGTGATCGCAGAGGTGCACACTCTCGAGTTACTTTAATACAGCAAGGCTGTGACCACGTCTAATTATAGACAATCCCCAGAGTCCTGCTGCCATCGTGCCAACATGGGAATCCTCGCCCCCATCAAAGATACTCAGCTCTCTAACACCCGGAGGAAACGTAATATAAAGAGGACAAGAGTCTGCACAATCCTACACGGTTAAGACGGCGCTGGGCAGGAGACTCGTGGACAGATACAGTCGGACATGGCTACGAGATTCAGCTCGACACCTGTAGATCGACACAATAAAACGAGCACGTTTATCAAAAGAGACCAAAGCTAAACCCACTCCCTGACCCCCAGCATGGCTCGTTAGTAGTCCTGGGATCATGCTAACGGGGGGCTCAACAACACCATCTCTAATTTAGAAGTGTTTTGAATAAGCAGTACCATGTATGTCGGCTGCTTCCTGGCCAACTCCGGGCCACAGTCGCGTCACTTCGTCAAATCCACTGAGTCATGCTAGCGAGCTAACGGCGGATGCTAAAGCTTTAGGTCCCAAAGAAAACATACTACATGGCTCATGGCAGGGTGGACAGTGTCCCCACTGACGGAACAAACATATTTTCAAATTAAAAAAGGCAAATAACCAAAGACAAATGAACGCTAAATTGTAAACGATGTAGTCAAATTCCTCGTCAGCTAACGGGAGTTATAGCAACAACGACCGTGTGAGCAGATGCTCGTGATCCTGCTAACGTTAGCATGCTAGTGGTTAGCGGTTAGCACACCGTCGCTTTGTCTGTCTTTTGTTTTTGTTCCCACTAAATATATTTACAAGTACTTATATCACGGTGTTTTTACGAGTGTTACTACGGGGAACGGGTGCGAGCATTGGCAGTGTGAAGCAGGCAACAATACAATAATCGTAAAACCTTGACGTAGCCAACGAGATTAGGTTAGCACAATCAAATACAGGTCGTCTGTATGTTTAGTTAGGACCGAATGTTGTTAAAAGAGAAAATACATTGATGAAACGGGGTTGGCTTTTAAATGTTTAGTAGCTAACTTGGCTGTTAGACGATTCTCTAGTCGTATTTCACTTATATTCAATGTTAAAACTCAACACAGCTCGATAAAATAAAAAGTTTTCAGGGACACGTGTTTTTGTAACGAAGTCTCATTTACATTAACGTCGCGGTTCTCGTTAATCCCCGTCAGCACACAGGTGCGACTTTAACATTGCTTACGTTAGTGTTTTACTGTTTACTTCCAGAAACTTCCCAAACAACGCCTCTGCTTGATGGCTCGAGGTTTCACTGGCGATCGTTCACTTACCGTGCGTCTGAGAAACGGTGTTCTTGTCTCTTGAAACTTTTGTGTTGACGGAATGACTCCGTTTCTCTCGGGGCTGACTAACTAGGGCCGTCTAGGTAGGTCGTGGTTTGTGCCTCTGGTTCCAGTCCTCTCACGAAGCGCAGACTCCGCTCCGCCTGGGAGCACTGGGGGACACTTTGGTTGACGTCCTCTGTCGGTGATTTGTGGCCGCATCTGTTTTGTTTTACGTGGTGCGTTTGCGTCCTTTCTTTTTCCGGTGGACGTCACGGAAATTGTGACCCTCTGATTGGAAGGCAGGCGTGTTGGAGTGTAGCCACGCAAGATTACAGGCCATTGCAAAACAAGTACTTCATTCACCCAAGTAGACGGACCATCGCCTCGCTGTTGCGTATCGATCAGTCATCATGTGATCATTATCTAACGTCTGTAACGTTGGATCAAGAAAACAAGTTGGAGAGGATGCGTTGCCTTCAAATGCTCCTCGTAAACTCCAGCTTCTCCAAGAGACGTCTGTACTTTCACTGTTGAGCTGTGATTGTCCTAGTTTGCTATGTCTCACCTTGTTTTTTGGCATGGTACCTTTGCCTCCCCTCGAACAGGTCAATAAAATTGGACCATCATACAGGGATGGAATACTGAACAGGTCTAGGCACAGGGGTCAGGGGGCACCAGAGCAAAAGTCTCCAAAAGTGGGGATGTCTTCAGTCAGTTATCAGTTTGTTTTATATCCTGATAATGTATCAGGATTGTATGTATTTAGTCCTGATAATCTGTCTGTTTATACCATGTTTGAGCTGCTCATTATTATTTTATGTTTTACATATTAATCACAATTCCCTTGTGCCTTTATATAAATACAACACAAACAATGGTATACAAAAAACGCCATACAATGACAAGCAACAGCTCATTCATGACTACATGACTGATTCAACTTTAGTTCCAAAGAATTTTGAGTTCTGCAGGTAAGGAGTTCCACATATTGATCCGGACACACAATATAGCTGCATATTCAAAGTAGAGCAATTTGAAGATGCGTTTGACAGCAGAATGGCTGTTTTGGGGAAATGTAGGGTGATCAAGTCGTTAATCAAATACAATTAAATGACATTTATTTCGTAATGCCCCAAATCACAAATTTTCCCCAGAGGCCTTTACAATCTGTACACATACGACATCCTCTGTCCTGGGACCCCCCCAAAAACAACAACTCTTTAACGGGGAGAAAAAGGGTAGAAACCTTCGGGAGAGCAACAAATGAGGATCACACTCCCCGGATAGGCAGAAGTGAAATATATGTCATGTCTACAGAATAAACAACACAAGAGAGTTACAACTAAATAATCTGGGTGTATCGCATGCAAACAGATGTAAATGCATTAACTTCCGGATTGTGTTCATTCTTTTTGTGACACAAGCCAGCACGGTTCTTGTTTTGGAGGCAAATAAACGTGTTCACTGAATATTTCGTTGCTGTAAAGAACAAATTAAAACGTACGTCGAATTTAGAAAAAGAAAGAAAAAGAAAAAAGAAAGATTTTGCCGGAAAAAGGAAAGGAGCAAATATACATCACGTGACCATTAGTTGTCCGGGGGACGCATTTGAAACAGATGCGCTCAGCCAATCAATGGCTCGGAGCGTTCAGCTCACAGCCAATCAGCTTGAAGCGAGCGAGGATTTAAACCAAGACGGCGAATCTGAAAACTACACCGCAGCATTCATTCTCCATTACGATTCTCCACCCGGTTCTTGCAGCGACACACATTTCGAAATGGCTCTTCGAGTAACCAGAGTAAGTACTTTAAAGTTGTTTTCTCCTCTCTTTTTCTGCTGTTTGTTGTGACTGGGAAGTCGTTTGGAAGAAACGCGTCTTTATTGAATTTCTATCTATTGGCTGCAATGCTAAATGTCCTCGTGCGTCGCTGTGTGCTCTGCTCTCGTGCATCCGTCCTTTCATAGGGATTTACCAAATGCTGTGCTATACATACATTATAACTCGGTAACCTGCAATTAATCTGTATTTATTTTTCTGACTGCAGAACCGCTTGGCCTCTACCAGGACTGACCTCGGAGGTAAGGCGTGCTCGGTCACCGGGCCCACATTGAAGCCTCGACCTGCGCTTGGGGAGATCGGAAACATCGCAATCAACAAAGAAGTACAGAAAAAGGTGAATATGTGATTTATCTCTTGAGTCAACTGTGTTTAGATCTCTTTATTGGTGACTGAAATAATTCGGCAGAAGCCAATTAGTGCTACAATGCATTCACTAGTCTTAACGATAGCTTTGTGGGCTGATTAACTAAATGCATTGACTTTTAGGAGGGCTCCCTGTAGCGTGTGCGATTTTTATGTCTACATGTTGCATTTAAGGAACGCCTTGTATACTGGATGATTTGAACAGCTGTGCTCTTATAAAGGCCTAAATGTTTGGGGCAAAAGTTGTATCAAATTTGGAAAGGAATGTAACCACTTATGATAAGGGGTGTCTCGCCTGATTTTTATTTTATATTTATCTATGAAAGATTAGGAATTAACAAAAATGCTATATTAGGCTCCATTCTCAAAGAGCCCATACTTGTGTCTTGGCAACCGCTTTGTTGGCTTGAGTTCTTAAATGTCCACATTTAACTGTATATATAACTTTTATATTTTTTTGAAATTAGAATGCAATTTCAGCTTCACTTCAAATTTATCTGCTTTTCTTTTTAGATTGTCAAACCGGAGGCCACCAAGAAGACGACCAGAGTCGCCACCAAAAAAGCAGCAGCAGCAGCACCAGCACCAGTAGCAGTTGTTGAACAACCAAAACCAGAAAATGTTGTTCCTGCTGAGCCTCAGCCCGAGGTGCCGGTGAGTTGTCTGGCAAATGCCATTGGGACACATATGATTGCCGGGTGTGACGCTTCAGTTTGTTTGACCGCTCGCTGGGTATCTCCACGCTTCCAGGTTCTCTCGGTCCCAGCATCCCCCACGCCAATGGAGACCTCAGGCTGTGCGCCTGCTGACCTCTGCCAAGCGTTTTCTGACGTCATGCTACACGCCGCTGTCCGGGACGTGGATGCAGAGGACTACGACAACCCCATGCTCTGCAGTGAATATGTCAAAGACATCTACAAGTACCTCAGACAGCTTGAGGCAAGCAAACGTATTTTAAATGTATTCTCCACACGTGCACTTTAATATTATTCCATTTTAACCAGTTTCTTGTCTCCCCAGGTTGAGCAGAACGTCAGACTCTCATATCTGAAGGATCAGGAGGTGACTGGTAACATGCGGGCCATTCTCATTGACTGGCTAGTGCAAGTGAGCCTGAAGTTCCGTCTGCTGCAGGAGACTATGTACATGACTGTGGGAATCATTGACCGCTTTCTTCAGGTGATTGACTGTATCAACCTTAAGCCAGTCGCTTGCGTCTCTGCGTGAAATGCGACTGCCGCTAAAGCGTAACAAATCCTGATGTTCTACTAAAGTGGAACCGGCCGGTTTCTAAACTCTGCATGTGCTTGCGCCTCACGCAGGATCACCCAGTCCCCAAGAAGCAGCTGCAGCTGGTCGGCGTCTCCGCCATGTTCCTCGCTTCCAAATACGAGGAGATGTATCCCCCGGAGATCTCAGACTTCGCCTACGTGACGGACCGGGCCTACACCACCGCCCAGATCCGGGACATGGAGATGACGCTCCTCCGGGTGCTCAAGTTCCAACTGGGCCGCCCTCTTCCCCTGCAGTTCCTCAGAAGGGCCTCAAAGATTTACGAGGTTAGTGGCCGCATCTTAAAGCCGGCAGTAACGCGACTCAGCGACCGCGTTTATCGTCCACTAACGTCCCAGGCTCGTCTCCCCTCCAGGTAACTGCAGAGCAACACACCCTGGCCAAATACCTCCTGGAGCTCACCATGGTCGACTATGAGATGGTTCACATCCCACCTTCCATGGTGGCAAGTGCTTCTTTGGCTCTTGCCCTCAAGGTCTTGGATGCTGGTGAATGGGTGAGTTTCCTTTTTACAAAACTCTTCTGACTAAAAGGGTTTTTGATTCTGCAAAGCAATATTGGCCGTTGTGCGTCATTTCATAAACTCTAAGCAACTTGTCAAGGCTACCTTGTATTTTAATTGTGACAAAGCTGTACCGAGTGGGATGTTTAATAAAAAGATAGGTTATGTCATCTTGAGCTGCAGAAGGGTAACCTTGTCGTCACGTTTCCATCTCAGGATATGACGCTGCAGCACTACATGGACTACACAGCAGAGAGTTTGATTCCTGTGATGGCACACATTGCCAAGAATGTTGTGAAGGTGAACGATGGGCTGACCAAGCACATGGTAAGTGTTAGCTTAGACAACTATAGCTGTTATTGGTTTGCGCTCAAACGGCTCGGCCAAAAGAGGGAAATCGTTGAAGCTCCTTTTATATTTTCTTAAATATCCATTAAACCTTAATTCCTAACTCTTATCTTGCAGGCAATCAAAGGAAAGTACTCTACTTCGAAGCAGATGAGGATCGCCACCATCTCGCAGCTCAAGTCTTCAGTGGTGAAGGATCTCGCTGAGCAGCTCCCCCAGTGAGATGACATGTGTCTGGCACCATGTGCTGATTTGTACAGTTTTTAACTTAAACTTTTTTTTTTTTGTGACTGAAGGAGCTTCACACCAAGGACTGTCAGTGGTTTGCGTGAGACCCAACTGAATATCATGTATACTTTTTGAAAGCATGCTACAAGTTTCTAATCTGAAAGCTGGCGCCCTAGAATCTCACGCAATAGCAGTTTAGACCTTAAAGGGTGAACCATGTCTCGCCCACGAGATTCAGTCGGTGACGGGACTACCAACTCACACCGCTTACAACACCGTTCCTTAATGCACTACTTGCCAACTGAAATCTTAGCGACGTATCCTTGAGCATGTTTTGAGTATTCACATTTCAATGTAGCCGCGCTACACAATTTGACCAAGTCCCAAGTTTATCCATAAAAAGCTATTTTTATTGCTTAGAAACTTCTGCAACTTTAGAACTTGTGGCATGCTTTAAAATGGTCTCCAACAAAGGGACCAGTGGTGTGGCTTTATATTTTTTTTTAAATGGGATTGTTTTATTATTCTATAATGTACAGCTGTTTTTACACAACCGTTTTGTTCTTAAAGCTTTTATTAAATGGTTCTAACCAGACTTATGCTCCCTTGTCATTCACATTATCACCACTAGAGGGAACTCTACACAAAGTTTCTTTCTCCGTGAGCCTCAGGTCTGCCTGGTGTCTTGACCAGAGGATCCTGCAAGTGATCCTATTCATTTATTAAGGTGCAACTGCTTTAGCAGCTGTTCAGTAGAGCTAGCCTGAGATTGGTTTATTGCAGACATTAAAGTTTAAGATTCATAACACAAATGTTCATTTAGAGGTCTAAGACTTTTCTTCCCCACTGCAAAACTGTCTCACTGGGTACATATTGGTTTCAATTGTACTTAAAAAATCTGACTTATCAGCCTCAAATTCACCAGTGGGCCCAATATTAAAGATCTCTATGGCAGAGTTCCCCAATTTGCCTAATGATGGAGAACACATCGGGAGTCATAACTAAGGCTCTCCAGCCAGTACCAAACTGGGTCTCTGAAACTGGAGCTGAATGGCATGCAGCCATCATTCTGTTTTCCCTATTTGTCATATCTTTGAGCAGGGCAGCTTTACGGTAACACTGCCGCTGCAAGATTTGCAATAAAATAAGCACCGTGACTTCAGATATTTAACTTAACTCACTTTGCACGAAAGTTCACCATATGAGCGAATGTATACAACCCGTTGCCAATCCCTTTCAGTTGACTGACCAGTATCTTTAATGCTTGCAAGACGCATAGGTCTTGTGAGGCGCAGATGCAAAGGCTCCTCGCCACAAGTATTTAAAGCTAATGGACAGAGCAGAGTGAGCTATTATCTCCTAAACCCATTCACAGCTGAGACCCTGATGGAACCAGGGCCATCCTCCTACCCCAGGGGGATGCCAGGACAGCTTTCCTGTACAAGACCATCTGCACAACGTGTCAGTGTGTACCTCCATCGGGATCATGGGGCCGGCTTGAATACATCTGTCGCAGAAAGGGGAATAACCATGTTTGGCTCGTAAAGTTTGGGTTTATTGTAGTTCATTCAGTAAAACAATTAGGTCTAAATAAATGATCAGTGATGCTATAATTTATTTTTTTGAGCTGAACATGCTTTGATAGTTATATATAGTTGTTGGACTGAACATCTGCTACCTGACACACTGTTTAGACAGTAATGCTGACACCTTGAGAGCTTCTACCCATTCAGCTTAGAGCCTTCTGTTTTCCACAGAGACACATGCTTAGCCTCCGTTCCGTTATCCTGGAAAGCCGGGCTTTTAAACCCACAGATCATACAGAGAATTCATACTTGGAGGCTGAGGTCATGACTGGACAGCCATATCGGTTTACAAGACAGATTCCTCCTGTGCGGGGCTTCAAACCATACACTTGCAGCTGCATGGAACACTTATTGGCCTTTCTGACGAAGATTCAGCTGTGTGACATTTATTATGACCGGAAAATGTTGCAGTTCAAGACGGCACAGAAACACACTAACCTCACTATAAAAATGCATTCAGGGTCATTTAAAAAGAGATCAAAAACAAAACGTATCATGCACGGTGGTGTAGTGGCTAGTACTGTCACCTCACAGCAAGAGGGCCCTCGGTTTGCATGTTCTCACCGCCACGTGGGTTCCCTCAGGGGTTCTACCGCAGTCCAAAGACATGCAGCTTCGGTTAATTGGAGGCTCTAAATTAGATGTGCCCCGCAACCCTAAATAGGTTAAGCGGTTCGGATAATGGAATGGAATCAAAACATATTCATAACTCAACCTTTGTGGTATATCAAATAGTGTAGGTTTTATGTGCAGTTAAAGAAGTCACGAGTCACATGTCTGCTTCAGAAAACACGTTCGTTCTGTAAAGCAAAGCAATCAGCTGATCGAGAGTTGGATTTGGATCCACTCCAGTATTCGTCATATAAACACACACAGACCCAAGACCCATGACAATTAATCTTGGAACCCATTGGCTATCGGTCTGACGATGGATACGCCTCTGGGGACAAGGGGCTATATTCCTGGGGTCCCGGTGTAGCCGCGGATACGCCGGCCAAGACTTCCCTCTCCATGCACTGCTCATTATTTACAGTCCAATTAGCAACTTGAGATGCAAGACTGGAGCTGGAGTTGAGAGACGACGATGCGCTCGACCGGATTGTTTCTCAAGCAGCCAGTTTACGAGTTCATTTTAAAGCAATAAAAATCATCGTCCGTTCGGCGTCCAGTCGGCGGGTGCCCAGGTTGCATTTCGGCCAAACGCGTTCCGCCTCTTTTGCTCTCCACACGGACCGTTACCTGCATCCAACCGAAGCCTGCACATGTTGACATCTGTGGTTCAAAGTGAAACATTTCAACATGGATGGATTGGCACATCGTTTTGCAGAGACAATCATGGGGTCCAGATAAACTCCCTAATAATGTTGGGGATCCCCTGAATTTATATTGTCCTTTTAGTTTTTTCCTATTGAAATAGCTTTCGAGGTACAGTATATAGCACAGCAGCCTGCTATTTATGATAGAGCAATATGATTAAGACTGTTCCTGTAGCGTTGAGTCTTTTAATACGCTTTTAATGAGGAGTTAACGTACTGTGCATCAAGACCGAGCTGACAGCGTTCTCAGTCTTAGCGGAGCTCCACTGCTGAGAGGCTACTATTCCGTTGGTAGAAAGCAGTTCCAGGGAAATAACAAGGGTTTGGGATTATCGAGAGCAATTTAATCAAATTAGTTTAGCAGTATCATCAGAGCAGATCGCTCTAATTCAATGTCCACTATACAAATGCTACTATCTGCATGGCGAGATATCACATTTAACGATAATGTGTTGGGTGACCAGACTACTTCAGTGCCACAGACAGTGTGCAATCACAAAGACTTGATGGCTTTAAAAGATCTCAAGTGATATTCAACAAACTCCGACAACAATGTGAGAACCTTCATGATTCATGCACAATCTAATGGCCTCGAAGCCCAAATGCTTCTGTCCTGTTCCATATTTATTCAAGCTCTAGCCCATTAAATGAATTTGCCAGTCAGCACTGAGGTACAGAAAGAATGCAAAGCTTGGCCGAAGACCTCTCGGCATTTCAGCAGTGTTCTCACCCACAAGTGTTTGGTCCAAGACCAGAGTCAAAAGTGTGAGTCTCCTTCCCAGTCTAAACATCGTCCAAGATGGCCAGAGATTTAACAAGTGCACCCTTCAAAATGAGTCAATGCCCATTCTCACCTCCCGTCCACAAAGTCTGCGCGTCTCAATTCAATACGACAAAGTCAAACAAACAGCCGCCCCGCGGCAGCACTGTGAGGGTTTCTGCGGGCCGCTAATAGGCCGGCAGCTGGCAGGCAGAACGAGGCCTCTGGGCCTGAGACTGGAGTGAAATGCAAATAAACACGAGGGCATTCATTTTCACAATTTATAGATTTTCAAATAAAAATCATGTGCTTTCTGAACTTTGCTGACCTCGGACGCCCCGTGTCACATGAATGAAAGAAAGGCTCCCATTGTGGCCCGAACAGTGGAGCGTTTGAGCCAGGTGTGAATGGGATTTTCTCCAGACCACCGTAACCTCCCATTGCACGGCTTGAGCGGCAAGCAGGAAGTCATCTTCTCCTCCGGATCAAGGTTGCACTCACGTGTTGGTTTAATAGTCGCAGACAGGAGAGTGGTGTGTTTCCTTTCTGAAGACATGAATGAGTACTTTCTTTTTAATTAAATGTGACATTATAATGCTGATCAGAGATCTAACTGAACAGAGATCAGTGTGAATTGGAGAAAAAAAAACACGTCAAAAATGTCATTAATGATTATGGCCCTGGTATTGGTTGTGAAATGGCTGTGAAACACTAAATAGGATAATACTATAATACTTTTGTATCAATTACACCTGTGTTTACCCTGCTATGACATGTCAAAATGGCTGCTGTGAAAAGTGCCCAATGGGCAAGCTGATCATGTGACAGCTCCAGAACAGCTACTTAAATTCAAATAAGATCAAAGTTGTAGGAAACGAAAATAATCCTTGTCTCAATTCATATAATTTTTCATATTGGTTAACAAGAACCTTGCCCAATGTAACTTTCAACACAGGAAAAAAGTCCTATAATAACCATATTTTTCTGCACACATTACAAATAAAAGCCTGGATACAAAACACAGAAATTAAGTTAAATTGCACACAAAAAAAAACCCACTAGAAATCCAAACGGTTATTACATGCATGCTTTGGCAAGATATGTTGTTTTGGGGAGACAAAACAAAGTTATTATCTTGTTTTGGCTTTCAGAGGTTATTTTTGGCCACTGAGCAGCTCCACTGGACCAGTTCGGAGGAGAGCATGGTTGCAGGGAAGTGACTGTTGGTGGTTCACTTCCCTAAATGAGATTTTTCCACTGGCCTTCACTACTCAAGTTCTGGGGATTAATAGGTTCGGTCCAACGATTTTAAGGTGAAAGTGGACTTTCTCACAGGAAGAAACTAAATAAGAAAAAACTATTGTATTCCAATCAGGGAGTTTCATTTTAAACTTGTTCTGATGTGACTTCAGAAATGCATCTTACTAATTTCCTTGCCAGTGGTCACGTACAGTACGTCTCGATGTTCACATCGACTGGAGCGCCAATAGTTTGTGGTTCTCAGACGGTTCGCTGTATTTTACCCTGACATCACTGAGCAACAAAATAACCACTAAAGGGCTATTAAGTTAATGCTGTTACGCACCGGAACTACCAGAGGTTGTATCACTGTTTTACTTAGAGGGAAGTGGGCCGGTGTTTGTCTTTTGATTTACGAGATCAGTAATAATGAGAACAAGACTGAGTGCTTGGTGCTGTGGTTGGAGGTTTGTTGGTACGTTATTTCCCTCTATGATGACAAGGTCTAAAGGCTGGTTTCTCGTGAGCCATGTCGTGCAGTACTGTCGTATTTCCAAGTGAAGTAGGAATAGAACCATTTTGTTCCTTAACTTTAGTTGTGATGTGAGCGCCCAGCATGGCCGCTCTACAGAGACGTGTCCTGGTATCGACAGTGTGTTGAAATCGGACCTGGTCAGGCCGCCTGGCACACGTCGCCACTGAGCTGTGATAAATCCTCAGTGTGCTGGGAGGAGGAAGGGAGGGAGGGGAACCACTGCTGCTCCTGCTGACACGTCGTAAATCAACCTCCGGGGTCACTTGGCCATCTCCTTTGTTGTCTGCATGGGACTCAGAGAATGACAGAGACTGAACCATGACACCTCCAGTGCTTCTTATGGGAAACCTATACGGCCTGATTCCATGAGTGCACTTAGAAATCTATACTTAACCATTTTTTACCATTTACTCATAGAAGGAGGATTTCTGACACCCAGATTATAACAACTGAAAAGTTCTGCTGTTAGCAGGCTTTTAAACCCATCCCCTAAAATGTATTCTGGGGAACACATGGATGTCTATACAACATTTGAAATGTTATTTAGTATTCAAAGACATTTCACTCAAAACAACAAATGTGGACCTCATGGTGGAGTTAGAGGAAAAGTCAGAGGATCACCAGAGTCAGGAGGATGCATACCATAACTGACTGTAGAAAATGTCACGGCAAACCATTAAATGCTGTCGAGATATTTTAAATCTGGACCAAAGTGGGGGTGTCAACCAACAGGCTGACATCGCCATCAATGCCACTGGTGTCGCTAAAAACATAGAAGGGTGTCTAACAACACTTATTGCCGTTTTAAAGATTCATCCAGATACAAAAAAACTAAAGATTTTGAAGCCGTTTCCCCAAGTTGGAACTCTTTTTCTTTTCTTTCGTCTTCCTACAGTGCTCCCAGCAGCGTGCTCTCTGTGTAGTGTGTACAGCAATGTGAAAGCACTTTGGTAAATTAGAGTGGAGTCATCAGCTTTCACCTCATCAAGGTGAGCTCCTCCTGCTGATGAGGAGGACTCTCATCCCACTCAAGAATCCACGGATAATTACGCCATTTATCAAGTCACTCTCCTGTCACACTGAATTCCCTTGATAGAGCTCTCTCCTCGTTGACATTAGTCCCCTCAGACACACGACGCATGTCGTCTGCGGTGCGTCTTTGCCTTCCCGTGTGGGGAAATTATGTTTCTGATTGTTGCAGATAGCTCCTCACTCAGCAACGTCAAGAACTGAAAGAACGAATTAATGAAACCGCCATGAATCAGGGATAAACCGATTTTGCTCAAAGTGTAATTTAGTTTTTTTTGTTGTCGTTCTCAGGAGTGTTTTCTGGTAGTTTGACCAATCATCCCACACACACAGCAACCTCCAGGGGCTCAACGGCGAACAGAAGCACAGTTATTGATTCTATCAGTCAATAACAGCTAGTTTCCTCCACAACTATTATACTAATGCACTTTAGGTGAATGTCCCGGCTAGCCTTGCAGGCCAGGTTATAAAGTGCACCAGAGCTCCTAAATTATTCACAACGCCCCTCCGCCAGCTCTGGGCCTCCATTAGAGACAGCGGGGGGAAGAGGGGAGTGGGGGGTGACGATGATGTCACCCGGCCCCATGGAGCCATGAAGGGCACCTGGGACTGAATGATGGAGTCATCTGTGGAGAGGAGGATCACAGCTCTGCCGGAAGAGTCTCTCTGAGACGAGTGCTCTGCCTCTGCAGGTCACTTCACCGACACGGCTCATGAGGGAACGCCGTCTGTGAATACAAGCTTATGTAACCACGGCTCATAATGGAGAGACATATTTGACAAGAAAGAAAAGCCCTGATTCAATACTATATACCCGAGCTGTAAAGGTACAGATGGTTCATAGATTCAGAAACTCTACTGGAGGGAAGAATTCTTCCTCTGAAAGACATTCCCTCATTTGGTGTTTGGATGACAGGGGTGCGGAGTGCTGTCATGTCTTCCCCGTAGGGATTCAACCACCTAAAGGACCCCGACAAGCGCCTTAAGGTCGACTACAACTTCCTACATGACGCAAGTATTTTTAGATGAGCAGGCACAAGGGCAAAACCAAGAACCAGTCAGGAGGGGCCCTTGGGAAATCAGAAAATGATATCAGAAATAAATACGGCATTGAAAATAGGCTTACAAGAAGACATTGGGCACAATTTTCAGGCACACGTGCAGAGCCCTGGGATTACATGAAAAGTGTCACTAACCTGGAATCGCCCCTCGAACCCAATGGCGTTTGGTTTGCACCAGGGGACCACACGAACGACCTCAAGGTCCCACTGAACCTCCTAATTGACCACCAGAGCGACCATGACCTGTTGAACCGCCTCAATGACCACAACTACCTGTTGAACCATTCCTTTGAAGGCTGATCCCCTGTTCCCCTCCACAGCAACCACCACTGATTACATGACCAAGTGTAACAGGATTGGCTCTGTAGGATGGACACATCTCTCACACCTCTTATTATATGTTAGGAAACATAAAAAAAAAGAAAGGAAAAGTGTTTTGCTGGACGGATCGCTGACAGAGATTACACACCATCCTCCCCACAGCTGGTGGTTTTCATCAGTCTGATACTGACAGACTGCCAGGAGAGAAATTGTATGGAAATTCTGATTGAAGTGATCCTGTAAAATGCAACCGCTACTTATGTGTCGCTCTGGCTGACAACAGTGTGAGAGATTTGAGAGATTTGAGAGAGGGTAAAGTGGAGGAAAGCCTGATTGAAGGGAGTCAACTGACTGTTCTTTTGTGGTACACAAGCAGCAAATACAGCCATTATCTAACCTCACCAGGAGGACGACTGCTTATTGACCTTTTCCGACGAGTTGTATTGACGAGTTACCGCTTTGAAACAACCCCCATGTATTCCACTTGACTAGAAACATATTCCCACTGCACTGCTTCTTGTGACATTATGAACCCAGGGAACCCTTGTGAGAGGCTGTGGAAATAAAAGACAAGAAAGGTTATTTGACTTGGACAATCTTGTCAAAATACAGGCCATGCCCCGCCGCTGATCAAAATTTAAAAGCACATGAAACAAGCCGTGCATGCTTCTAGCGTAGTGCGAGGTATTTCCGCTCTACGGCCGGTCTGCTTCTGTCTCATTTCTGGGAAGTTCAGTGCGTAGAATGCCCAGAAAAAACATTCAAACACAGCGGAAAAGCAACACAGTCCGGAAAAAGAAAGCAACCCTGTTGCCAAGAGGTCATCTTTCGTTCTTTCGTTCTCTATCTCCCTGTCGACATGTCTCTCGCCCTCTGGGCAAAGGGCTTCATGAAGCCGGAAAAGGTCTTCCAATCACTTGCACGAGCTGACATCTGGTGTGTCTTTGTTCTGATGTCTGTGGGGTATTCAAGCAAGGATGAAGGATGGACGTCCTTCAAAATCAGTCAATCAGACACAAAAAATGACATAATGACACACACACACACAAGCAACACGCTGTCGCGACCGGTAACAAAGAAGTAACGCATTGTAACCAATGTAATAGCTGAGCTCCTCCATTAAAAAATACTGAGTGATAAAGTGACAAAGATTTGTTCGTAAATGTACCGAACACCTCCACACTGAACCCCATATTGCTCCTGAGAGGCAGGACTGAGCCTTGCATGGCGATGGAGGGGCCACTGGCGTGTGAATGAGAGACATTATGAAGCCCTTTGTCCTGGTAGAAAAGAGCTACATCGGAGCCTCCTTTGGCCTTTGTCGATTAACAGCTCGTCAGGCTCAAACATGTTGAGCTGTCACACTGATAATTCAAACTGACTAAGAGGAATTCAATTAGCACCGGACATCGGAGAGCGCCCTTTGGCACCAGATGTCATGTAACTGGTTGGACAAACTATCGGGCTGATCGTATTATGAAACAAAGGATTGAGATGGACCCAATTACATTTCAGTATCAGGTTTCAGTCACATAGAGACAGTCATTATAAATGCATGTAATGCAATAAATCTAGAGATTAAGTACGCTGCTTACGGCTTGAGACAGATGGTAGAGCAGATGTTCACCTAAAATAAAATGGACACCATCGGATCCAATACATCTTTTCTAAAAACAATGTTCTATGAATAAAGTAGAATTCACGGTAAAACATAAGTGCCACTTTATGCCTTCTATCTCTATGTCTATATAAAACTCAGTTTTTATACGATCTATAATATTGTCTAAATATATTCTGTGTTTTTTTTTAAGAAATAAAGGAGGATAGATAAAATGATTGTATTTCTGTGTACTAATATGTGCATGGTGTTTATAAAAATAAAATAAATCTACCATCTATCAGTCTGGGCGTCCCCTGTGCATTCACCCTCTATGGAAGGAGAACGTGTATGTCCTCATCGGGGATCATAAGGTGCCGTAGAGGCAGAAAACACGACAATGACCACAGTTTTCCACTGTGACCTGCCACTTCTGTCAAGGGTTAACTATGTTTGGGCTGAGACTTTTGGCACCGGTTGCCTTATCGCAAAATCTTTAAACTTGATGGTGCTCGTAATTATATTCAGGAAAAAAAAAGACCAAAGAGCAAGAGCATCTAGCTTTAAAATAACCCCTAACTGGGAGGCTTTTAATGTGAAGCACATACAGGAAGTGTTCACTTTGGGAAAGGAGAAGCTGACAGACAGGATCAGTGGTGTGGATATGCGCTGGTGCAGCAACCAAAGCAAGCGCCTGTTCTCAGACGGGATTCTCATGTTACCCTGCGTCTGCTAGATGTGTCATAATGCAATAGTTTGCCATATCTATTTGATAACATAAAGGCTTAATTATCCGTGTGTGTGAGTTCTAAAGACCCACTATAATGTCCGTAGTGACCGCTTGCCAGCAAGAACATGTAACCAAAATGTTGGTTTAATGTACCATCCAAAAATTATTTCTCAAGTAAGTACTTATACAATTTCACACGATTGTTACCTTCTGCATCCTTGCAGTGAAAGATGACACGGTGCATCTTCATAAGTGTGATCAAGATTACTAACTCAACTGGAGGAAGAAATATGAATGCTACAGGATATGTTTCTAGCAAAGCTATGCTCCAGTATGAGATGTAGTAAGCCAGACTTAATGTCTCAGGGACATAATATAGTGCAGTTGCAATTTGGTGAAACAATGCACTGATTTTTTATCTTGACAGCCCAGACAGAATAATCACTTGGTCAAATAATGGGTTGCAGATGTTTTTTCTCTCTCCAAGGCACCCTATTGAGGGTGAAAGCCATTTGTTGTAAACTGTGCAAAACGAGCACTGTTGAACAAACAGAAATGTGCACGAACCAAACACAGATGACTCCTTCCCTGCTATAATTAGCCTTCATGTGTTCACCTCCTTTCACTGTGTCAGCTGTTTCAACCATTTCAGACAATTTGCAGGCCTACGCTGCCACAGCTTGAGTCTCTCTGTCCAAAACAATCAGCCCGGTAAAACATTCCCCGCTCTCCTCTGTAATGGTAAAATAACACCAATTCAGCGTTGTGCATCAGAGTCACATCAGGAGCTGAGCAAGATTAAAAATATGTTTTAAACATGTTCTATTTTCCCATCATTCCCTCTTATATCAGCTGGAAATATGTTCAAAGCAGGTGTTTAGCCACCAGCCCTAACTTTGGAAGGGATTCATATATTTGTATACATTTGTTTTGTGTATATGGGGGTTTCATGTTTTTCTTTATATATGTTCTTATTTTTTTTGTTTGATTTATACAGGGACCCTAAAGTCCCAAATCATGATTTATTGAATATGAATTAGTTTTTTACTAAGATCACGCCTTGTGAGCACAATATCAACCAAATAATGTGTACTTACAAGATAAAAAAAAAGAACAAAGTCAAGACTTTGAGGGCTCTGTAACTTTCAAAATGAAACATAACACAACAGTTTGTCACAAAAATAAAAGGACCTTGTGCAATAATATGTCCATATGTTCTTCAAACTCAAACCTGAGCCTTTAGTCTGGACCATAGACTGTATACTAGAAGGTCTGGACTAGTATTCGTGAGATAAACCTCACAGTGAAGTAGCCAGAAAGACAGTCGACAACCTCCATTTACTCAGCGCTTTGTTATTGAAAGCCACAGACAATGTTCTGTGTTTCGTCAAGCCAACACTCTGGTTAAGTGGCTTTGGGTGCCACAGTAGGCTACTGTTGATTATGTGCTAATTTGTCTTTTGTAATCCAAAGTATATAGGTTACTTTGCTGTTACCATGCTTGCAATTAATCATGACGTTCTCACATTTCATAACACGTGAAATCTTGCTCCTTTTGTTTGAGGTCTTTGACTTTAGCTCTGATGCATTAATCATCACAGGCACATCTATAAGATAGTGTTTATCCTGCCTGTCCGTAGTGTTACACCATGTATGAAAATGGACTCTACATTCACAGTATGTCTCTGCGATCCCTGATTCTAATCTTCTGTGCATTTGATCCCCAAAAATGCTGAGATTTTAATTATGTCCTGTGAATCCCAACTCAAGGAAGCTCATTAAACTTCCATTCACTGAGTTCAACTGTCCAAAGGCTTCTTAAGAGTCTTATGGTCCTAAATGGTATAATTCCGAGGGAAAGGGGACTCAGTAGTGTGAAGCATGAAGCAGACAGACAAGCTGTGCTTTCCACCCTTTTAAGCCGAAGACAGTTTCAATGGATAGCTAACCTTTCTCCTGCCGGTCCTCAGCTATTAATAGTGCTATTCTTCCAGAAGAAACGACAGGCAAGGAAAGCAAGCCTTACAATGCCTCCCCTGCATAAGATACTGCGAGCATTTTAATCCCTCAATTAACTGGAGCAACGTTGAGCCAAGCCTTCAGTAGTATTACGTGTAATTGAAGGGACTTTACAAAAATGAATTACCTTGATAAAGGCTTTTGCTGCAGTTATGTAATAATTCAAGGTTTAATGTAAAGTTGACATACACATATTTTATCAGTTTTCCTGTAGTTGTTGGTAATGAGACCTTAACTAAAAACTGTAATGAATAAATAAAAGTCCAGAAACCAGGGGTAAATAGTTTTTGAAAACAAATATTAAGTTGGCCATGCTAACACAACATTTTTGGTGAATGAAAGCAACAAAACACTGAAGTAAAAATAAAAGCATTAAGAAGGAACACAGTGAATTGTGAGTTTTCTGTTTATCTTGACAGTATTTCTTGGTGACGCAGATTATTGCAGTTGATGCTGTTCGCTTAGTAAGAGGCAAACCTCTGCTCGGCTTTGCAATTGCTGAAAACCATATGTCACATGTATTTGGTGCCATTTAGTGACAAGTAAACAAGGCCGGTAAAGTCATTTTGGCTTATGGATGTGGAGTTGTGCAGCTTTGGTATTATTGTAGCAGCAGTATTATATTTAATTCTGGAAAAAGAAACATAGCATCTGCCTCTACTGATTGAGAAGGAGGAACAAACAGAAAGACTATTGAAAATATAAACCCAATTCACAGCAATAATCACATTTTTCAAGAGCCATTATTATACCCCACTTTATTATAGTGAAGCATACCAAGAATCATGCTTATCAGGGCTGGTGTTTTATTTGTCGCTCAATGATTGACAAATGACTGTTTCTTTGGAAACAGTGAATTATACTATACTATAATATGAAAAAAGCTCTTGAGAAAAATCTCAAGGTAGTCTTTCAGATTTCTCAGACTGATAACTCATGGTAAGTTAAATTAAAAACCACATATAATCACCAACTAATTAAAAAAAACAGTTGCACAGCCTCTCGTTTAACTGTTTCCACATGTTGCGCTCCACAGTTATCGGTAAAGTGAAACACCTTCCCATAAAACGTTTATCTGGATTGCGTACCATTATGGGGTAAGTAAATGCCAAAAAGCTCTCCTTGTAATTTGTCATAATTTTAAAGGGAAAGTATTTGCATTTAATGCCAAAGACTTGACACAATATGGCAAAGAGTTGTCGAGCACTGATGTCAGAAAACAGGAAAATACACACTGCGGTAGGAATTTATATCTGTTGGAAATACTGCAGTTTATGTAGCATCATTCCACTTACTCTACATTTGTTTATCTTCCCGGCAATATGACTCATTAATTGCCCTTTGAGATTCATCAGTGTTAGTAAAGTCTAGTAAAACCATTTGTCCACAATAAAACAATGCTCAGCCACACTAGCAGCTCTGTGAGGCTTTAATGGACATTCACCCTGCTGTTTATGGTCCTCAGCAGTGTTGCTGGTTGGTATGCTAACATACTGACAGTGTTAGCATGCTGATGATGAACTGGTAACATACCATGATAACATTTGTTAACACACAAAGTATAGCTGAGGCTGATAATCAGATATGTTGACCTGTTAATGGTGCTAAAAGAACACTCTGACAAGTCGACCTCTGGGGACCAAGAATGTCTGGACAACTATTTGATGACAAACTATTTGATCACAGTCCTCTGGGATCAACATTTTATGACAATCCGGGGAATAGCTGTGTACCACCTGACCTCTAGAGACCCACCCCTAGCATGGCTACGACAGATCATCATTCTGCACCAACAGCGCCTTACTGCACAATATAACTCTCTTCACTGGTGTCACACAGGAAGGGAACGAGAAGGGTGCAATCATTGTTCACCACATTTTCTTGTCCTGCTAATAGATCAACAGGTTGAGAAACAACTTCCTTGTTAGAGGTCAAAATACAACAGGTTATCAAACCCTCATTGCTCAATAAACTACGCAGAAAGAGGCCTGTGTTTGAATCTATGGATCTTCATTATCAGCTGCATTTGGCAAGGCAGAAGCCACAGCAGCTATAATGAGCCAAATAATGTGTAATTGATGTTTATTGGACATCATGAAGCTTCCTGGTTGATTGAAAGGCCATTTCCTAGTCCCACGTAAGAAAGTCGTCATTTACCAGTATGCAGGATCTGATGCAACAAACTTGTATTTGAACAAAACTCTCTGTAATTTTATCGGAACTGCTGAAAGTGGGCCAGTCATAGGTGTTATCAAGGTGACTCCTCCCATCACAGATGTTTTTTTGGTAAACCAGACCTACAATGCATCCAGAAGAAGCCTGTTACTGCAGGAACACATTAAGGAACATCTTGAGTGCACCCAGCTTTTGTGCATTGTGGAATTTTCCCTCTTTCTTCATTCTCCAGTGTTTAGTTTTGAGTCTTAAAGAAGTAGTTCAAGGTTTTGGCTTTCTTGTCAGTGTTAGATGAGAAGGTCGATTCCCACTTTCATGTCTGTGTTAAGTAGCTGAAGCCTGGAGATGATTAGCCTAGCTTAGTATTAAGATTGGAGGCAGAGGGAAACAGCTAACCTACCAGTACCTTTAAAGCTTACTAACTAACACATTGTATCTAATCCATACACAAACAGAAAAGTAGCAGAGGCAATTCTGTTCCATACTATAACTATCTAACCAGTTCTTCACATATGAACAGATCTGAAAGTAGAACTGTAACCCTCATAATCTCAAGAGATAAGTAGTGCGACAGATACCAAACATGCACAAGACATAAGGCAGAATTCAGTAGTTTATTGATCAGATCTGCAATAATTTAAATATAGATACATAGATTTTGGGATTATGTTGCAACTCAGTGTGAGGCAGGAAAGGATGTGGTGGTCGTCCGCTGTTTTGGCACCTCGATGAGCAGAGCAAACTGTCCTAGACTTCCCAGCACGGCCGATACACCCGTCCCACCATGCACCTCATTGTGTCCCTCCTCAGAATGGGGATGTTCAGGTCCTGGCCGGCGTCTCTGTGCTCGATGACCTGGCTGTTGTCGTCGGCTCTCCGCTTGTAGACGGACAGTCCGCTGTGCAGCACCCGCAGGTCCCTCCACAGGCTCGGATCGGCGATGACGATTACCCTCGGGCCGCTGCTTTTGCCCGCTGCGGCCAGGTCTGCGTTGCCGAGGGCATTTTCTGATGCCTCGTTGCTCAGCAGTGAGGCCAAGGTATCCTGCTCCAAGGAGACGTCGTCAGTCTTGCCCATAGGCAACGCCATGGACAGAGCGTAGCACTCGAACAACAGTGCTGCGGCGAAGATGACGGACACGAGTGACTGTCTCATGGTGAAGAGCTTTCAGAAGGTGCAAAGCGTTGTCTTCGGAGATGGGTTTCTTTCCAGTGCTCTTTGCTTCGTTGTTCTGGCCCAGAGATCGTATCGTCCTCTTTTATATCATTTTGGACAGGCTGGATTGGCCACGTTGAATCGTGTCTCATCATTGCTTCTCCTGTTGTGCCCAGGAAATTAGTTAAAAGCATTAAAAGGCAGTTGGGCAAGAGTCTTGCAGTGTTCAAGAGTGTTGTTTTGGCGGAACGTTAATTAAAGTCATCTCCAACACGGTGACTGATAATAGACTCCGGACGATGAAACAGTGGGAATTCTTTGAGCAGGTGACACCAAGAAAGACATTAATCCAAAATGACTGCCTTTTAAAACAACAAGGAGGGATTACTAACCCGTGAAGCTCTTTGTGCTGTCAGGTACCCGGTGATAAGAGCCGTGCTCTCATGGCATTGTTGTAACAATGTTCAATATGGGATTTCATTTTGGATTAGTGCAACAACAACAAAAAAAAGCAAACAGACGTTTCCGGAAATGTTTGTGTGTTCGTGGCAGCAGCTCCTTGTCGACGTGTCAAAGTGAAAGTGAAGTTAGGAAATGTTTCTTCGGGGAAGATAGAGTAGATTTGCTCCCGAGGCCCATGGTGGAAGTTGATTTGATCTCCTGCTGGACCGCAGCATAATTACAATCCTACCTAATTGCCGTTGCCAGATGGGTGCTGCAGGAGCTTTGCACACCTGGACTTGCATGAGATCCATATGAAATGAGGCAATGTAATTCATGCAGGTGGCATTTGAGTCAGATCAAACGTGTTGACAAATTCACGCTTTTATTTGTGGTTGGGATAATTTACCGTCATTGGCTCTTCCAGGGAAGTTTGCAAAAAGCCGTGACGTTCTCCCACCTTGGGAGCGTAGGCTGCGAATAACAAGCTTGTGAGCACTAAAAACTTATGACACTTAACACTCTTCGCACAGTAGTTTGACAAAGAAAATATTTTACTGACATGATTTGCAGCACATTATAAAACTTTGATGGCTAGACATATAATTTGATGTCATTAACTTGTTAAGGTTATTTTAGTCTTGGTATTGTGCAGCCGGGCAGTTCAGCGCTGTCGACCATTTCTTGGTGAAAGCCATGTCTGTGGTTTCTAAAAAGTCTGGCATTAGGGAATTATCTACACCCTGTTTTTATTACTGTCTGAAAGGCCTTGTGTGGTTTCCAGGAGACGGACGGGTTTGTTTAAAGCTTATCTTTCATTCCTAGATGTCAGCTCGTCATGTGTAGCTCGTCACTGATGGGACAGGTGTTAATAGCGCAAAAGAGCTTGTTGCTGGTTTTGGACGAAAACCATATGGATCTAAAATAGAGGTGTTTTAGGAATGAACAAATAGTTTTTTTCCTTAAAGATAATATTTTTTGCCAACATTTCAAATTCACATGATAAACCTGGCAGTAACTGGACTAATGAAAAATGTCACCTCTCAGCTAAAACATAAACAGTATTGAATAGTTTCTAATTTATTTGCTTTTATATAAACTACATATAATTTCCCTCCATTTACATTGTAAAAACAGCCCTTATTTGAAGTTTTGAATTTAAGGTCAGGGATAGATTGTGGATGAAGCAAGGCAAATTCATTATGTTGGAGTTATTGTTCAATTTACACAACTATCCACGTAAACACAGTGGAGGTGTCCTGGGCCCTGTTTCTCGTACCTGGCTAAACAAAGTCAAGCAAATGTCCTAATCTCCATCTTAAATTAGCGAGATGATTGACATCAGGCTAACTTGGTTTCTTCACGGCTGATCCGCGCTGAAACGGTCTCGTTAATTCTAGCCAGACGTCAATCCTCTGGATAAATGCGCGTGTCCGTTCCTCTTCAGAAGGGATAATAATCGAGCACTGACACCACGATCTTCTAACAGTACAATAGCAGATAAACTCAGAGGAACCTCTTTTTATTTCTCCGATGAGAAGCAGGAGATGATCATGAAGACATATGAGGAAGTCATTACCTTAATCATTCACAGCAAACGCGTTGTGAATATTCCAACGTTTTTGTAACATTGTTGCCGTGAACGCAGCTTAACTCCGCCCCGCTGCGAGACATAAGCGCCGCAAATATATCAGACAAGTTAAATGTCAGTGTTGGGAAAATGTATCGGCAAATTTTAAGTGCTTCATCACCCAGATCAATCAGATTATATTTACGAATAAATATATACTTATGAGGATATATGTACTGTATGCGCGTATGAATCATGTACTATATGTATATACATGTATGTGTATATTTCTATATAACTAGGAGTTTGAATATGTGTATGGGCGGATCAGTATATATGTATTATTCATAATCAGAAATTCAATCAATTGAAGCAGTGAAAATAAATTGTGTGTGATTCTCTGTATTCTTATCATGAGTCCACCTTAATCATGTTCTACAATAATGATATGTATGGTGTACTAATAACACTGTCATATAATTATGAGTGCTTTCAACACATCCATAAGTTTCATAAGCGCTAAATAAACTTAAGAACAGCGCGGCATGCAGCGGGTGAGAGTCTGTGTCTGTGAGACGGGCGATCGGCTGCGCCGTGTGGTGATCAGTGTCCGCGGCTCGAGAAGCTCTCATAAATAAATGATTCCTTGAAGGCAGAATCTAATGCGCCGCGTTCAGGAAGTCATGATGATGTGAGGACGGATCTTGGCGATCTCAAATAACTCTCTCCCTATATAACTAATATAACTAATATCGCTCCTTCATCAATGAGGAAGGGAGCTGCCTATTTTGTCCGGTGGGAGTGGCCAGCTTATCCAGTGAATTTCAGTAAGCCTGCCCTGGAGCAGGTTTACATTTTTGGCTGTGTTGCTATGGTGATTTATCTAAGCTTGCTTCGAGAAACTGAATAAGCCAGACCTACGTCATCTTATCCTGACAATTAGCCCGCTAACTCAGTAAGCCAGGTACGAGAAACAGGGCCCAGGTTTCTAAAAGGCACAGAGGAAACAACGTGATTACCAATGTTACGGATGGGTGTCAAAGCAAAAGCACACTCAGAATAAAGGCTGAAAAATGTCAATGGGTAAAAGGCATGTTTGGGGATCAACGTCCTTTTCAGCAACTAAAAACGTGAAAGTAAATCAACAATGGCTGCAGTTAGAAGATGGAACAGGAATTCTGGTCACTGGTGCGGATGTTACACGCTTTGTACACATCCCCTCCTAATGGTGTGTTTCGACTCAATACAACACAAATTTAGAGGCTGTGTGGTTGAGGTTGGAATCGAGGTAGCGAGAGACTGTCTTATGGATAACATTTCTGTCCAACATTCTCGATGCAAACCGACTGTATCCTACTTTGGATACCTGTTTAAAAACAACGCATATTGATACAATAGCCAAATAATTTCCCTTGCATTCCTGAAAAACAGAGAAGAGCAGAAGCAGGGAACATGTCTCCTTATTTGCCCTCGGGTGTAAAGGCAGCAGTCGCCCTCTGAAAGTGTCTGTGTGCCGTAGGCGGTGCTACGTTTCGTCAAAAAGAAGAAAAAGGGAATTTCTAAAAGCATGAGGCAGAGATGTGCTGCCCAGCTGACTGAACGCCAACCAAAGCACGAGGCCTCGGCTAAGGTGCATGTGTAAAAAGACCCAACCATGTGCCGAGGGGAAGACGTACATAACACCAGTACAGCGCCGCTTCTCTTTATTACGATACCGAGCGGCGGGCAACACGACGCAAGCGTAAGTGTTATTCCAGCTAGATAAATACAGGACACAGATCTAGCAGCGGTGAATGTATTAACAGGCACAAATTGAATTATGTTGTTGAAATTCCAACACAGCGCGTCCAGCCAGCTGGTTCTGAGGTCTGACCGATTGAAATCTCAGTTTTCGTTTGCTCACAGACAGGTTAAGGATTTCTGTACCGCAACATGCACAGAGGTCTTCCCTTCACAGGGGCAGAACATTCTGGTGGAAACTCACTGCATGTTCTCAAACAACCAACCAGAGAGGTCTGCTTTTACGCCGAGGCAGAGGTGGAAAATCCCTCTGCGACTGTGTACTCATGCAGCATTGTATTTAAATATTTTACTTTAGTATTTCCATTTTAGGAGACTTCATACTTTATCTCCATTATCTGTGATATCGCGCTCACAAGAATGGGGCGGCGTGAGGTCACAGTGACCTTGACCTTTGAATAACAGTTTCCCAATTGTCTTCTTAAGTAAGTGTAGCAAGTATGCTGCATTAAAACCACTCTGGCAAGTACAATTTTCCTGGATGAGATTGATGCAGCTGTACAGATGAACATATTCATTCAAGCGTAGTACAATGTACAATGGAATTAGTGAAGAGAAACACAATGACAAGTCCTCCTGGTTAACTTCATACAGAGTTATTTGATAAATTGTTCCAAAAAAAAACTTCTTTAGTGGAGCTGTACGTAAATAATTTTTGCAGTTCCTTTCGTACTGCATGAAGGGTAAACATTACAGCCCCGCTGCTTGCTCCTGGTTAGTTTTCTTGGATCAGTCAGCGGGTCGTCACACATTCCCTGTGTATGATTTGTGTCGCGAAGATAATAATGATGGCATACAACACAACCTCAGACCCACTGTGACGGCTTTCAGCTATTTGAGGCTCATGTATATGATGGCAGAGGGTGCAAAGCGGGTCAGCGTGTGGCCGCAGGGGAAGAGGAAAGTTGATCTTGGATCTTGTGCTCAGGGCAATTTGGCCAAAACAATGAGCATTAAATACGTTTCCAAAAGTGAGCTGCGAAACACAGATGCGGAGCTTCCAGCTGAGAAGAAAGAGAGAGTCCAACACATTCAAATCTCGTCAATACATCTGCAGAGATGCTGGTAGTCATGGAGATAGTTACTAACATGTAATCACAATGTGGTACAAAAATAGAAACATCGATGCTCTGCCGGCTGGAGACCGAGGGAGTGAAAGATTTCCTCTCAGCATCATGCTTTTCGATGGAGGGACAGAATAATTAACTAAATGTACGGGGAAAATTTGGAAAATCTGTTCCGCATCCAGCTCTCACTCGCATCAGACTACACATTGACAATACTGTGCAGGGGAATGCGGCTCCAAGATACCCGAAGACGTTTGAGGTTCAGAGATGTTTTATTTGCTCCTTATGCACGTTTTGCTCTGGGAATAAATCTTGAACTATTTGTAATCTAGAAAAAGAGGGACTTCTAATACAATATATGTTGCTACTGCGAGGGCCTGAGAACCTACTTTCTTCATCAGCTTCCAGTATTTCCAGGTTCATCAAAGACTAAAAATATCGTTAACCAAGTTGCAACTCCATTTCCTAATCCAAAGAAAGACATTAGCCAGAATTCCCATTTTTAATAGACATCTTCATGTCAATGTGTAGATATTTATGGCTGACTTTGTGGTTTTCAGATTTGACGATGACTTGAGAAAAACAATAACCTTTGAAGGGGATTACCACTTTAATATCAACTGGTAATGAAGTGATGTGTTGTGATCCCACATACTATCTCAGTTATCAGGTGGGAGCTCGATTTCATCCAGCCGCTCGCTGATCGGCGTGCTGAACAGGGCTGACTTTCTGAAAGGCGCTTTCAGGTTCTGCACGGCAGTCACACCCTGGGACACAAAACCACAAGAACAGCTTTAAAACGTGAACAATCATTTCCTAAATCTCACCCCACATGTGTGAAGACTGAGGAATCTGACACATAATAATAAAAAGGACTATTGAAATAGTCTCAAATCATCCTCCCCTAAACCTAGGTGGATGTGTGGAACTCCTCTGACATTATGTGGTGCCATAAGTGGCTGTATGTTATTTTTTTAACAAACCGTAAACTTGCTCAGACACGAAGCATAAACCTACAGTGTTCAGCATCAGAGAGAAAATTGACATAGATCATAAATTCCCTTTGGCCCATAAATATATCACTTAAAACGAACAGGAAATATTGGATGTATAATTAATACAACAGCAAACAAACATGGCACCTAATGTCCAAAAAGTGAAACGATCTGACACACCTGTACCCGCTGGCAATTGTCACTCCAAAATGTGACGGCCTGGTCAGTTTTATAATCATGTACCTGGATATGAGACAACAAGAGCACATTGTGAGTTCACATTTGTGAAGCTGGAACCAGATAATGTTTTGCATTTTTAAGCGATAGATGGCTTTAAACAATGAATGAACTATCAACAGTGTCATTGATTAGTTTTTTCTACTCCCAAGAGACATTTGTTTGTGTAAGACTTTTGGGTCATCATGATAAAGACTCTATATATATCATGATGACCTGACTCTATATTATGATGACCTGTTCCTTTGTTATCGGTTTCCTTTTGTTAATAAAACATTTTGATCACAAAGAATGAGAGGAAGAGTTGAGAGGGGAAAAGAACAGAACCTGGAGGAAAATAACTTTAAAGAATGGTAGTTTTGTTTTTTAGTCAGAGGCTGAGCTGTCACACAGCTACGTGTGTACAAATACAGCAGTATCTCCAAATGGAAATGGCTGTTGGGGGCGAATATACACAAGCTGCAAAAACACAACAACGGACAAATTTATGCAAATAAGAAAACCGCTCTTCCACCAGTCTAAATACACTTTTGCACTTGTAAAGATCAGTGGATCAGCCAGCAATCTTTGGGTTGTTTGCTATCACATAGCCCCTTCACTTTTAACCTGATTGACGCACCATGGTAAACTATGCTGAGCAGCTAACCTGCTAAAATAAGTTTAGACTATCGTGACACTCGTGGTTTTGGTGATAATGACTGCTATTGACTTGTACTGAGGGACTCTTTCACATGAATGTGTTTATAGCTGTGTTGGAAAAACCAGGAGTTGACTGAGCCAGGTGATAACCAGCTCCAGGTTATCCAGGGTCACCAGTGTGTTGAGCTTGGTGAAAACTGGAAACTCAAATAAAGCCAGACTAAGTTGAACCTGTTTGGTGATGCAGGCCACCGAAATTAATATTAGTTACACATGTGCTATTCCTGCAAGGGAAAATGTCTGCCAATCAGAAAGATCTATCGATTAACCAACTAATCATTTTAGAAATCAAACCCAGTCTGCCACCGGTTTCCCCAGTTATCCTACAAATGAGTCTGGAATCCAATAGCAACATGATAATATGATTAATGGTGTTTATCTACAATTATGGCCATTGGAAAGAGCATCAGTCCTAATCAGCTGCTCTCTTTGTTCAATTGGCTTGTAATTTGAAACAGGTGCAGCTAGTTATATGCAAAGTAGATGAAAACACATGCTTGTAAAAACCTAACAAACAAATAAATCATCCAAATGTCAAACCGGTGCAACATATTGGGGCGTAATTTTAACACCAGACCCGGTACTGATGTTGTGGTTTCGGCACTTATAGTAATAAAAACCATGTAGTATTATATTCAACAGAGGATATTTGAGCTCATCACTGTTCGTGGCCTTGCATACACACATAGTTCAGAGTACACATGCAGACACTTACTTGTGTTGTTTCGGGGGTAAGAGGCACAAATCCCTCGATACCGAAATCTTTCTGGGTTGTGGAGCAGAAGTCTGTTTCTGGACTCGGTGGGTTCAGTTCAGCGTGAATCTTTTCTCTGTGAAAACAAGTAAATATCAGCCTTAGTATTTGGCAGTGTTGGAAGAAGTACTCAGAAGTACAAGTTGCAGTATAGCTAATCTAGGTTTTTTGTTTTTTTATACATATATGTAGTGACTTCCCAGCACGTGATTAAAGCCTGAATACACCAAGTTAGAAGAAAGGCAGGTTTTCTTGATTCTGTCACCATTGCCTTAATGCAGCATAAGAAACAAGGAAAAGGGAACAAGGAAACAATTCCACATCCTCCACAGAAATGGTAAAAGTGTAAGTTGTCTCGCTCCAACAGGTGGAAGCAGACCACCAGAAGAGTGAACCAGTGAAGCGCAGTCTGCTCATGCCCACACAGACCTGAGAAGGGGGTCTAATCAGCGTAAACAAATGTGTGGGTGAAACAACGGCACGTTGGGCCCTTAAGAGTGGCAATGTAAGAAACACATTATCCTTGCACATGTAATTTAATGTCACTTATCAATGGTCATCATTTAGATTGGAGGAGAACCTTTTCATGTTGGTGTGATATTTACAGCAAGCCATGAAAAAAAAAGGCTTTCACTCCTTCAAACCTCTGATCTGGACAACTGTTGATTAATGTATTCAAAAGGACAATCGTGTTTAGCATAACAACCGATCAGCCGAGAAAATTGCTCTAAGCTCCCTTGGTGGATGGGAACCCCGTATGAATCAAGCAGTGTTGCCGTGTATTTACAAAGTCCAGGTCATTTAGTGTACGGCTCAAGACTGAGTGATGAGACACCGTCTACTGCTGGACGAAGACACGATGCTTTGTGTTCTTTACGAGGCGTGTGCATAACCTCATCTGTGGGGATAGACTCTATAAACGGCATTAGGATGTAAAATAACATCATAAAATCTGATTTAAAAAAGGTACTACAGCTGTGATGGAACAGTAAAACAAGCCCAGACATGTAAATATTACATCACTTTCCCTCCGACGTGTTCCCCTCAAGACATGGTCAGGCCGAGTTCTCCGTTTTCCATGTACAACAACCACTTGCAGCAATAACGCATTGAGCATCAAAAGACTTGTTTCATGCGTGATTTACCTTATCATCATGGCGATTTGTTTTTCCAAAAGCTCCCCTCTGATGCCTGAACCATGGGGAGATATGAGAAGAGATGAACGGAGCATGCATAGCAAATCATCGGGTAAAAGATTTATTGAACAGTTAAATGAAATCCTAAGGTCAAAGTGTTTGTGTGAAGGCTGTACTCTGGAACTCTATAAAACACCTCCGCCTGAATAAAATATGTTTTACTCTTCTGCAATACATGTCTAGTCTACACATGGGTTATACCGTATTGGTAGGTTCCTCCCGTGGATGGTGAAAGACAGAGACACATACCCCGCAGCCTCACCCCTGGACTTTTTGGAGGGACGTAAGTCGCTTTCAGCGTGGTGACACTTTCCATTTTAGACTCCCGGTCCGTCGTGAGAATCCCTCTGTGTCCGTGCTTCAGAATTTGGGACCTCGTCTCCGGAGTGTCAAGAGCGGCAACGGCCCTCTGTGTTTTAATGGAGACGAGGGAAAACATAAAAACATGTTAGAATCTAGAGCAACGCAATAAATACGACCTTCGTAAAGGACGGTGTTTGCGATCAACGATACTGTGTCTTGCTTTGATTTTTTCGACTTTCTATCTCATTATTATGACTTTATCTCATTATTATGACTTTTTATCTCATTATTTCGACTTTCTATCTCATTATTATGACTTTTTATCTCATTATTTCGACTTTCTATCTCATTATTATGACTTTTTATCTCATTATTTCTACTTTATTATCTCATAATTATGACTTTTTATCTCATTTGTTATTTTATTTTGTGGCGGAAACGGGCTTCCATACCTATCTGCAATAGGTTTTTCTTCATATCAAGAAAAAAACACATGTAAAACTAGTTTTTTTCTTTTTACATTTCACCTGTTTGGCAGGTGCTTATTTCACTCCCTGGTCAAAACGAAACAAAACGTTGGCTGTGGAGATAAACTAGCTTACACCCTTCAAAGAGCCAAACACAGGTGCAACTAATTATATCTTTCATGACTGAATTCCAGGGAGTCATGTACAACACTAATGTGACATGGGTCCTGCACTGACGTCGTGTGGTCACAGTACACAGCATAACGTCGTGATATGACTGAACATTTAAAAAACACACACGCAAGATGTTAATTGAGAAGTTACTAGCTAACATTTGCGAGGCTCTGAACTCACCTCTTCCACCCAGTTGCGCAACATGCAACCCCCGACTTTACTTTGCACGGTGTTCGGCTGGTCGGCCATTGGAGCACCGAGATAACTATGACTGTACTATAACTATTTATTATGATACCTCCCGTCCTCTGAGTTAACGCCACTGTTGAGGGAACCGTCGCCGTGACAACGGAGCAGACTCCTCCCTTAAACGGTCTCCTCCAACCCGGAAGCTCCACCCTCCCACGTGACGGGGTGGATTCCATCACAGCTGAATGAAGCGCCCTTCTTTGGCAATACTATAGAATATTACTATCATATATCTACTATATAACATATTATATACGTAGAGTATACACACAGAGTATTGGCATCATTCACACTGACCTGAAACCTGACATCGTTATGCTGGTCAACCATCAAGATGAGCCCTTCAGGGTGAAATTAATTGACTTTGGTTTGGCCATTCCAGCTTCCGAAGTGAAGGAAGGAATGGTTATGCAACCTTGTGCATACAGAGCTCCAGAGGTGGACGTGGGCCTCCTGGATGCTGAGATGAACACCTGGCAGTTTTTCAAAAGAGAACACTGCTCTCCCAATTCAGGATACTTAAAACACCAGAGGAGGATCCGAAGGTTATGTTTAAATAGGGATCTGCGGCAAATGAGTGATTGTTCATTCAACAAACACACATTATCAGTGAGTGTAACTTTGTTTGTCAGAGCTGCTGCTATCAGTCTCTACCCGCTGGAGTTCCTCCTCTTCCTCCTCCTCTCGTTCTTCTCTCCCGATAACGTTCCTTCCTATCCCTCCCCCTTTCTCTCGTCCCTCTCCTCTCACATCTCTCTGTTTAAGGTGGATACCACATGACTGCCTCGTCCTGAGGCCAGAGACCTTGACATGTACGTGTTGCGTCCAGTAGCTCCCGTGAACTCATGTTTGTCTTTATTGCGTTTTTGCATATGTCAGATCAACATCGGGTTAAAAAATACTAATGACATAAATGATCCTTGATTTCTACATATCCCTCTCTCCCCCCTTCTTTCCTGTATTTCTCAACAACATTAACATTTATTGTCCAATAAAGATATACAATGTAAAAATACCCACTGAAGTGCTCCTTTACATCATAATATTTTCAAGAATAGGACACATTTCATATCAAATCTTGGTAACAGCATAATTAGCTGTTTCCATTGTGAAGTGTTGTTAAAGGACACATCAAGTTACTTTCCAGGTTCATACTTGTATTTTGGGTTTCTACATAACATGTTTACAAGCTTTAATGTTCAAAATACTCTATATTTTTCTCATACAAATGCTGACAACAACGGCTGAGGAGCAGTTCCCTCAACGGTAGAAAATCAAATAGCTCAAGTTTTATTTTGGCAGACTAAGAAGTTGCACTAAATAATTATAAGTGCATCTAACATCCTGATTGGAGTTAGTATAGGCGGTGGACTTTACTTGATCATTTCCATTTGTGGATCTCACTACCAAATTAATTGGCAGTGGTGGAATGTAACTGTTTACCTTATTAGTATACTATAAAGTACAGTAGGTATTTGAGGTATTTGTACTTTACTTCAGTATTTCCATTTACTGCAGATTTCTACTCCTTTCCATTTTGAAAGACGATATTTTACTTTAACTTTATTTATTTGATAAGATTAGTTGCTTTGCAGATTAGTAGTATAAATATAAATCCACGAGTAATTGATGATGTATGATTGTGGCTAAGGATATGCAGTAGTATATGTGAAATTATTTAAATGAGCTCCATCTTTTAAAAAAAGGCTCTTATCTGACAACAAACACCACGTTTACATATAAATCCTATTTTTCTGTGTTTTGTAATACTTAATGTTCAATTGTTGGCTATTAGTCTCATGTTGTGCAGTGAAGGCTTAATCTAAAAACATATGTGGTTGATATAGCTCCTACAATAATGTTAATAATAACAATAATAATAATACTAAAGTTTATTCAACACATATCAAAACAAGCAGCAATGTGTTTCACAGACATAAAAAGAAGAAAGGATAGCACACAATGCAGATACTTGCACATTTCCATATAAATATTTACAAGCACATATGAGTAAATCCAAAAGAGGTCTGTAAACTGTCTCCTTTCTTGATATTTTTCTGTGCGAATGCATGCGTTAAGTCTCATGAACAAAGTTATCAAAATGTGCGTTATTAAGAGTATGACCTTGCCTTTAAATGTCTCAAGGGAATATGCTCTGAAACACAGTAGCATGCATAGATTAAATGTTAAGTCATTTCAGTTATTAGAGCCATTACATACTGGCTTTTCATCAATATGACCATGTCTGATTAAGACACTCTATTCTGAATTTTTAAAAGTAACTGTCACGAGTGAAATACCAGCCGCTATTATAAAAGAGTTAAAAGGTCTCTTAGGATTGGAAAGTCTCGGGATGAATAATCCTCCTCACATTCCTTTTGGTGACTTCCTCTCCAAGAGACAGCCGTGTGTGAAAGCGCTGTGTCTTGAGGCGAAATGAAAGTGAACAGAGACGACACTCCTCGGGTTTGATCACCTGGTCAAATGTCTTCACATCCATCCACTGATTGATCCGTCCATCATCCACTGTTACAGCCATGCACGGGTTGTGGTGGCAACTGGAGGAACATCACCAGTCAGATTTTATTTTCTTCTTTTATTCAACGTTCATGTTCCTCCATTACAAAAGGCAAAACGTTATTCTAAGTTACAATGGCCCCCAAAACATAATAATAGTAAAACATGTTCAAACACCTGGTCTCTCTCGTTATACGAATGTCATTTGCTGCCAAACCAAGTAACAACAACATCATTTGGGTGGTAAAAAAGAAAGAAAAAAAGAATGTATTTATTTGCTCAGTAACCTTGCTGAGTCACTGAACTCAGTGAACTGAGTTCATTGAGAATGCCATCTCATTTATTCATATCGATGCAAACCCTGCTAAATATAACACTCGGTGCTTGTTACCGTGGATATGAGACACAAAACTAAAGTTTGTTGCTGAGAAACAGCAGAGGAGTTGACAGACTGTCAAACAAGCCACACGAACTATAGATGTCCACCCATTATTGTATAGGGATCTGTGATTCTGTTTGCTGTACATACCACAAATAGACAATTATTTGTTCGATCAAAATAACTACACAACACTACTAAAGAGTTTATCTATATATAGATATAAATATGATATATATATATATATATATATATATATATATATATATATATATATATATATATATATATATATATATATATACACTCACCTAAAGGATTATTAGGAACACCTGTTCAATTTCTCATTAATGCAATTATCTAATCAACCAATCACATGGCAGTTGCTTCAATGCATTTAGGGGTGTGGTCCTGGTCAAGACAATCTCCTGAACTCCAAACTGAATGTCAGAATGGGAAAGAAAGGTGATTTAAGCAATTTTGAGCGTGGCATGGTTGTTGGTGCCAGACGGGCCGGTCTGAGTATTTCACAATCTGCTCAGTTACTGGGATTTTCACGCACAACCATTTCTAGGGTTTACAAAGAATGGTGTGAAAAGGGAAAAACATCCAGTATGCGGCAGTCCTGTGGGCGAAAATGCCTTGTTGATGCTAGAGGTCAGAGGAGAATGGGCCGACTGATTCAAGCTGATAGAAGAGCAACTTTGACTGAAATAACCACTCGTTACAACCGAGGTATGCAGCAAAGCATTTGTGAAGCCACAACACGCACAACCTTGAGGCGGATGGGCTACAACAGCAGAAGACCCCACCGGGTACCACTCATCTCCACTACAAATAGGAAAAAGAGGCTACAATTTGCAAGAGCTCACCAAAATTGGACAGTTGAAGACTGGAAAAATGTTGCCTGGTCTGATGAGTCTCGATTTCTGTTGAGACATTCAGATGGTAGAGTCAGAATTTGGCGTAAACAGAATGAGAACATGGATCCATCATGCCTTGTTACCACTGTGCAGGCTGGTGGTGGTGGTGTAATGGTGTGGGGATGTTTTCTTGGCACACTTTAGGCCCCTTAGTGCCAATTGGGCATCGTTTAAATGCCACGGCCTACCTGAGCATTGTTTCTGACCATGTCCATCCCTTTATGGCCACCATGTACCATCCTCTGATGGCTACTTCCAGCAGGATAATGCACCATGTCACAAAGCTCGAATCATTTCAAATTGGTTTCTTGAACATGACAATGAGTTCACTGTACTAAAATGGCCCCCACAGTCACCAGATCTCAACCCAATAGAGCATCTTTGGGATGTGGTGGAACGGGAGCTTCGTGCCCTGGATGTGCATCCCACAAATCTCCATCGACTGCAAGATGCTATCCTATCAATATGGGCCAACATTTCTAAAGAATGCTTTCAGCACCTTGTTGAATCAATGCCACGTAGAATTAAGGCGAAAGGGGGTCAAACACAGTATTAGTATGGTGTTCCTAATAATCCTTTAGGTGAGTGTATATATGAGAGAGAGAGAGAGAGAGAGAGAGAGAGATAGTTGTTTTTTTGTTTCTTGGATTGCTTTTTAATTTAAATTTTATTATGGTAACCATAATTTAAGACCTTTATTAAAAACCTTAAAATTGTGTTGTACTTTCAGTTCTGTTGGGAGACAGTTCCACTGCTCTGCTCCTCTTCAGGTCGTCTCCTGAACCATGCAACGTTGTCTCGTGAGAATCTCACATCTTGAAACTTAACATTTTCACACAGGCCTTTAGAAGTACTTCAGCCATCAAGTGAAAGTTGAAACAGCTTTTATTTTTTTCCTGTAGCAATAGAATGTTTTTCTTTTCTTTTATAAAAGCTCTACCAAATACCATTTACAAATGACATGTATAAGTTAATATCTGGGCACATGGTGTTTCATTGCACATGAATTCTTGAATTCATGTGCAAAAAACATTCATACCAGTAAAAAAAAAAAAATTGACATAAAAGTGCCCAACTTGCTCAAACAAACTACCCAGTTTTCCAACAGCATTAACCTGTTTTTAATCTGCATAGAATAGGATATATACAACTGTATTCATCCCCAAGGAGAATTTGGATGTGGCAGCAGCAATCAGAGTTACATATAAGACATTTAAGAACATTAAATAATAAAAGGGCAAAAATGCAAAGTGAAGTGTGTAAATAGTGAAACCGGTGTTAGGGTTATTGATGTTGATGATTCAATTGACGGAGGATCTGGCCAGGGGTGATTCATTATACAGTCTTATTGCAGTACGACTGCATAGTGGGCAGGAATGTTCTCCTGTATCGGTCCTTGTGACAGCGGAGCTGGATGAGTCTGTTGGAGAAAGTGCTCCGCTGTCCCTGCAGATCAAAACCTGTGAATCCCTTTTGCAGGTGTGACGCCCCTCCAACAGCAGTTGGCTGACAAGGGAGGGTCACAAAGCTTGATTAGGCTCCTTCCAGGCTGCAAAAGCTACTCTGTGTGTTTACCCCAACATTTAGCTTGCATTACCTTTTGGTTTCGACACTGATGTGCCACACATCCGTGTCCTGCTTCCAGTTGCTGGTCTCCATGTTCCATTGTTTATTTAAGACTTCAGTTCAATAAATTATGTTTAGTTTTAGGTGGAGCCCCCTCTTTGTTACATTCCCTGAGCCAGTTTGTGACACAGGTTAACACTGAGACATGAAATCACCCGACAATTTAAGATGTTCTAGGTTTTTATAAAAATATATGATTTAAAAAAGAATTTGACTTATGCACACTTTATATATATATATATATATATATATATATATATATATATATATATATATATATATATATATATTTCCTTCTGCAGTATGCTTGGAGGCTTTGTGTATGTACTTCAAGGTTCTCGGCTGTATGGAAAGGCAGAAAATAACAAGACGTCAGCTGTGAGGAGCTAGCGGGTCAGAGCGGCGTTCAGCAGAGACCTTCACTCTGCTCGCTGTGGCTCCATCAGGCGTCGTATCACTGCGAGGAAGTGGGTGGTAATTACAGCTGTGGAGGAGGGGGAGGGGGAGATGTTCTCCTGCAGAGATGAAAACACACAAACACACACATAGCCACCGACACAGCGCCCATGCCTCCGCAACTGATAATGAGCATCTAATGAGCGGTGATGTCGTTGCAACACAAACGCACAGCTGCCCCGCCACACCAACTCGCCTTTCTCCTCCCTTATCTGTCCACAGCAGCTTGCACTTAATTATGCTGCACACACTTAATGCACAGCTTCTTCCGTGGCACAGTTGTTGTGTTTTGAATAATGACAATGAAATAATGCTGGCGGCGTTGTGAAACGGGAGGCGACAAGGCGAATATAGCCTCTGGATCAGATAAACCTCAGAGTTAATTGCCAGAACGGGCGAGGGCCGAAGCACAGAGTTGATGTTTAATTTCATCTTCAAGGTGCAGCTTCATTGAAACAGACCTTTCTGAAAGGTCACACCGGGCGTCCACACTTCTGCATTAGCTCTGTGAGCACTTTGAAATGTGCAATTCTAGCGGGACATCCAATATGTTAGAAGGAGGGCACAAGGTCATTTATCAAATTATTTCTGGGTTAAAGTCGGATGAACAATTTTGGGTGAGTATCGTCGAGAGGATATGGCCCAGATACATTCAAAGAGCTCACATGAAGCAGTTCAACGTGAATGTGTAAAAAAGAACGGACTCATTCAGGCTCTTCTCTGCCTTCCTCATGTTACAGCCGTCTGTGGATGTAAATATCAATAAGTAACCAGACTCTTCATACCAGGAGCATACAAATATTGCCCGCTCCATAAATGGAAAAAGAGTGTTTTACTCAGTTTATTCAACAAAATATCTTACATATCTTGGATATACATATATACATATTATCTTGTACTGTGTAACACGGTTTATGAGCCCCTGCAGTGACATCAATTGTAACGCTGTGCCTCCAAACCTCAATGGACGGTTCAAGGAAAATATTATTACATCATTGACTCCCAAACACATTATACAAATCTTAATATAGAAAGCACAAAAAAATAAGAATTTATCAGTGAAAAGTACTCAGGACAGAAAGGTTCTTCATACAAAAGAAAAAAAACAACTTTTACAATATTTTTGTCTTTTTTTTGTGGTCTTTTTCTTTTTTTGCAGTTACAGTATGCAGGTAATAAATATACCTGGAATTTTCTTCTGTTTTGTGTCGTATGGTGTCGTTCTCTTTTCCTCTGCTCGGAAATCACCAATAAGGACTTATTCTAGAACAAATAAAGAAGTGGCTCGGCCACCGGAGCTTCTGCTGTCATCTCCACTGCTGCTGCCACGTTATCAGCAGGCCTCTCAGATAACATACACATCAGTCTTCTCCCCAAGAAGCCAATACGTTCTCATTTTGCCTTTGCCCTGGAAAAACACAGAAATCAATAAGTTCATCAATGGGGATGAAGTGGGGGGGTGATATCCTCTATTAGGCTGCCCTTCATTTAACAGTGACCCTGATGGTTACTGCAGCTCAGCTTCCACCTCCAGCATCTCCCAACGAACGAAGCCCTTATGCACGATCAGAGGAGAATGAACCACATCGTCACAGTGCCAAAAGCACATGTGTTGCAAGGCATAGTTGTTGCGTGGTTGTTGTTCAAGTAGCCTCATTATCAACGATATTAGCCCAGTTAATTGGCTTGGCTTGCATCCATGAACTCGTGCGCATTGGGTTTTGAGTCTGCGTCAGACTTCCGCATCAGACCGGAGCACTAGATAGGAAGGACCCCACGATGGCCACGCTGCTATCTATTAAATAGAAAAAAATGATCCTCACTAAGATCCTAAAGTAAGAATACAATACTGAAAATAATCTGTAGCTGCGGCCTTCAATTCAGGAAGCAGCATAGGATTCCTCAATTCCTTGAACATTGAATGGTATCATGAGGTAGGATGTTAGTTTCAAACCCAAAATTATAGTAAGCCTTCTTTTACCAAGTTATTGTGTTGAGTATTACGTCTTAAACTACATTTGTTTCATCTAATTACGATACCAATGAAGTAATCTGTCTTGTACCATCTCAGCCAGAGGCTTGTTAACACCTTGTGAGTCTGTGTGTGTGTGTCATCATGGCAGCGTGTTGTCCTAGAGACACCTACTGTAGGAGGAACCAGTAGAGCTCTCAGGACATTACCGGGTGTTTACATGTCTGTCTGTGGACAGATTTTGTCAACACGATCGCATCACATCGGTGCGGAATGCAGTCACAGAAACGATTATACTTCGCAGCTGGTGGGATCCCGTGGCGAGATGGTCTCTAGTTCCATCTTGTTTTTAAACAATCATTTCGAGAACATTTCTGAAACAAACTGCACCCGCAACAATGCGTTGAATGAGTCAGATGTTTTTTTTGCAGTTTGAGTGCTCTTTTTCTTGATAATAAAAAAAAAAAGTAAAATGTGGCTTCTTACCTTCATTTCTATGTCTCCGCGTAACTGGAGATCAAAGTAGCCAAACTCATCCAGCACTTCTTTGGTGGCAGAGGATAAGTGGATCTTTAAGGCTGGAAAGACACATGAAGAGCAAAGCAAAGACTGAGTCCACACTGTCAATTATATACTTTAATGTAATTTGCATCAGCACCACACCGCTTTCATCTCCGGCCTCAGGACGTACAGCAGATGAGGAAACCGAGGAGCGAGACGAGCTGCTATAACAGGGATGAAAATCTGCATTGTTTTGTCCAATTAATGCTCACAATGCAGAGATGTGAGACGAGAGTCCTGCCTGTGAAGCTCCAGGCTGCCCCGTTTATCGCTGGCTAAGGGCCTTTAGCTGTAAGTGCTATAAATTATTTACCAGTGGAGGCACAATACAGGAAGCGACTCAGTAGTTAATCAATACTTCTGATGATTGGCTCGCAAACTATCCAACCACGGTTTCTTGAAATCTCTTGAAAATCATGTTCTTATAAAAGAATGCTTCTCAATCACACACACACACACACACACACACACACACACACACACACACACACACACACACACACACACACACACACACACACACACACGCTGCTAAAAATACTCACTAAGAGCACCAGATGTGTATTAATCTGCAACTAAAAATAGTTCAAACAAATGCACTATATTTCATCCCGTTTGAGTAACAAAGATGACGTGTTGTTTATTTTTACATTGAAGCACGTTAGCATGAACACCATTCCACCATTATATTAATGATGATATTGCAGAGTCACAGCAATCTCAAAGACAATAATTAAGATGGAATTTGCTGTAAACACTAGAAAACAATGAAAAACAGAACAAAAAGAAGTGACAGTGACGCTCACCCTCTCCGTTGGACTCCATTCGAGATGCTGTGTTGACAGTATCTCCAAACAAACAGTATCTGGGCATTTTCAAACCGACCACGCCGGTACAGACCGGACCTATGAAACACAAGCAAAATAGTCACATTTTACAAGAGAAAAAAACAGCTGCTGTCATTATCACACAGCCACCTCCACAGCGTGCAGCGACAGAGGTGTGAGCGAAATTAAATTGGGCTCAGAGTGCTTTAATTACTCTGACAATGCTAAGTACCAGCCTACCCACGCCGGTCCATTCCTATTGCATGTCAAGTGTTTGATTAAGGATATGAGCAGTTCTGCCGAGAGCTGATACAGTCTAAATACTGTAAATGACATCAGACTAAACGCTGCAGACAGGTCGAGTTAAAACATCCTGAGTGTTTATGCCCAGCCGGCACGTTGGCATCCAGAGGTGTGAAGTTACAAGTTTTAGTTAGCTAATACAACAGACGCGCTGTAAATAAACCCTCCTTTCATTAAGGTTGAACTTTTTTAAGAGCAGAGTGAAAAAAAAAAGACACGGCTGACTAGTTTTATTGGACGGAAAGCAGCTACATTTCCACAAGCAATCTATTCATCTAGTTGCAGAGCACATTAGGTGTCGCATTACACACTTTGTTATGACAGTTTATCTTGGTCAAAAATCCCTCTTGGACTAACAGGCGCGCAGAAAGTTTTGATAGCTGTGCAAACCTTTGATAGCATGGAAGCGGAGACAGGGCAGTGTGCTTTGGTTCGTCCAAGTTTGTGAAAATATTTGCTCACAATGGAATTTCTTTCGGGAAGAATCTATTGTAACCAATTTTAGATCAGCCAAGAACCCTTTTCAGAAGTGAAAGAGAGGAATCCTTCCACAAAATACACACTTGTCCAGCTAACGGGACTTCCTGATCATGCTACATCTGAATACGTTTTCCCAAATACAATATTCAAGTAGCCTGGTTCAGACTTCTTTATCACTGCCTGCATCCTGATTTGTTTAATAATTCACAAAGGTCTGGTGCTGTGCTCATTAGCGGCTGTTTTCCCACCGGGAGCCGATCGAGTGTTGGAAGATAAGAGGCAGAATAGACTAATCATCTCCCCGTACCAGACATAAAAATAGCTCAAAGATAAATGGTGGTGTTGACCCAACAATGGTCTAGTCAAGGACACCTCAGCGGGATGGCCACCAGCTATTATGAGAGACCAAATCTGGGTCCCGTCCAGGTGACTTCGGTGATGTGCAGCGCTGCAGGTCAGAGGTCAGACTCACCTGTGTGTATCCCTATCCTGAGTCTCAGCTGGTCGTTGGGTCTGTGTCGGATCTTGAACGTTTTGACCTGCTCTAACAACGCCAGCGACATCCCAGCGATCTCTCTGGCATGCAGTTTCCCGTTCCGCACCGGCAGCCCCGACACCACCATGTAGGCGTCGCCGATGGTCTCCACCTGAGGAATGAGTCATAAGGAATGAGAGAGGGAAAAAAAAAAAAAAAAAAAATGGAATTTGTATCCATTTTCTGTTGTATTCCCAGGATTCCTATCGAGGTTCTGAAAGCTGTTAAGAGCCCTCACGCTTTAAAATGCATATTTTAACATAATACAAGAGACAAAACCCAAGTTAAGATTAGAAAAAAAAAATGGAATCCATAATTGTATTAATTCACACAGATCATCCCGACTTACCTTGTACACATCAAAGTTATCGATGATGGCATCAAAACAGGTGTAGAGATCATTGAGCAGTGTGACAACCTGTCGAGAGGCAGAAGAGTGTGAGTGATGAGACTTGATAAAGCAACAATACGGTTTACAGCCGTGAATCCAACATTTGACACGCTTCTCTTTTCTTTTAAAGGCTGACAGACTGGGAGGCCAGCGTGTCTGCAAAGCCTCCCAGTCTCCCACTTAATCTCTGCTTGTCTGTCACTGGACGAGCGCCCGCTGAGGCTTCCTGGCCAACACATTTACGGGGTCATAAATCAAATCCACAGACGGAATATTACAAAATCACAATCTGCATTTATTTTGACCACATTCAGTAATTTAGTCTTCATCTTTAATGATCTTTTAAGAAAAACAATTATAATTGTGTCTCTGCTGGCTCTCTATCTGGCCAGGACATATTGTGCTGTGCTTTGAGAGTGAGCTGTGCTAGTGAATGAGAACATTGAAACTAGGATCGGGATTGTGAGAAACTTAAAAATTAAGATCGTTTTATCAAAACTGAACTCTTAAAGGCACAATCTAACTAAACTAAAAAAGGCTGCCCTGTTATCAAACTCAAAACACAGGATTAGAATCCGCAGTTCCCTATTGCCATAGACAGCGGCCTGTTCACGCTTGTCTTGTTTTACTACCACTACAGCACTAGATTTGATGTAACTGTGTGGGATATTTTGTTCTATCATATGAATGTCTGGCCTTGTCAAGAAGCACACTTGGCTCCTTCTCACGGCTTGAGAAGAGGAAAGAGGTGAAGCTGAGGAGAGCCAATGTCAGTTCTTTGGGAGATTCCACTCCATGTGAAGGCATCAACACTTAAGATCCTCTAGCCGGATGCAACATCAGGATGGTGTTTTTGCTCTATAGAAACCTCCCTTTGGTATTCGAGCGAGAAGGAGATGTGCGGTGGCACAATGTGACTCAACTCTGCGTCAACACACCGCTCCATCTAACAACTGTACTATTTTGAGTAGAAGACCGTGTGGGAACACACACTGTGGGAACCATGAGACGCACCGTAGGTAGAGAGACCTGATACCGGTGGTGAGCACTTTGTATGCATGAACAGAGAAAGGGAATTCACTGCGACTGTGATCACGAAGCTTTCAGTCTTCAGCTCAGCGGATGTCGAGGGAAGTAGAAGAAAAAAATGAACACGGTATTCACGGACAGACACAGTGTTGCAGAGCAGGGGTCGCTGTGTTACCTGTAGCGGTGTGCTCTCCGCAGACATGGACGTGAAGCCCACGATGTCGCTGAAGTAAATGGTGACGCTGTCGAAGGCTTCGGCCTGCACCGTCTCGCCTCGTTTCAGCTGCTCTGCTACTGAACTGGAGAGAGAGAGAGAGGGTGTGCAAAGTGTGATAAGTTCAGACAAGTCCACGAGCAACGGATGGAGACTGAAAAAAGGACAAACGAGCCACTACAGGAGGTGATGAGATCATGATGGTCGTTTTGTTGACACCTCTTTCTCAAAGATTCGTCCGCCTAAAACACAGTTGCAGGATGCCTAGTAACAGGTTCACTATAACTGGACGTCAGTTTATCTTCGTTTATTCTGCTAGAGTTATTTTACTCTCAATCAAATTACACCACAAGGCAAAAGCCACATGTGGAAGAAGCCGGCCAGTGCAATTCACAAGTGCGGTGAGAAAGGACGTCTGCCCTTTCTCTCAGGCCTCCTCTCTGTATATATCTGGGTTATTCAGCAGAAGAAAGAAAAAGAGGATAAATGGGTGAGAAAGATGGGATTTGCTGCTGTTTTTATCCAAACGCCTAAACTCACTATCATGCCTTAATGAGCAGTTTGCCTGTCAGCTCTCTCCTTTCATCTACGCCGGTGAGATCGCACCACAGGGAAGTGTGTATCAAAACGTAGCGTTGGGAGGGATTTAGAGTCTTTAATTAATACAGGGATTTAACACAATTGACAGTGTTATTGATGAGCTATGCTGGTAAAACTCACCCAATTAGCTGCTTTGAAGTTAATTGGAAGTTTAGAGCGTCTGGGTGGAAGGATCAAAGTGTGAATGTGCCATTTGTCATGTGCGCTTACTGTGGTAAAATTTGATAGAGGAGGTTTTCGGCCTTTCTTTTCTCCTCGAGGTATGCCTGTGTTCGCTCCTCCACCAGGTTCTCCAGGTTATTGGCGTACTGCTCCATCCGGGACAGCAGGTTGTTCAGAATACTGGTGCTGCCCTCCCTACGGAAAACACACACAGGGCAGAATTAGGTGACAGCCACACAAACCCTTGGACAGTGAGAAGCTATAGGTCCTTTCTGAAATTGCTGGTAAAACAATGCAAAACACACAAATGTGGAGATCATCCAAATGTTATCTAAGTCTTGTCTAAATGTCACTATATACTGCAGTTCATGAAACAGATAATCTTTGAGAAAAAATTATCGGAAAAACAACCAATCAGAGCCGAGGAGTCTATTGTAAATTGTCAATTGTAGAACTACAAAAATATAATCCAGGTTGGTATTAGTAGTAAGAGTAACAATTTAGAATCGCATCCGATTTAGAAGCTATCTTCTTCCTTGTCAAAACCTGCCACCTACATTACCCACAATGCAACTCCACTGCTCACAGTTGAGTCTGAGATTTTGGTGTGTTACGGAGAGCGGCTAGTGTGTAGACTCAAGTTCAGCCCCAACCGACGCTGACTCGCACAAAATCACTTAAGGCAATTTATCAGACTTCATACAACTCCCACTGGAGCCACCAAAACCTCTATATCGCTGTGCACGAGTACTCCACAACACCCGTAAACAGACTTGGATGAGAGAAATCAGCTCCATCAATCTGAGGGACAAAACATTTATTATATTTGGATAAGAAAAAATTTATGTGTATATAACGAGACAAATAAAAAAGGTATTTGCCACTTAGCAAAGTAAAAAATGACTTCATACTGTAAATGTCAAACCCTGTAAATGTCAAATGAGGCCGAGTCCAAGGATTTACCCTTGATGAACCCCTTGGCCTCAAATCTAAGTAGTAGCTGGAATCCAACTGGTGGAATCAGCACATTTGTGGTTACTAACATTCAATATTGATCTGTGGAATGTAATGGCTAATCCAGTGATTTAGGATTGCAGCTGGAAGAGGCTCAAAAGAGGCACAAAAAAGTATAAATATGGGCCAAACTCCAAAAAACTCTCGACCCCTCATTTCCCAGAATGCAACCAACAGCTTGTCTTTGTGAGGCCTTCCCTGCCCGGTAAAGGCCCAGTTTGTAATACGGCTTTCTGTAAAAAAACAAAACATTTTTAGTCTCCAACCCAAGCTGAGATAACATTGATGACATCATCAGGAATCATTTTCCCAGACTTGACAAAGCTCCTCCAGGAGACGACCTAAAGCTGTTTTCACAGGCTGAGTAGTACCAATCATGACACTTGACCTTTATGTGCACAACGGGTGGAGTTCAGAGGTCAAATAGGAGTGTAGATGACTGAGATAGAAATCTAATCATTCAAAGTGCTCTTTGAGTGGTGTAGCTTTCACTCCTCCAACATTGGAGCACTGGCACCACTGGCAAACCCCTTTCAAACAAACAAAGTCTCTTTCTGTGCAGCGGTTAAAAAACAGGAAAACAGATGTGTATCACCGCTCCACGGCAGCTTTGTTAATACATGCGCTAACGAGATGTTACGTTTAGTTTGTATACAGCAGCTGTTGTTACTTTCCAACATGGAGGAAAAACAGACGCTCCTAACATTCTGGGGAAAGGACTCTTTTTACGTCTCCACCGCTGCGATCGTAGCATTTCACATATATTGTAAACTTATATAATGCATGTATTGTGTAATGTGTGTGTCTTGGGAGGTTTCTAGGAGTCATAGGCTCACGCACACACACACACACACACACACTCACGTACGTGCATTCACTCTGACTGAGCAAGAAGGTGAATCATCCACGCCACCGTGGCGGCTCTGAGCATCAATGCCTGGCGTCCTGCCATGTTCCTTGTGGGTCACGGATCCTACACACGCCCACATGTTGTTTAAGTTTAAAGGAGAAAAGCCATCAGAGGGAGACATGAAAGGCGGCGATGAGTATCAACGCACTGAGCTCGATCGCGCAGGCCATGCGCTGTGTTTCCACCATTCATCCAAACCAATAGTAACGGTGGAAAACTGAGAAGTGGCCTCTATGCTGAGCATGAAGCGGAAGAGGTGAGAAGCCAGAAAATAATCATTTCAGCCAAGGAATCATCCTGCATCCTGTTAATCCTTTTAAAGCAAGTGAGGGGGGAGGGGCATCTTAGACATTTGGAGATCGACTTCCAGCGTTTCTTTGTCTGTTGAAAGCATAGACTGTATATTGGAAGTAGACGTAGCCACCAAGAAGTCACCCTTTGGTTCGTGGACTGCCGTTTTGAAGCCTCGAGTGGCCATCTTGTTTGTTTGTTTTTAAACCAGAAGTGACAGGAGGGGATGGAGCCAAGTACAACCGAACGCTGAATAAGACATGTTTAGGCTCCAACTAACTTTAATGAAGTGGGTTACAACACTTGTATTTCTCCGTATAGAGTCCTTTCTATAACGTAGTCAGACAGTTCTAACAACCATCTGAGCCTGAGACAGTTGCAAAAACAAGAACTTGGGGTGGACTCACATTGATGGTGCGCTACTACCAATTGCAGCTTGTTTAGCGGCTGCCGGTTACTGCGCTGTCCAACAATATTGGACCAATTAAAAAAATCTTAAATTACTGAGACAGAAAAAAAAACATGGGGGAATAGGGTCCAGCTTGAAAAGTACTAAAGTTCAAATTAAAACTCAACACAACAACTGCGTAATTAACTGTCCCTGAAATTATGAATACGACCGACTGAATTGAGCTACTATCACTTTTGAACACATTGTGCAATTGCAAGCAGACATAGACGGCGCAGTTTTTTGTACAAAGCTGTTACTTTCCCAGCCAGGTTTACGTAGTTTCGGTGGATTGTGGCTGTCATCAGCCCCTCAGCATGTTTGTCCATCACTGTGTTTTTTTTTTTATGCAGATCTGGATCCAGATGCTGATTGAAACACTTTTTTTACTATTTATAAAACAAATGTAGAGGATTGTGCAGTCTTGGCGGTGGGAAGCGCTCTCTGAGTTTACAAAGCGGCTAAACATTCAGGAAGTTACATTTTTTTCCCTCAAATCTGTGGACTGTGTGCCAGTCGTCTCAGAAAAACACAGTTAAGAATAAGAGAAAAGTATTTTGCAACCCCCATAAAAGGGGAACATTTAAATGCTGAACACAAAGTGAAATAAGTATAAAGAGAGACTTGATGTGCACCTATTTAATCGGCTTGTAGCTCCATCACTGCGAGCTTAACACTCTACAAAGTCACGACTGTTTGCTGTCCTGGCTCCTCAATGGTGGAATGAGCTCCCCATTGACATCAGGACAGCAGAAAGTCTCTAAATTTTCCAAACTGAAAACACATATTTTTTGACTACACCTTGAATAGGAAGGTAGCGCCGTAGTAGCACTTTAGTAGCACTTAAATGGCACTTACTGATAGCACTTTGTAGTTTAACTTTCTTGAAAGAAATTGTACTTTCTTGATTCTTGTTGTTCTGATTTTGTACTCACGGTTGATTTGCACTTATTGTAAGTTGCTTTGGATAAAAGCGTCAGCTAAATGAAATGTAATGTAATGTAATGAGTGTCAGCTCGCCGCGTGCGTTAAACACCAAATACTGCTGAACACCCTCTCTTGTTGCTGCGCCCTTCAAGTCCGAACTCACACACACACACACACACACACACACACACACACACACACACACACACACACACACACACACACACACACACACACACACACACACACCAAAAATAACCGCACATCCATCATGTCATGTCAACAACATGCATTTACCTAATGAAAATAACTGGCAAACAGAGCATTAAGGCGCCAGCGGTGACGAGGAGGGGCTTTGCATGCAGCTGTCAAGAGCATCCTTGAGTGCTTCCGAGGATGTCAATCATACGCAGCTCTCTGCCTCCAAGCCGCTACAAATGGAAAGTTGTACACCACCGGGCTCATCCTGCACTGACTTACACAGCTAACAGAGGCGACGTCAGGCTGAGAGGGAGAAAAAAAACACTCCGACCACACGGATTTGTTTATAGATTCCCTTCCAAACCACCTGCTTTCAGCTCGCCGCCACACCAGATCAACACTCGTGCAGTTTTGCACAGCTGTCGTGCTCATTCCATCTTCAGAGGATCGTAGCTTCCGGATGCCTGCATCCTAATGCGTTCGTGTGCAGTAACTGTATTGAAAGGTCTTCCTTTGATTTGATTATTATGTAAGACGTATTGCACAGAGAAATGCAGCATATGGATTTAATTCACAACCATGTAGCTCACAAATGCAACGGCCTCTCACACCCAACTCTCTCTATCTCTCTGATAAGAGAGCGGCCTTGAACAGTAATGTACTTTGCTGAAAAAACACAACAAATGGCAATGAATGAAATCTTCACTGTGATGGATTTTTTTGCTATTTTTTCTCATTTCAAGCGCACTGCGGATCTCTGCGAGCTGATTTGCTGCGACGCTCTGGTTCAACAGAGCCGAGCGTTATCTGTGCTGATTGTAAAGGGCCCCTCTCAGACAACAGCGAGGTCTCCTTCAAAATAATGAATAATAACAATATTCCAGCTCTGGCAGACATGAAAGAAAGACTGAAAGCATCAATAGCGCATCAGCTGTATCTTTAGGCGCGAAACAAGCAGAGGCACAGATACTGTGAGGGTGCAATATCAAGAAGATATCATGGAGCGACCTCGGGAGCTGTGATTGGTCAGCTTGGGCTGCTTGTGTTTTCGCTTCCAGTTTCCAACGCTGATGGAAATAGTTGATGGTGACGACAGCTATCGGCGTGGTGATATGTTTCAAGGAACTGTATGAGTGTCCGAGAATGCAAATGAACTGATGACTCTCAGCAGAACATAACCTGTCCAGTGTAGAACTCCATCTTAAGCTAAGCTAACATGCTACACAGCACGGCCATGTTACAAGCAGAAAAGCTCCAAGTTGCCAGTCAGTGTAATGGACCGTGACCAGTGTTTTGCTCTGGATGTCACAACTCACAGGACTGGAAGATCGACAGCAGCTGGATGAATTGGGCCTGGCTCAGTTGGGTTCAGTCCATCATCATCATCATCATCATCATCATCATCATCATCATCATCATCTATAAATGATTGTTTTTTGGGGTGGTGAATTCAACGAGTTTCTGTCTTTAAATATTTTCACTTGAGTTTGTTTCCACTTTTACAATTAAGCAAAGGCCACCGTTACTACTCAATTTACATATAAACTGTAGATAAAGCGAATGAAATACATCTAATTCAAGTTTGACAAACAGTAGCTCATGGGAACCAGAAGCGGACCTTCACACGATCAATGCAGAGACCATTTATCTACCATTCTGCAACACATAAACGGGGGACAAACGTGGGAGGGTTGTTCTTGGTTTTTCAGCACTTTTTATATCTGTACACATATACCAGTATTTCACAATTTCCCTAACACAGCTCCTACCAGTATCTAGTTTAAATCAAACAAATGTGTGTCCATACATTGTGTATGTCCTCATCTGTTTTTGTGCGTGAGTGTGTGTCACTAAGTATCAGGAAGCTTCATACGGTAACTATTTCTGACAGATCTGCCCTGCTGACATAAAACCAAAATGTGCATATGAATTCTGATCATTGAAACAATACCAGAGACATGGACTCCCCCCCCCCCCCCCCCCCCCCCTCTCTCTCTCTCTCTCTCTTACACAAACACACATGCAGAGATAGAAAGGCAGCGCTTCCTGTCTGGAATTACAAACGGCCTCTTTATCCTAAATTGCCATGGCGGTTTCTAGAACATGATTCTTTTTCCTGTTTGCCTTTTTGAATCTCGTTAATGTGTCAACTTGCACGTCATTCAGACGGCGACAGGTTCAGTTGGCAGGAAAGACACTGATAGTGTGAGAAAGAATTTGTCAAATTATCTCCACACAAGTGTAACAAGCTTTTATATAAACAGGAGTGCTTCCAGCTCATAGTGTTTTGGAATAATTTCCTCCTGTCACACATAAACAGCCAGTTTACAAAATAAAGAGTTGTCTTGATTACTGCGGTTGTTTTTGACTGACTCATTAAAGGAAACAGTGATGACCGGGTAAGGAAAAAGAGTGAAGCGTGCGTCTCACTTGTTGAGTTTGGCCATGTAGATCTTGATGTGGCCGAAGTCGGGCCTCTCCGCGGGGTCCTCGGCCCAGCAGCCCTCCATCAGGATGGTCAGCTCCTCCGAGTGGCATTTGCTGTCCGTCGTCGGCCGAAAGTACGGCTTCTGACCATTCCTCACCTTCTGTACGATCTCTGAGGGGACAGAAGGTGTGTTGAGAAGCACTCCTTTTACGGCTCACATTTCATTCACGGTGTGTAAAATGTGTGTACATGGGCCGGACAAAATAACTGAAACACATAACAATACAACAATCCTCATTGTTGGCATCTGTGTCCAATTAAACCAAAGTATATATTTAATAATGTGTTGATTGAAAAACATTTGACATTTTGGAAATATTCTTATTTACTTTATTCCTGAGAGTGAAATGAGAAGATCTCTGGTGTTCTTTTGTATTCTAAGGTCTTTCTGATATTTTACACGGAGAAAATTTGCTGTCATGTGAGTGTGAACTCAAGCGTCAATTTTCTACATTTCCGCAACTTCTGCAGCTGAAAACATTTCGTGAGCTTGTATTTAACGTATTACTTCTTGCTGGTCTCATAATGCATTTACAGTGTTAATAATAACTCTTTTTATTAAATGCAGTAGATGTTGCACTCTGGATTTTTTTTTCTTCACGAATATTGATATTCTTATTAAAGTTCAGTATTTACGTTAATGTGCTGCTTCTGCTGAATGAGCCAATATATGTTCAGCATTGCACAGTTCTCCTTCGGTTGACGCAATAATCACAGTAATTAAAAAGTTTGAAAGAGACATCCTTCCCGAAATGATTCCTCCATATCCTCTTGTTTCCGCAGCACAGGTGCAGTCTTTCACTGCTCTCAGCTTGTTAATGGATGATTATCGTGCATGTGTACAATCAGCATCGAGCATGACTGTGAATCAAAGACTAATCACAGTCATCACATGGAGGAAGCGCTCCATGTGGGTTTGAACCACTGATCTTGAGTCGCTTTAGAGGTTTTCCCACCATCAGTAAGCGGGAAAACGATGGCGGAGATAAAAGTACATGTTGGTGAAGAAATTGCAACATGTGTGCAGGAAGCTGAAGAGCCATCAGCGAGACAAAGCTACTGCAAAACAAAAGATCTCTCAGTAATAAGGCTGTGGTCCAGAAATACCATTCATCAAGTAGGCAATAAACCCTAAACCCTTCACTATCAGGAATGACTGTTTATTTATCTCCTGTTGATGCTGTGGGCTCATATTTATATACTGATGTGTTAGTTTTTTGTATCGCATTCGCACTTCCTAGCTAAATACAGGACACATAAATTCAAAGTTTAGTGTGCAAATACATAAATAGCATCTTGAACCAACATAGTTATTGCTTAAAGGTCGACTCCATCTGCGTTTTCCATAAAAAAACAACAACTGTAAAACGCCCACTCAATAAGGTTATGAATAATGTGAACTCTAGCATGAGCTGAGTCAATGTTAGCTATGAGGAGTTTTGAAAATAAATGAAAGGGTTAGTTCAGATTTTTCTGAAGTTGGGTTGTCGATATAATCTGGTAGCTTTGAAGAGAACGATATAACGGCTTCAGGTCCCCGACCGGAATGATCTGTCTGATGACGAGGTTAAGCAGCCGTGGATGGAAGCCGCAGCAAAACATATCTTAGCCACCTAAATAAATCATCAGTTTAAGTGTACAACACATTTAGAATATGTTCATTGAAGCTGTTATATCGCTCTCTTAAAAGCCGTGAGGCTTCATTGACAAAAACAGTAGTTTTACATAGAGGACCACAGGAGTTGCTGGGCTTCCACTGCATCGATCGGTTAGTTAGTTAGTGTTATTGTGTGACTTTCGGATGCAAACTAAAAACTATATATATATATATATATATATATATATATATATATATATATATATATATATATATATATATACTGTATATGTAGAACGCCATCATGTAGAAACCTATGTCAGGTCACGTGGGGAAAAGTGCTTATAGTATAGAAAATAGTATTTTAATGCTAAAACATACGCACTTTGACCAAAATGTGAATGTTCGGATTTGAACTAATGAGGTACACCACTGAGAAACTACAGACTGAAATACAAAATAATGGATCCGCCCTCTAAGCTGCCTCTTTTGACATTTCGTACTCCTTTTTTAAAATTCATCATACTTTTGTTATTCAATTGCCTTTTCTGTGCTTTGTCTTGGATTGTTCTCATATGTTCTCGTCCCAGACTCCACCTGCGTTTGACATCTGGCCAACATGTGTTCTTTGTTTGTGTACGTAGCTGCATATAGTTGTCTGCCCTTACCAAGGTCCCCTTTTGAAATGTCAGTGAAAAGACAATGAATGAAGCTACTATTACGTGAACTTCCTTCTTTTCTGTCCTCCTGTCTTCAGAAACATTTTTCAGATGAGTTTCTTATAAAGAGGCTTCATAATGTTACAGCGATATGCTTTTTTTCTCCTGTGAATTACTGACACAAAACATGTTTGTGCAGATTCATCCGTTTCATTTACTTTTCTTTTGTGTTCACGTCGTACATGTTAGTTTGCTGCATGCTTGATTGAAAGGATCCCAGTGGTCAGCTAACCTCCCCAAGGCCGAGAAAAGACACTTGTGTTTACCTTTGGGGCTGAGGTCCATGCCCTCCATGTAGAAAGGTCCATTCCTCAGGGCTATTTCCTGCAGTATGATGCCAAAACTGTACACGTCACCCTTCGGAGTTCCTTGAGGAGGATGGCGGTCGTATATGAGCAGCTCAGGAGCCGTCCAAAGCTTCTCTGGGAAGCCAAGAAACAGAAGCACTCATAAAATGTCTGTACTACAATAGGAGTCAATGCTTTTTTGGTGAATGATGAGATCCACGCTGTGACCGAATACACAAACTCCACTTACTTGCATAGAGTGCGTGCGTGTCGTCGTTTTCGCAGGACGAGCGGAAGCTGCCCAAGCCATAATCCGTGATCTTCAAAACAAATCGACTGTCCACCACGCAATTAGATGACTTCAGATTTCCATGGACGCCAATGTAGCTGTTGTGGAGATAGTTCATTCCCTGGTGGAGAGGAGCGTTAAGTCAAGCATTAAGGGGGGTTCTCGCAACAGTTTTTTCTTTTTTTTCTTCTTCTTCTCCACAGCACCATCATACATGAAAACACACAAATCCAGACATGTGGAAGTAATACGCTTTGACGTGTTGTGGATGGATGCTGAAGGTTTTGAAAAGAGGCCCTGTTTCAAGGACGGCACAGTCACGAGAGAATCTCTGTGAAATTACTGTTAATTCCTTTGGGAAAGGGACTGCGGGTACTGAATGTACTCGCGTTCAATATTTTGTGGAAACGGTGAGTCAAACATCCCCTCAGAGCTCCACCAAGCGCCTCTCCTCTGCCGAGCGCTGCTATCTGTGTGGAGACATTTAGCCGGAGAGCTTCGTCATGCACGTGGTGCAGTATCGAATCCATCCAAGAGACAAAAAGCCTCTTTGTGGGGACAGATTGAAGATCTTCTGACATAAGACCAGGCTTAGTTTTGATTGGCTTGAAGGACATTTTAGCAAGGTTTATGACGATGTTTCAGTCCTACTATAAACAATATAACAGCAATATTTACTGTAGTTTACAGTATAAACACACTTATACCGTTTTTCCTGCCTCGCTCAGCCTTCAACAAACTGTCCATGAGAAACCATGGCAACCGGGATTTTTAGTACACAAAGCACAGATTGAACAGCGACCTCTTTGCCAACATTTATACAAAAACATTATATGAATGGATTGTCCTGCGTTTGATATCTGTTTGCAGCGCTTTCAGTCACGTACCTTCACTATGTCGTTGATCAGCGAGTAGCGGAACATCCAGTCCAGGTTGATGCTCTCATTCTCCAAAATGTCCTGGAAAACAACAACAAAAAAAAACATTTTTACACACAGAAAAAAAAACTTTCTAGTATCTGCTTCATCTTTTCAACTTCCAAGAGCCTCTCAGCAACCGGGCGACCCCCGATGTTTATTCTGGGACCAAATACGGAACCACCTTTAGGCCAGATACCTTTCGTTTTCGTCACATACCCTTCAGGACGCTGCCCTCAAATGCCCTGCAGCCGCCCAGTTACTGGAATCCAGGTCGAGCTTTGACATCCAGCCATGGCAGTTGCAGCTATCTGCCTTTTACTCAGAACTCTCTCTCTCTCTCTCTCTCTCTCTCTCTCTCTCTCTCTCTCTCTCTCTCTCTCTCTCTAAGTGTGAGTGATGAAGACCATGGCTGAGTTTCCCATCGTTTTCCAGCTCATCCATTTTAAGGTGAAGTCGGGAACACGGAGCCAAGAACAAGTTCACTCAAGGCATCGTGTACTTCTTTTTGGAACAAAAAAACCCAACACAGATTGCAAAATATTGAATACGACAGAAAAGATAAGAATGCGTCACACTTCAAAGGTCAGCTGCACATGTGCCGCAAGCTCACAAGACTAAATAAGGAGGTTTCGCTTGGTGGTGGAGAGCTCTGTGGGCAATTTGAGGTTCACTATGCTACAAACTGTTTACGCTCATGGTACTGCAACTAGAAAAGTCCATCAGTCGGCTTATGTTAGAAACTTGTCATTCAGTGATTAATTAGGCTGCACCTTGCACTAATGTAACATTCCCTGAGAAAATGTGGTTTGTTTCCGAGTACGAAACTCCCACCTGACACATTCTCTCACATTAGTTTCGGTATAGAAGCTAAGGTCATTGCGGAAGTTACGTCGAATATGTGAAGATATGATTTTGCTCCTGATTTCAGACAAAGTCAAAAACCTGTTTAATGAAATTTGGTAGGAAGTTTGGTCATGAGCCAAGAAACAAGCTTGAATGTAAAATCAATACGTCACATGTACAGGGCTGCAACTAACAGTTATTCTCATTGTTGATTCTTCAGTGTGCTTCTGTAAAACAGTGAAAAATGATGATCGGAATTCTCCTGATCCCAAAGTGGCTCTTTTGTTTCTACCAACAGTACATCACCCAAAAGATACTCAAATCACAATTGTTCGAAGACATGGATGTCTTTCCCAAATGTTCCTTTCGTTTTCTGTGGATCGGCTTACAGAATTTAAACTTTCATTAAAGACATTTCTAATTCATTAAATAATCAATGTAGATGATGACCATAAGTGGTATTTCATGGCTCTCAGAAGGCGTTTAGTAAAACATTTTAGACCTAAAAACACTATGCAATGTTGTTCTTGTTCACAGAGACATTACCTGCAGGCTGCCTCTGGGACAGTACTCTGTTACGATGCAGATGTTCGGAGGGTCAATGCAGGCTCCGATGAACCTGGTTAGATGGTTGAACTGAACGTCTCTCATCTGAAAATAACCACACAAACACACTGCAACTGTGAGTGTAACTCTTTCCAAACATCACATTCCCAAACCCCATGGAAACAGAGGACGGGGGGAAGAGGACTGACGGTTCATTTATATACAAAGTTTTGAGAATAACCCTGCCAGCAGTTCATCAAAATAGTCTATTTGCAGTTCGGCTAACTGGCACGGTGTCTTTTCTACGTGTTGAGACGCATTCCTGCTCAGGGCACCCTGTTGAAACATGTGCATGTGCATAAATTGCCCTTGGAGGTTTATGAATGAGCCTGTGTGCTAAGGATGATGAAAAAAATTATACGTTGAGGATGTTCAGAGCAGGAATATCAGAGCGTGTGCAACTTCTTCTCAACATGGAAAATAATCACTAATCACGCGTTACAAAAACATGGATCCCTTTGAATGGGAAACCTATGAAAACAGAGATGTTTGAGGTGAAGCGATCAAGACGGATCAATAGTGTGTCTCCATGCACGACCTCCCCCGAAGCAACACACACAAAAAAAGGTCAATCTTTCTGCAGCCAGCGTGAAACTTCTAAAAGCGGTGTTCACAATGTCAACAGTGTACGTTTCTTCTCTGAGCACACTGAGGGACAGGCGCTCTCACACCAAAAGCAAGCCGTTAGTCGCTCCTGTTTCACGTCTCCGGAGATGTTAGCCTACCCTTTGGCCTATATAATTTCCCCCGCTGCACACTGGTGTGGAGGGGGAGGAGAACCGCTGGAGGAGGGGAGGAGAGCGAGTGCTGGAAGACAAGTGGTTAAGTTTCCACTGGCAGGCCCGTCTCTTCCCCCATCTGGTTGGCTTTTTCACGAGCTGAGGTTTGACAGCCGATCAGGCCCCCGGGGCGTCTGAGAGGCTGCCAGCTCAGACAGAAGCCTCTCTCCCATGTGTGCCTGCCGACTGACCGAGAGACCACAGAAAGCATCCAAGAAGCCTAAACTGCTCTCCTCCAACAGGGCAAGAACAAACAAAAAAAGCCAAGAGATGATAAAGCGAAGAAGAAATGGCCAAAAATCTTCAGTCTTGTTCGTGAGCACCCGTGAAATTTCCGAGTTATGGGTTTCCCCGTGCCACTTTGTGTTTCCATCACCAAACCACATGCATTTTCCCTCCCTCAGCTTCCTTATCGCTCTCTCTCGTAAATATTTCCCAGTCGAAAGGGACCTTTTCATCGCCAGTCGCGGTCGATGATGTTGAGGAGACAGTTTAAGGATGTTAACTCTCGAACAAGCAACATCCTGCAGTGCTACTGGCCGGATGTGCTAATGAGGAGCTAGCTCCCGCAAAGAAAAGAAGCTTTTACTGTCCTACTAAGTAAAAAAACATGCCAATATGGTGAAGCCTTTTAGAAAAAGCAGGTGGAGAGATTGAACGTTTCTGTGTGAAGGTCTTTCCCCTGCATTGGAAAGTACAATATTGTCAATTTGTGGTTGTTTCATTTTAAGTGAATGAATACATGATTTGCTGAAAACAACTTGTTGAGATGGAGATGGATTTGTGTTTACAATTCACCCCCAAGGTCTCTGTGCTCTTGTCACACTGAACATAGAAACAACGGCACGAAGCAACGGTCTTCCGATGGATTTCATGGGATTCTTTTTCTGTAGAAAAAAAGACTAAAAGATAAACTGAAAGCAAAAAAGAAGCTGTATTGCTTACCCCCCCCGAAGCACAATGCTGTTGGACGGAAGTCTTTTTTGTGAAATGCCAGAAATAATAATACACATCTTCACACAAGAGGAAAGTTCATTCAAATAAAAATACTTCCCCTTCAGGGGTCCAGGAATGAGCTTCGCAAATCTCATTAATTTCTTCCCAATTAAATTCAGATATTTCCCTTGTATAAGCAGACACTTCAACCTTATTGTGGCACGAGAGAAAAGAGTGGAGTGGTCACCAAAAACATCAGAATGTATCCTCTGGGGACCACGAATACACAAGCTTGAAGGCAGTCTGTGTTGTGGACTGATGAACCGACTGAAATCCTTTTGGATTCATAACAATGAGCCCCTTTCACATACAAGTAGCATGAAAATATTGATTATTGCAGCTTTAAGTAAGCAAATGTATTAGCTGTCTGATGTTGTTTGTACACATGGAAAGATTGGCTAGTAGAGTGGTTCTAACAATAATATAATAACTATATTTGTAGAACATTGTCCCAACGTGGAGAAAGATAAATAATACAGGGAAAGGTGAAACCATGTAAAATGTTCTTTTTTAATAGTTAATTAAAGACAAGTTTAAAACATCTAAAAGAAAATACAGATTTAGCAGTGTGGATTGTGGTGCCATGAAAACCAATATTCCATCAACCTTGGAAGCAAATCGAGAGCAATTCACTTGATTTCTCATGAAGAATTTGTATTTGAACTGTAATTGGAAACCGGTGAAAAAATATATATACAAATCATTTGTCTCGGCATAAAGTATTGTATGTTGTACAGGATGCAATGCTCTTTGACACATACAGGATTTCTGGCTGTATAAATTAGATTAAGCCGACGTAATTGTTCCAAAAATAATCTTCTGAACCCTGCAAAAGGATAAACACATCTACTATATGACATTTCATGAACACTTACGTGTTTGAGTTCCAGCAAAACTTGTCTGGTCAGATCTATCCTCTTCTTGTTGACGTGCTTGATGGCCACCAGGTTCCCCTGTGCAGCGCGAGAAGAAACAGAGCAATGAATGCAGTCTGAGGCAGGAAGGTCCCCTTTACACAACACTTTTCATGAAGACATTCAAGGACGCATCTTGGTGAGGTGTAAATAAAGCAGGAATAGAAAATGAAAAAACAACAACAACAGCAATGTAAAAAAGTGCAAACAAGGATCTTTAACATGGAGACAGGAGATCAAGCAGCACTCGGGGGAGAGAACAGCGTCTCACAGTTGTGCAGGTACATTTGTGTCTGTCGCTGTGATATGTGAGGATCAGTCACTGAAGGAAGCGAGGGGAATATCTCAAAACAACCCTGTTGTAGCGAATTCACGTGTGAGTCCAGGTGGGAGCTGTGACTTTTTATCCGAAAGGAAATATACAGTTAGGAGCCGGTGGCGGCCGCCACATCTAGGAGCGCAGATGCATTTGGCTTCTGACTGCTGAATAAAAAACACCTCATTTCAGAGGTTGTTTTCCAGTGTTTGAGCTTTGGTGTCATATTTAATCACCTCTGGGTCTGTATTGAATTTGAGAAGTGTATCAGTAGCCCAGCTGTACCGTGACATCAGCATTTATATAAAAACCTGCATCAAACAGCGAAACACAAAGACATTATTATTATTATTATTATTATTATTATTATTATTATTATACGGCAGGCTCTATTTGTCACATTTCCTCACACACACACACACACACACACACACACACACACACACACACACACACACACACACACACACACACACACACACACACTCCTCCATCTTAAATGGATAAATTAACCGCAGCAACAAGTTGATGGCCATGTCCAGACTGCGAGGTGGGAGTGTGGAAACAAAGAAAGAAAAAAAGAAGAAGAAGAAGAAGAAAATTGACGCATTCTACAGCTCACATTAAACCTAAATTCGCCCACGCGCTTTCTTTCTCTCCCCTCTCCGGCTTTTCTCTGCGAGTGTGCACATGTGTGGGTGGGAAAGGAGTGCGCAGGAGTTGAAAATGTCAGAACTCACTAAGCCTTACCTTAAAATAGCCGGTTTTTGCAAATAGCTGATATTTTCCATGGGCAGTTATCAAGGAGCCGTAGCTGGAGCCTCTCTGAGACGGTAAGGAGTAGTGAGAGGAGAAGAGAAATGAAATAAAGTCAGTTAGCGCTGTTTAGATTAGAGCAAAGAGGATTACATATTAGTCATTTAAGACTACTTCCACCTCCCTGCAACATGGCACTGCAACATTATTACCCAAAGTATGTTTTCTCTGTGAAACATGAAATTCACTTTCACTTATGTTTGAGGAAACAAAGTGTTTTTATAACAGCAACAGGAGTCCTTGGGCAAATGTCTGCAGTGCAATACAGTGAATAAAAATCAAGTGGGCGGACTGCATGCATACATACAGACAGCCAGTAGCAGTCAACTACACGTTTGTATAGAATGTAAATGTTGGCAACGGGCGGCACGCTGGAAAAATACATCGGTCTGGATAAATGACTGCGTTTTCCACACGCACATAATCCAGTTGAATTGGATGGAAAACCAGTAATGAAAAAGGTGTGCGCATGGGCTCTTCATGAACGCTTGCACGTGTGGGTCGGAAAAACAACACCACCCCGAAGGACATGCATTAGGGCCGCTCAGACGACAGAACCTGATACTTGAAGAACGTGATGAGGTATCATATATGCGGGGGTCGGGGGCTTATTTTAACAATCATTTAATATGCGTCTGCCACCGCAAATCCCAGCCATTTTCAATAAACCGCTGGGAAAGCTTTCAGGAATGTGTGAACCAACAAAGGGTTTGGACCCTCTCAGGGGCCGATGCTTTTCTTTTTCTACCAAGAACCTCAAACTGCTTCTTTTTCTTCTTTTTAATACACGGCGCGTAAACAGGGTGAAGCTCTAAACCTCAAACATGTCAACATGTTCGATTCCCGGCGGGTCTATATTTTAAAGCAGTGACACATGGACACACGAGCGCTGGGGACCCCGGCGTTGAGTCTCTCCCACATTGGCGACGGGACCTTCCGGAAGAGCAACGTGTTAATCACGCGTCGGAGGCCGTGCCAGCTACGCTGACGGAATAAAAGACGATATATAAAGATGAGAATTATGAAAAGATGTCCAGAGGGGCCAGCTTTAATAAGAGATGGATGAATTTACTTTTTTTTAACTGCCAGAAGTACATGAGCCACTTTTTGTATACATTTGTTTCCTTGTCACCATATTCTGTCTGCACAGCAGCAATGAGAAGACACTACCTGCGACAGAGTGAGCCGACTGCCGGCTCGTTTGTGGTATTTATTGGGGCTCTCGAACTGAAGGTCCTCCCACCGAATCCTCCACAGCATTCCAGCCAGCTCCTTCTCCAGCTTCAGTTTCCTGCGCACAAAAAAAAAAGAGGGAAAAACCAGGTGGTGAAGTCAACAAGGACAGCAGCACAAAGAACAAAAGGAACAATCTCACATAAAGTGTATTGGGTTCTGGGTTGTTGCGGAAGCGCGAGTGAGCTGATGTTTTTACCACAGAATTGGGACGCCGTGGGCTTCAATCTCAATGCCTGCAGCGCTCGTCTTTATAATTTCACTTTTCGTTCAAACGAAATAAACGAAGAAAGATCCGTCAGAGGCGAGGTGGTCTATTGACTCATGGTTATATTGTGAGGGGAAAAGTGCATGGCATTTAAAATAACACAGATTTAATCTGGCAAGCCACCTGAAACAAAGAGGGTAATTGCTGTATTTGTGCGGTAGCTCCACGTTCAGCGTTGGCGTGCAGTGGCTCTACGTGTGTTAATGCGTGGAGGGTTTGTGTGTTTGCATTTTTATTAGATCTTAACTTCACTGGGCCATATGCTCTACTTATTAAACTTTGATGAAGTGGAAAACTCAGTTTGTAGGTGTTTTCTTTATTTATTTTTTTGTCCTGGACAAAGGGCTCTTTCTTTCAAACACATGCAACAACTTTACACTGTAAACAACCATAGTGGAATCCTCAGGTAACTTTATGTTGAAAAGAAATATTGCTTAAAAGTCAAATCAACATTAAACAAGTTGCCAATTTTGACGCTTAAAATAAGATTAGTTCAAATGAAATTATAATTTCTAAGTGAGTTGATTCAATGCCATGCTGAGAAATCCTATTTTCTTCTTCTTTAAAATGAAGGTATTTGTTCTGATGACTCACAGATCTTTCATTTTAAGAAAAGTGGAAAAACAATGATGAGGATTGGAATCCACTCACACATTTTTTATTTTTAATAAAGTCACTGAGAGCGCACTCAGATGTTCTAACCTCCTCTTAGTGCTGACGCTGGTACAAAAATAACTCCCAACTCAAACACTGTAAATAGCGCTTCCTTGAAAGTGAAAGATTGAAAGTAACTGGACCAGTGAAACCAGTAAGACTAGAAAAATGCCCTTTTTTTGTTGTTTTGCTCAAATTTCAATTTTCACGATGGAGGAGAAAAACAGAGAACACAAACAAGTGTTCGGCTCGCACACTGTCCTTTTCCACTAGTGCGGTCAAACATGAACTAATTCTCATCAACAGAATTATTTACGAACAACAATGAAACAACTGTGTAACTCACACTGAAGTTGGAATTGAATCATGTTAAGACTGTGGCACTGAAAATACTGGAAAGCATAAAGCAGTAACTCACAGTTTAGGCAACAGTAACATAAACCGCACGTGACGTTTTTAAAATGCTTTGCAGTGGCAGCGAGTCATAAGAAATGGATTGAAACACATTGATGTACTGGTCTGTATGTCTCATAATAGGCATTTGAACTGCACTAATATGAAGTGGCTGTATTGACTGAGCTTCTGATGTAGTGCTTTGAATATATAAGGCACGTGTCTGTGTTTTGTCAGTTTTGCAGATTGAAAATCCATTTCTTAAAAAATGGCAAACTAATAAGCGGCTAAATGAGACGACAAAACGCGCGTAGTTTGTTTGTAGTTTAACGTTAGCTTTTTTTCTTCCGGCAATTGCATCAGAAATGATAAAAGCAGTGTTCATTTGTGAGGACCATATTGTTGAACAAAACGTGTACATATCATAAAAACGTGTTTTTTTTCCCCAGGGCAAATCTAATGCAATAATCCAAAATCCAATGGAAAAATCCCATTGAAACCACTGCGATGCTAACTTCCTGTTGGACTAAAACAATATAAGCCGACTGTAGTTTTGTGGTGTTATTTTTTTTTTTACATTATGTTCCGTTGTGTTACATCTTAACGTATTACCTCGGCTAACGGGGTAATGTTTTCGGTCCGGTTTGCTGGTTTGATTGTATGTTTGTCAGCAGGATAACGGGCAAAAACTACCGTTGGACGGGTGCAACACGGGGCAAAGGAAGAACCCGTTACGTTTTGGAGGAAGATCCACATCGCAGGGCAGACGCACACATTATTTCAACGATTCCAAACAGCTTTGGCGGCGGTCTGAGCTCTCTGAGGGCACTTACTCTGAGTGTTATTGCAGCATGTTAGGTTATAGGTCACGGAGTGTTAAATTAGATCCAATTATGTTACTTTACCATAGTAGCGTTTATAATGTTATGTTATGCTGTGTTAGGTCACATTATGTGATGGTAAGTTTACATATTACGTTGTCTCGGGTTTGCTATGTTATGTTGAGTTGTGTTAGTTTGAGGTTATGTTATGCGCCGGTTAGTAAAAAAAAAAGTGGTGATTCTGGTTGTATTTTGCTAAATCAGTTTTTCCCCAAATGGTGCAAAAGTATTATGATATCCATCATCCGCCCAGTTTTTCCCTGCTGATCACCGCTGTCTCATATCTGGTGAATTTAATTAAGGGTGGCTGACAAAAAGTGGTAAAGGATAGAAACTGCTGTGACAAACAACTTCCAACTGTCTGCACAGACTAACCAGATAAATGAATCTGGTCATTTTCATGTCAGTTATATTTGTGTGTATTTTGAGTGCTATTCTTGTTCGTTTATTATCAGTCTGTCTGGCAAACACCGAGCACCACAGAGGGGAAGAGGCATTCCAGACCATCATTTTTTTGGTTGAAGGGGGGGTGGTCTTTTAGTTTAAAATACTCGAAATGAAAAACGAGCAGAGGCCATACATTCCAACCCAATCTAAAAGGTGTAAAACACTTCCAGATGGCTGCAGGAAATTATTGAAGCGTTCGCATATCACCGCGTTTTAGCTTTCGCCGATACCAGTTGGCCCCAAAAGTGTTTTTTTTTCACCAGGGAAAACTGTGACAGTCTTGAAACTTTAATCTACAAATGCCGCAGGCCATGCCTACGTGCAACCATTTTAAGGGCAGGAAACACCATTTAAACAGCGGTGCCCTCCAGCTCCCATCCACCACCACCACCACCACCACCCAAAAAAAAAAGAAGGTATTTTTCTATTTAAAGAGCTTCGTTTAGAGACCTCTGGCAGCCAGAGGGGCAAAGTGTGGGGCTCCACACTGGGCCTATTGTTTCATAAGTCCCATATGTGAATACCTCTGCTGGACCAACCCCTCCATTAAAACAACAGAGCCACTGCTGCTCTGCTCAACATCCCCTCTCACTGCTGCTGCACACCCGACTCCAGCCTCTCGCTCAAGAGCTGCCGAACGGCCACCGGGTTAAATCTACCGAGTGCTGCGAGGCGGTATTTCACGTTGCTGCATGAAAAGTAGAAACCAGTAGGCATTATTTCATTTTGACAGTGTTGCATGTGTACAGCACGTGTTTTTGCAACACAGCAATACAATGAAGCAGGCAATATAATACACAGGTTGTGTTTTATTAAGTTGTATATTCACCAAATGTTACTATGGTACCACATTTTACACTGGCAATCGTTGCTAGTTGGGCGACATCATATCAGAGGAGCAACACATCACCAACCAGCCACCCATTTCTGATACAAAATACATCAATAAGTTCACAGTATTGGGCTGACTCATTGTTTTTTGCAGATGTAACTTTTTAATCCCTGTGAACTAGATTTAGAGTTCCCATCACATTAGAGTATAACATATTTATCTTTATTTAAAAAATAAAACAAATAAGCAGCAAATATAAAATGGATAGAAACAATTATATATCTTCTATTAAAACTTTCCGATTAAAAATATAAAAAAATGCATATCAATATAGTATTCTTATAAATTGCACATCAAGCGACCCCAAGGTGAAGAAACTCTGGGTTATCAGCTGATTGATCTGAGAACTACTATTAACAGTGACAGAACTCTAAAAGTTTAGTGGTGTTTTTACGGGTAGTAAACATGGAGGCCTCTTAAAGACGGTGTAAACAGCTTTGCTGTCGGCCTCTATGTCCATCATCAAAGCTCCACTGGTGTTTCTGAGAAAACAGGAAGGGATTCGTTAGCTTTTGGAGTCAAGCAGAACCGTCACAGAGACATTTTAAACTTTAACTTTCTACCTTTCACTTGAACAGGTGGTTTACATTTACAGTTGCATGGCCTTGAAGTCTACTCAAAATCCAATAAACGAAAAAATATGTTCAGGTCTGTGAGCAATAGCTTTCCATACAAAAAACTGTCATTCGTGCAAATGATCTAAATCTATATATAGTTGGACCAGAGCAGATCTGTGGGTCAGGACCAATAATGCATCACAGAGTTGTCCTATTGGGTTCTCATAACAGAAATAGATATGTGTTGCCATAAGTCATCAAATGTTCCACTTAGATCCCAGCTATTTTTAATGAAACAAAAAAAAATTAAGAGCATAATCACAAAACTTACTGACCAAGAGTCCGGGAAAACTAGCTCGTTAAGGAAGCCATGGTGAGCTCGCTGAACTGTGAGCTGGGAAAAAAAACAGAAGAAGATGTTTTCAGAATGAAGTGCACACTCTCCGCGACTAATTATCTGGTAGTTATTTGATATTTAACATGATCAACACAGATTCAGGTTCAGTGGATTTACCTCAGGCGGCAAGCTGCTCCTCCGTCTTTCTTCCACCATCCCTCTGACCAAAATCCATTCTGATTGGCTGGTGATTAACACTCGTTTGTGTTAATAGTCAGTATTGGAAAAGTGATCAGATTACCGGTGTGATTTGTTAGTTAGCGCTGAGAAGGGGGAAAATAAATCAGCTCCTCCTTTGAAATAATAGTTTATTAGTCGTGAACATGATTAACCGCCTATTTAAAGACACCTTTGAAGACGTGATGAAAAAAGGGAGATTTCACTAATGGCTCACATTACCCAAAACGTAGCAATCCTTCCAGTAGCGTAATTGCCGAGGGTATGCGTGATTAACTTCTTGTGTAATTAAATGAGGCTCAATCTAGTTCTCATAATGATTCCCATAAACAACATGTAGACGGTTCCACTTGAGACCCAGCAACGGCTTCATTTAAATTTTCTTTTCACAGCTGAATGCAGTGCACAACGTTACAGCCATTAGAAATGAGGCAGGCAATTATTTTAACCGAAGGACGCGCAGCCGCTCGAGGGCGGAAACACGGGCGCTTATTTAAACATCTAATTACAATTAGTGAATTCCATTTATTTGAGCTCAACAATCTAGATCACATATGCAGTGTATGATTTATATTAAAGATGCCACCTATGTTGTAACACAGCGTTGTTCATGTTATTCAATTCAGTTCAGTTATTGACGGATGAATCTTTGTTGGATTCAACTCATGACTACTCTGTAAAACAACTCCATATATGACAGTAAGAAACAAGTGGACAAAATCGTATTAATTTAACCACAAACAGTTTATTTTAAAGACACAATGAGTAGGATTTAACATTCAAAGTCCCGGCTCAACGAGAGTTAAGTTGTTTGTCAACCCCAGATTCACTATTGTTTTAGAATAAGCTTTGCGTATTTCACATCACTATATTTTGCCCTTTTTTTGGTGGCTTCCTTTTGCCGGCCTGCTTACAATCTGGAAACTGGTCGCTACGTTTCTCTTCGGGTTGAAGCCCAGAAAGATCCAGAGCCCAGCAAAATAAGAAAACACAGGCAGAGGATACAACTCTGCAAATACACGCCACACATTCCCAGTGGGTCATAGGTGATGATTGAGAGAAATCCATTTGTATGTGTCTATACATTGTTTTTTAGGCCTCCTACTCATTGGGCCTTTGACTGTTCAGTAAGGTTTCACGCAAATATGTTTTTCGTGGGAGAACAATACTGAGGACATGACCTCAGTGTCTGAAGCCACAATCAAGTGAAGTCATTTCAATTTTTATATTCCCAAATCGCATATTTGCCTCAAGGCCTTTACAATATTTACAGCACTTGACACCCATCTCCTTCACAAAAAATACTATACGTGTGAGAAAGGGTAAGAAACCTACGCTTTTTCTCGTCCGTGTATACCAGAAAACAACAGAACAAAACACTCAACTCTACCAAATGTTTGAAGCAGTTGCTCTGCATTGGAAGCACGTAAGAAAAAAAGATTTAAATTGTTTAAAAAAATATGACTTTTAGGACTCTCACACACACACACACACACACACACACACACTGACATCGGCAGCGTGTGGATTATCCAAATAGGTGGTTCAGTTTGAATCCAGCACAAAGAAAAAACCCAACTTCATGAACACACTGATGATCATTTAGTGAGAATAGCAGTGCACATTGTTCTCAGCCAGTATATGAGCTCACTTGGCAGCTTGAACACACTTCGCCGCTGCTTTTACGCCGCCACCTGCTGAGCCGTTGCCGTGGCAACATTTGAGTAAATATCACACTGGCACCTATAGCAGCAAGACCCATAAATTCAGTCTCTCTCTCTCTCTCTCTCTCTCCAAACAAAAAGAGATGAGCTCCGCATGTCTACTGTTTGAGCTAAAAGCAGCGCAGGCAGGGAGCATCAGCTCGGTGCAATGAAAACTCACCTGTAAATGAGGAAACTGGAGATTCCGAAAATGATGAGCGCTAAGCCGGATCCCACAGCTACAATACCCAAAACTGGCAGATGACCTGGAAAACAGGAGTAGAAGGTTGTCTCTCACATATTTAGCAGATGTCCACACTCACATCTTTGAAAAGAGAGAAGAAGAAAAAAAAAAGAGCACTGTGCCGAAAAAGAAGTACAGCTGTGACTTCCTGAAGTACAGCCAACAACAATTTCACACAATTGCACAGCTCATTGCATTCCTGATATATATTTAAAGGCCCGATGGAGACTAATTATACCACCGGCTGCAGTACATCACAGGATATGATACTCATCATTAGACACTGTCCTTCACTTCCACTCCACTGCATTCATAATAGTGATTTGTAACAAGCAATTACAGTCTATAGTAGTCAGCAGGCTCACTATGAGCAGATGTAAGGTTGTGTTCACATCGTGTGTCGCTGCGTAAATCTATACATTTTTGGAAATAACATAAAAAGAATATAATTGTCCCGAGATGACGACATGCCACGCAAAAAAAGGTCTAGTGTGTTTGTGTTCTCTGACCTACAAACAACAGCATAATTGCAACCACGATTAACCACGTAGTTCAACATTTTGGAATACACTTTGTTTGTTTATTCCAAGATTGAGGTGAGAAGATTGATATCATTTGCAGTATTTACACAGCTGGCGCAAGGACACAATTCGACCAAATTTCGTTCCCATACAGCTTAACCAGCAGACTCAGATACTTTTTGGGAGAAACATATTTTTCTCCTGTATTACGGTCGCTGTTTTAAACGCATGGTTCACGTTGTGAAGTGAAACACAACAAAATTAGTAAAAGATATTGGTTTGGTTTTCAATAAGTACGCTTGTTACATTATATTAGTTACGGTTGTAATTTAAAATAAGTCAAAGGTGACTTTTGGTTTCACACGGGACCTGAATAGCGGCCTCCTGGGTAAAAGTCCTGTGTTTGTTTGAGTCACCAATCCACCCGTCCTCCATGGCAGAGCATGGTTGCAAAATAATATTTGCAATGCGTTGAAAACAAATGTACAATACGTAATTAACAAGGCAGTTGCGTTGTACGAGGACACAATGTTTTAGGAGACCAGGCTGAGCCCGGAAACGTTCAGCCCAGCTGAGCAAAACGACTCCAGCACACTGGCCTTCTCCATGTCCACGCTCTGCGGATGAGACACTGCTGCCATTGTGCTTTGTGTGTCGGTATATGTTGTTAATCATTAATCTGGTTCCTTCAAATTCCCCCAACACTCATCGTCATTGGTGCTCAAAGTGCCACTGGAATAAGGTGACATCCAGGATCTCAACTCTGCAAAGTGAGTGATTTATCCCTCCTTCACATCAAAAACACATTCATAACTGCAGCGGTTGTCCTCCTCAGTTTATCATCTGTGACATTTCCCTCTGAAAGTGTCACTCTGTTCAAGCAACAAAGACAACTTCCCGTGATTATCTTTCCCTCTGCTTACAACACTTCTACATTTGCTCTTTCACTTCATTGAGGGAGAGTTGGGATGAAATTTAAGAAAAACAACACATTTATCATCACACAGAATCGATGGAAATATCCCAGGCCCTGTGGAGATGACAGCGATAATATAAACAAAGCATTAGTGCACTGTAATATCCATCTGATGAGCGATTCAATCTCACTCTAAGTCAAGAGAAGAAGAAAAATCTAACTTCCTTGTCATAACTCTTTTCGTGCAATTTCCTGAAATCAGTGTGTCCATTAGTCAACCTTACGTAGCTTGTTTCTAGAGAATATGTTCCTTCCGACGCAGCTATAAGCTTATGTAGGCAGATGTAACTGTTGACATACCATCATTGCAGGAAGGATCGTCTGTGGAAAACACACACGGGGGGTTGTCCAGCGGCGGGCCTCCGCTGGGCCAGTGTATCTTCTCTGTCTGGGACCAAATGATGTCTTTGGCGGTACCGTTGTAGTACGCAACCAGCTGCAGACACGGAGGGAAACGTTTGTTTAAACAGGTGAAAATTAAACACTTGGAGCCTGTTGTACCGTAAGCTCACTTCACAGCATGTTCCTATAGAAATGTATGAATGTATTGTTAAGGGCAATATTGATAACAGTGTTTTTCATTTGCTGTGCAACCATAGACAGAGTGCAGATGTCACCTCCAGGCTAGCCTCTGTGACAATAAGCACTTTTCCATAGAGGGTTTCTGTCATTGGTCTGAAAAAGTGAACCGTTTTCCTGGTTCTACATTGTAGGATTTAGCATTTAGCTCAACACGCTGCTGTGCCTCCAGCCTCACAGAGCTGCTAGCATGGCTGGAGACTCTCATCCCAACAAGTAACGGGCCACAAGTCATTTTCAGTGGAAGCTGGTGACATGAAGCTACAAACCAGCGCCTGACCCTTGACGCTGCGTGACGCTACGATAAATCAAAGTTGAGCCGGCTTCAACTATTCTCAGCACTCCTATGATGCTCAACTAATATTATGGTTTTGTTTCACCACTTTGTGTCCCCTTCTCTTTCCCCACTACTACTTCGATGGAGCTTGACCAACGTCCTGAACAGCGTCTAACACGGTGTGTGCGTGAGCTTCTATTTGATGGCACAGCATCTGTTGTCCTGCTGTGAAACACGACTCCCGTGTTTCTAACCAGCTTCGTTTATGTTCCACCCCCCATGCTCCCAGCGTGTTGCGTCGTCTCCGCTACAACCTTAAAGGCGGTCGACCCGACTTAGGGTCATCAAAACAACGCAGAATGTCACAGGTGAAGGGGCAGTGGGAGTGCCGTCTGAAATAGCAGCAGTATCTCAGTACACTGGCCTCCGACAATTCTTGTGTTCACTCTCACACCCTCTAATACCTACAAGTCTGCAAGCTGTACGCTGTAATATACACTACGTGGTCTACTGCCCCGCACACTACGGAGCCTGGCTTTGAGCGTGGAGGCATTGTTATGTTGAAACAGGAACATGCACACTGTGATCTAAAATACCATTATATGCTGTATATTATATGCTGTGACATTCAAGGGAAACGTACCACCTGTTGTTTACAGGTCTTGAAGAGTACCAAGTTGTTACGAAAAGCTTTTTGGCACAGAGAGAGCTGCGTGAAGTCTGATAAATTGCCTCAAGTGATCTTTTTAAAATGTTTATTAATCTTGAAGTCAGCCCCAACCGACACTGACATCAAGATTAATAAACATTTTAAAAAGATCTGGGGGATGTGGACTAACTATGTGTACATATGTTTAAAACACCTGTTTATCCATTGTGGATCAAAACCAAATTTGAGTCATATTTTCTTATGGTAATCATAAAGTCAGAGTCATGTTCCCAGACCTTTTTCCCATTTCATATGTTGATTATGCCGATAGCCATGCCAATTGAACAGCAATGTAAGCAATGTACACATCTTGTATTTTTTTGTCTGTAATTGTTAACATACAGCACAGTCATGAAAAAAAAAAAAACTTTTATAAAAGAAAACATGAAGAGGACAAAAAATAAAATTATATATATATATATATATATGGGTCATATATATATATATATATATATATATATATATATATATGGGTCATTCTACGAAACGGGTGCCATTTGAGTCCACAGCATTTCATGAGCTTCAAAAGATGTAAAAAATAGTCAAAATGTGTTCCAAAAGTTCAAGGTTGTTAACGGTAGTGTTGTTAATTACATGATTAATGTTTTAATGGCATTGCAAAAGTAAAACAAACACTTTTTAGACATTATTAGTAAGGATATGGCTGGTTTTGCCATGTCCGCAATGACCAACATGGAATTTGCATTAAACTTATTAACTTAAAAATGTTATTTCTAAACAAAACCTTTATTATACTAAGGATTAAAGTTATGCCCCAGACACTATACAATATATTTATTCAAAATAAATCATTATCTTTTGCAAAAAAAGTCATTATTTGTGCATGTCCCCCATTTTGTCTTACAACCCCGTAACGCTTACAGTTTCTGCCTATTAAGAATGCACTGTTGCTTTAAATGATATCACAGAGAGGAAGTGACATCATTCGAATCCTTAGGAGTCAAGCTCAAGAGCAGGCAAGTTCCCACATTATTTGACGTTGTTTATTTGCTGTTTTTATGTGTTAGACAGGGTCCGTCAAGCTTAGCCTTACTGCCCCGTAACGCATAATAGATAGGGAAACTGTTTTAATTTTTTTTTAAATCCACTAAAATGATATTTTAGTCTGATTAGTGTAGTTGCTAGCTCAGCTAGTTGACCACATGGTGAGCTGCAGCCATTTTAAGGTGAAATTTACCACCCCGTAACACTTTATATTGTAAAATAGATATAATTTTTAGGGATTTAATACCTGAGGTGGGAAAACATGTTTTTTTGGAGGTCTACTATGTCTTTAATAATGTGAGTGTCGTAAAAAACAGTTTTTCCTTGGAAAGAAATTGAAAATTACAAAGTGGAAAAGGCACCCATCTCGTAGAATGACCCATATATATATACGTATATAGTCAGTAATTCATCAAAACTAATCAGCCCGAGGAATTTTGATACCCATATTGTATTTTATTATATTCAGCAGTCTGAGATTCTGAAAACTGAAACTGACATGTGATGTTTTCCGCCAGGCGGCTGGCTACCGGGGTCAATCGGCCAAATAAATGGACCAATTAAAAGCCGAGGATAAATTAGACCACGCAGTCACGCTGACAGCCTCTGAGGGCCGCTATGAAATTCTAACTGAAGTCTACAGCTAACCCATTTCTTCTCCCGTCGGAGGGTACAAAAACACACACACACTGGGGCAGTTCACAACACTGTTTGCAGAGCGCAACATACACAAATATTTTCATGGGACTGTGAGGGAAATTTGAGGTTTTATGCATCTTATCATTAGAGAGGTCCAGACCAACAGAATATATCCCAGATAGTAGCATGCATGGGCTTTCATTGCTTTAAAGACAAGCAAAGGCTCAAATCAGCACTAATAATGAAAACCTTGAAAGAGAAGTAGTAACCAACCAAGAAAGAACATGAAATGCAAGAAGCAGGTCGGCAGACCTTATCAGCCCAGTCCATGCCCAACAACAAGGCCTCGCTGCCAAATCTGCTAACGAACTGCTGCAGCTCTCCGTGCCCCCGGGTGCATTGTTCCACTTTTCTGTCACTTCAGTCCAAATACAGGTTTGATAGCAAACACATGTAAATTGTATATACTGTTCTATTAAAATCCTGTTATTGTCCTGCAAATTGTCAATGAATATTCTTGCACTTATTGCATTCATGAAATTGCAGTTCAATAAAATGTTTGCAGAGATTCTGATCCATTTAGCTGATCCCTCGGGTCTTTAGCTTCATTCAACTATTCATTCATTCAACTATTTCAACTAATATTTGTGTTTATTTTGCACGCCTTTTAACTCATTTACTTCGGCACTTTGAAATTAATTCCGTCCCGACGTTAAATCTTCTGCCAAACCTCCTGTTTCATAAAAAAAGAAAAAATGTTACACCCCGGTAGAAAATGCCAATCTATAAACAATACATTGGAGCTACAACGGAGTAGTCCACATCCAAAATGTCAGTCCAGTCGTCCCCACATCGAACTCTGCTGCACATCACAGACACATTAAACACAGCGTTACTTATCCACGGTAACAGGGAAAGTGCGACCTACCCCGTACTCTCCCGTCTCCTGGTCGGTCATCGCCCACAGGTTGAGGTCTATGTCCCTGGCATTTTTGTCGTCTGTGTGCACAAGTCCCGTCACTCCTAAAAACACAAACAATATCCCCATTAAGGGTCCGATTCATCATTATATACAGCATGGTCCTCATTACATCGGCTCCAATTCAAATTTGCATTACAATGAGGGCTTTTTCTATGCCCTCAAGTAATCGCGCCATACACTGAGCTGCGTTGTCCACCCTCGACATTTAGTTAAAGATGACTCTGCAGCATCACTTCATCACCTTTTCGCTGTGCGTCTTCTCGTCTCTTAACTACTGATCACTGGAGAAAAAAAACTGGAAAAGAGTAGTAATGTGACCTCTAAGTAGAGAACGAAAATGCATGCGCCGAGCCAGTATTGGATGAAAAAAAGCGTTTCCCTCTGTATGCCCGGTAAACATTGTCAAAACATCCACACAACTTTCCATTATTATTTTCAACATTGGCCCCATTTCCCTCTCTTTCCCCCCCCATCCTGCTGAGCAAAACAACCCTCATCAATCCTTTTAATCTGAAGCAACAACATCCCATTGTTCTGCTTCTTCCAAAATAATGTGAGCGCAGATCATCTGGCAGCCAACGAAGTAAACAAGGAAAGCATCGAATGGCCTACTAACAGGAGTGCCTTGTGATAACGATTCAATAACACTATCATTATTGCGTTGAAGGGTTATGTTTGAATATGATTTAGGCTTCAATTGTGCTTCCCAATAACCAGCCGGTCACTTGGACTCAGCGCATGCTTATTGGAGAGCACCTTTCCCGGTTATCTGAGAGGCCACCATGGCTTTATGCAAAATTATTATTTAGTACGTATATTTAATACGTACTAAATAATAATTTAATTGGAATCAATTTGGCACATACAAAGTATATCTTGATCTTTGAAACCCTACTTTAATGTATGAAGCAGTTCCTACGAGTTAAACCACATTTGCTCACCCCAGAACTGGCGGTTCTGCATCCTCAGGGTGATGTTGATGCCGTCGTTCTGGGCTCCGCCCTCCTCCAGCGTCTCCTCCAAGGCCATTGCGTACAGCACAAAACCGTCATAGAAGCTGCCGGCGATGTAGTCCATCTGCGGGGAGAGAGGCGTCATTTTTATCAACCGGCAACAACTTTTTTTTAATACACACGGTTATGATAAAGGAATAAAAAAGAAATACATTCAGCCAATATTCAAGAGCCTGCTTCGATGAAAGTGACTAATGCCAACAAACACAATAAATGTCTAATGTGCTTTTGCAAAACTTCCATACTTTAATAGCTGAGATGAAAGCGGTCATAAAAAGAAAGGTATTAATAGCTAACATCATTGTCAACATCATTAACGGCTGCCAGTTTACACAGCACAGTGGGGATTTTTCTCTTTCTCTTTTCTTTATCTTATAAAAGATTAAAGAGGTCGTGACGCTGTTGAGAAAGCAAACGGTTTTCAGAGGCTGTAACGTACCAACGATGGTTCCAAATGCACACCGAAATCCTTCTGAGCTCTGGCGTGGAGTTTTCTCTGGAAGTCCTTGTACTCTGGATTGTCAGGAGGCCGGTACGTTATGACGAAAACGGACTGGAGGGGACACGGTTCAAGAGTTTGGGTGGAGAAATACAATATTCAGCCAAACACTTCTGTCCAAACATTTGCCTCAAGTGGCCTTTAAATCTGTCGGTATCTTTGTTGCTATCACAAAAACAAGTTTTAGACATTTGTAGGAATTCCTCTGGCTTTGCTCTCGACAGGAAGAGCTAGATTGTTTTTCATGTCTCAACAGTCTTTGGAAACCGCCACAAACTTCCACAAGCAATTAATACCCTGAAGAAAACATATTGCCACATGTAGCCCTGTTATGGTTCGCAGACGAATTGACGCCTCGCGCGATCAGGAAGAAATGGGAGCCAAAATGTTGTTCTGCAACCGAGGTTAGGAGCAGTTCATATTTAGAGTTGATGTTAAAGCTGTTTTATTCCTCTTCATGGTTTCAACTTGTCATGAAATGTGTCGTATATGATATACTTGATATAAATTCAATATTTGTGAACAGGCATAAGTATCATGGCACAAACTGCCATATCCTGATGAATGTGTGGAAGCTGATTAAAGTAGCTGTATGATGATTTTTTTTCCCCTATAATATATTGAAAAATAAAGGAAAACGCAGGTATTTTTCAACCTGGGTGCTATAGTCCAATGTTTTTTCTGTCTAATTGGTCCAGTATTGCAACCCAGTCATCAGGAAGAATGTATTTTTTTAACTTAAAATAGGTCAGCATCTTATTACCTATTATTATTATTATAATAATAAAACGTAATGTTTGTGATTTGCAAATAAAATATATAAAAGTGTCCATCATTAAATAATTGCTTTCACATTCTCTAACTGAACAAATTAAATTACCTCTTTGACTTTTGCGGTGCTGTTCCCTAAAAGCATATTTTAGAGGGACACATTTTAAGACTAAGAGGGTTCTCTAAGCGTGCCCATAAAAAGGTGGCGGAGATGTGTGAGGAGTTATGTCTTCACACTAAGTCCCCTTTAAGTCCTGCATACGTTCATTTTTCAACTTAATGCATTTTAAGCAAATATGTGCTGAGTCCATTATGACAGAAGTGGCCGTTATTAATTTGATATTATGCAAGATTTATATTCATGAGGCCGCTCTCCGTCAAAACTTTGTGAACACTAAACGAAAGAGAATTAAGAGAAGCCTGTGTGACATTTAGGGAGATAAATTAGACGAGCAACACATCTGTGCCCACTCTATTATGTCTCAGTGCACTAATTTGTAAATGTCTTCCTGTGAACCCCCCCATTAATTAATGTCAAGCGAGAATTTCAAGCCTTATTATGGTTGAAAGGATTGAGGGGGTCTTTTTTCTTTGGGAGACTCAATTTGGACACCCAGTTGCATGAAGATGAAGCCTCCTAAGATCACCAGTTAGAGTGCAAATACAAGTGTCATTACCATAAAAGCTTCCCATAATTTTGATTTGTTTTAAGATACTTCTTTAAACAGGTGATATTTAATCAGAAACAATTGCTCCTGAGAGGATTTTAACCAATTGTCAGCTGGGTTTGACGACTTAATCCTGTGTTATTTAGTAAGTAGGGCCTGTTAAATATTATGGGGTCCAGAGGGAAAAACTAACAGAAACAGAGAATGAAATATGTGTTGTCAGAGACGTCCAACTCTCATGCCAAATGGTGGTTTTGGTCTTGTATTATTTCCTGCCTCCAATTACAAAGCGGGTGAAACTATGACAGTCCACATTCAATAAATCTACAAAGAATGTGAGCACAGCCTCAATTTCATCAACAGATGAACAGTCTGTTGCCCCATACTGGCGCATGTGTGCCTATGTGCACGCACTGTGTGCGGGTGTTCTGGGTTCATCGTACCTTAAAGACGTTGATGGGATCGGCCCAGTCGGGGTCGGAGTTCTGCCACGGTTTGCGATCCGTCAGGCTCTCCGCAAACACGTCCAGATAGAAAATGGCGTAGTTTTCTGGGTCCTGGATCTCCCTCTGAAACAGTTTCATGATGTTCAGGAAAGTGTCCAGGGGCCCGCAAATGTATACAACTGCAGAGAGAACAACAACAACAACGACAAAAACACATTGGTTATCTTGAGCACTCACTTGTTTTTCTGAAATATTTCTTTTCAATAAACACGATCTTTGGATTTGGATTGTGATCTTTCTTCAGTCTTGTGCACTACAACAGATTGTTTTGTCTTCTTTCGGATGCCCCCGAGATAGTCATCGAAACAAGTCCATTTGTATCGGAAACAGGTCAGTAAACAAAACATTCAGGTCCTGATGCACGACAAGATGGAGACTGTGCAGTGAAGCAAGTGAAAGTGTTGGTGGACACATTTCACTTGCTCTCAATACAAAGCTGGTGACCTCATCTACACCACAGGGCTTGACAAACTGTTCTGAGTGTTGTCAACATCTGAATGTGTGAGCCATATTTGATTATTTTCACTGAAAACAAGCGGTAAGCAGACACGAATAAATGCCAGATGTAAGAGACCGATTAGCATCTGCAAAACAACAGGCAAGAACCAGCCGGACACAATAAGAGAGGCAGAAGAGCAGGAGGCGGGATAATGGTTTGGACATCCACTAGTCTGGGGTGAGCGGCCCACTGGAGCAGTGGGAGGAGCCAGTAGCAGGTGGGCGGAGTAGATACACTCCTTGCTTTGTTGATGTTTCGCCCCAAATCTCCAAATTTCCTTTCAGCTTGCTCTGCTTGTGTTGATGTTTTGGACCTCAGCTGTGACTAGGGTTACAAAGGGGCGGAAATCTTCTGGTAAATTTCCACGGGAATTTTGGCTCTGGAATTTTGGGAATTTTGAAAAAAAAAGAATGTGCCTACGTTTTTTTGCAAAAGCATATAACAGGGAACTTAAATGTAGTTGAGAACAAGACTATGCACGCCTAGCTCAGCTGGACCCTGAATGCAGCTGGTTGGGAACATTGTCTGCCAGAAACATAAACGTAAACATAAAACGTTCTGTTGTTTTTGAACGTCTTTGTCATCAGTGTTGCGTCTGAACGTTTCAGCCCTATGCCTGGCAAGTGTGAGAGCGCCGAGTTGCGTAGAGGCCAAGAGCGGTATTGCAGACAGATAGAGATTTCAATTATAGCTCGCAACATATTGAAAAAAATAACTGAACTAGTTAATTTTTTGGAGCTGTGAATTTAGTTCAACATTTTGAATTATGAACTATGAACTGAACTAGTTCATGTAGAAAGTGAACTTTCCCAACACTGTTTGTCATTACCTAGCATATTGATTACTTGGTAAACTGAAGCCATGTTCATTTTAATACCAAGTTTATTTGTATACAGTAGACTAACTTTTTACAGCAGTGAGAGTAGGACGTATGTATGTCCACACAAAAGTACACCATCACCTCGATTATTCGCGGCTTTCGGGGTCCATCAACAAGCGCGAGTTGGGCAACTTATCACACTACAGTTCTACTCACAAAATGTCAAAAAAGTCAAAAATGTCATTTTAAAAAGTTGTATTATAAATGTTTGCATGCATGTCTGCTTATGACAAGGAAAATACAGTTAAATTACCCCAACATTTCCAGTTTATTCCTGTTAATTCCCGTTAATTCCCATATATTCCCGTTAATTCCCGTGGAAAGTTTCCAACTTTGAATATTCCCGGAATTTTGCAACCCTAGCTGTGCTGAGTTTCAAGACATCCACAGTGAGCTGAGTAAATGCTAGCATTCTAGCTGACCAAAACTGTTTGTTTAGTGCAATATTTTCGTAATTTTTTTTGTTACACATCCTGAAATCAACAGCATACCACAAGTAGTGGAATACACGTGGATGGAGAAATAAAATATTCACCCAGACATTTCAGTCCAAATATTTGTCTCGAGTGACCTTTGATTCTATTGACTATTCTATTTAGACCTTTGCTCTTTTCTCCACAAATATGTCAACTATCGCAATGTCTGATTCAAATAGGATAGGTCCGACACGATCTTCAGCATCATGTGCAAAAATGAGGAAAAAAATATTAAAATCAAACATCTATCAGAGGCAGCAAAGAAGCCAAGATCCAGCCATAAATCCTTCAAAAATTAAGGTGACTGATGGTTCACAGTAGAAACAGCCAAAGGAAGGAAAGGGATTCAAGCAAGACTGCACCAGCATCATTCAGTAAATGCCAGAGTTATGACTCTTTTCTATGAGGTGCAAAAGGAATTCTTGTGACGTTATTATAGAGCAGCAAAGTCTCCAGAGGGAGACGGTTGGGATGGATTGACGGGACAAAACGTTGGGCTTTAACACGGCCACCGCCGTTCCCTCCTGTTTTCAACGGACACTATTGCTCTGACCATGTTTGTTCCCTGATCATAACCAATTCATGATTATTGCAACCAAGACAACAGATGTCCTACAACCTTAACAAAGTTCTTATTTTAACTCAAACCAAAATGTCTCCCAAACCCAAACAGTGGTTGTTGTGCCGAAACTGATCCGACCAGATCAGATCAGTGATGTCGTCCTGTAGTGGCGTTTTAATATTGTGTCATTAGTTGTCATTGTGTCAACTTGTTGATTCAATTTTTTGGGGTTTTAGTTTCTGTCACAATAGGAAAAGAAATATCATAAATATTTATTATGATCATTTGTATATAATAATATAACTAAATGTTTTTTTAAATACTACAAAATCCTTTCTTTTTTGATTCAACAAAAGAAGCCAAAGTTCTCAAAGCAGATTTAAAATTGTAGAGCCCATTTTTGTCAACTTTACTTGACATTATTGGATACTTGGTACAAACGACTAATTTCAGTTGGCACCAACAAAAAAAAGCCCTGAGTTTCAGCACCCCTGCCTCCACAAACAGGAAGAGAAAATTGGACATTTTAGCACAGCGAGCAGGCAGACACAGTCTTGTTCAAAGACACCGCAGCAACACTTCATTGTTTGCTGTTGTAGGGATCAAACTTGAGACCTCTGTTACGGCCTCTGACCGTGTGTCCACCCACTACGTTTCACCCTGCCACCTACGCCTTCCTTCTGTTGAGCCGTGAATAAGAAAACATAGCATTATTTCCACTCGCAGCAGAGTATGTATGAGTGGCTGCTGCCAGCTGCCAGGCAGTCCTCCCAGTTAGCAGACATTTCCTCATGTGTGAGACCAAAGTCGGCTACTGCTTAGAACCCAACTCTCATCTCTTCCAGCGCGGTTCACCATGCCAAGGAGTCCTGCCGTCTCCTGGACGGCTCCCAAAATAAATGTCCTGCACAGCCGGGGGGAAAATGTCCTCCCGTGTTGTAGCAGTCGCACGGTGTTTGGACCTGCCGAGCCTTTGCTTCACACAAAAGCACATTAAATTGTTTGGTACAAGTTGTTCCACTTCACAGACTCCTAGATGGTAATCAGCCCTGCTCCTGCTCTCAGCACTGCAACAAAAAAGATCCTTCTTGCAATATTTAAGTTATCAAGTCCCATATTCATATTTTCATGAGCCATGTTTGTTTGAAAAACTTTACATAATCAAGTCTCTTTTGTACCTCCAATAAGGAGGCATGTTGTCGATACATACTGTTTGATTTTGTCTTATATGGCAAGACATCTCATAAACTTATTGACAGACTTCTCCAGTTGAGCCAAAGCCCAAGGGATTTGTATTTTAATTCAGGATTTTCTACTACTATAATAATAGGTGCATTCTGTACATCAAGTGACTTTCTGTCTCGTTGTGTATTTTGATGTACATATGACATACACATCTCCTATTATGGAAATAACACTCACAATCACAGGCATATAGATTGAGGGCTCTGTAAACTCTTGAGTGATTTTTCCTTCATCGCAATGCAGGCCGCCATCATTTGAGATAATGACGCTACACAATTGTGCCAAGGAGAAGAAATTGATAAAAACATAAATAATTATCTCACCTCATAAGGAAAGTAGTACTCCTGACAGCTAAATGAAAGACCATATGACTTGTTGAGACTTGTTTTTTGGGGGTAACTGTGACGTGAGAGTGGCATTCTGGGGCCTTTTTACACTGCGTTAATTAGCCTAGCGGCTAGCTGACCTTTCCTTCCTCTTAGCTCTTCTTGCCTACTCTTACTTGGTTGTTCTTAAGCCAGCGCATCTTCTCGACAGAACGCCACGGTTGAATGTCAGCCTGCATACACGTTTTAAGACAGAACATTGTTGAAACAGAGCAGCTAATATTTGGTGCGAGAATAACAAGTTAGCATACAGACAAGTCCGTTTCTCTGCAAGCCGTTGTACAATATAAACACACACAGCTGTGACCGCAGGTATTTGTTACCAAAGTTGGCTCTCTGACCCACTAAGTTATACAGTGTGAAATGTACACAGTTGCTGGTTTGGTAAACAGACAACAGTCCTGCAATAAGTCCTTCCTTCATAGGCCTACAGGTCATAATGTCCATCTTTTAAACTACCATCATCAACAGCCATGGGGCAGACACAAACTACTTCCTCCAAAATAATTATTGACCATGTTGATGACACACTTACTTTTAAGAATACTTTGAAGAAAATAAAATAAAAATGGAAATAATGAAGTTGCTGAACAAGTAGACCAAAATGATGATTTGATTGTATAAAGTTATTAAGGCTGATTGGCACTGGAAACAGCAGATTCTTCCACAACGTTTTAAGTAAATAGAAGTGAAAGACTGGACAAGAAGTGCGACAAAATCACATGTGAGAGCACAAAAAGGAAGCGAGCTGGCGTGAATTCGGCTGGAAGAATCTTGTTTGTTTCTTTATTAACCCTAAAATGAAGATCTACTTAACTACAACAAATGCTGGAGAAATTGTGGGGAGGGGACAGCGAACCACCACCATATCTTCTGGAGCTGCCCCAGAATACAAATATTCTGGGAGAGCACTTGGACAATTATGCAACATATATTCTGGGGCAGCATATTCTATTTACATGCAAATCACTTAATTTGGGTGATCTACCAGAAGAAATAACAGGAAATGACAAATATTAACAGTAGCAGCAAAAAAAGCAATCACTCGTAACTGGCTACAAACCGACCCCTCAACAGAAAACTGGACTGAAATAATTAAAGAAATACACGAGATGGAAAGAATGACCTTCCTTCTGAGACTGAGAAAGGACATATAGATATAGCTAGATGGACAAAATGGAACAAATATATGTAAAAATAAGGAAATTGGCAGGTGACTCGCCCCCCCCTAACCTCAGGTTTCGGGATTTTGTTGGCTCTAGAGGCTCAGTCTCTCTTAAAAAGACAAGTTTCACCAAGATGCAACCCCATATGTTTAAACCTTTGTTGAAGAAACCCTGTAAATAGAACTCTGACCATGTGCAGCTTCTTCTATATTTTTTGTATATGTCTGTTTGTTGGACTGAATGTATGGTTGACACGATTGACTGACAACATTGTTGAAGTGTTGCATGGTTGTTTTGATTGTTGTTTTGTTTTCTTATTTTTTACTTATTTACCTGCTTAATCATTTATATATTTTTTGTTCATGGCCCTTCTTGGCCAGATGCATTTTTAATTTATTTCATTCTTTCTTACTTTCGAAGGATGTATTTCTTGTTAAACTGTAAAAATACCTAAATAAAATATTAAGTATCAAATAAAAAAAGGAAGCGAGCCAAATATCGCGCTCAACATGTTTTTGCCGCCTTCTCGATTGGATGGTGCTGGACCTCAACATGACTCGTGTTGTTTGTCTTGTCTGAATCTGTTTCTTCCTCAAGCTTTGTTTCTTCTTCATGCTCGAATCTGTCTGGGGGGCTTTTACGGCTCTGTTGTGAAGTAGACAACTTAATGCTTTGCCTCTATATTAGTCTGCATAGACAATTTGGCAAAACCAAATCTGTGAAAGCAACGTCGAGATTATCTATCCGTCTGCCGTTGTTGCATCCTGCAAGGTTTTTCCGCAGGAAACAGGATTCCTAAAATTACACAGAGGCGCTACCTGAGCCTCCTTGTGAAGAGACACTCTTTTCATCACTCACTGAGAGCTGCAAACTACTGGCATATGATGTTTTCTTCCACTCGTACAGCTGAATTCTTCCTCTCCTGTGCCATTAATGGACTGAAAAGCATCAAGGTGAGAGTGTCCCCGGACAATGTGATGGGAGCTGGAATATTCACAGTGTTCTGAGTACTGCTTTCATCTCACACTGCGTCCACAGCTAGAAGAGAGGCTCCAGTCCTACGAAGGAATTTCACTTGTGATGCTCACTGCATAGAGCAATTCCATTTTCTTAAAAAAATCAACAAACGTCAGAAACAATGTCCATATAGCTTACATCCGCAGAATACAGTGTTGGTAAATAGCAGTTTCAATGAAGACTGTGAGAGTGTGAAGACTGGCCTCTGAGTGTTATGAAATGAGATAATAATGTAATAGATTTTCAGATCAGCAGAAAGGTTACCATATTCTACCAAATGAGAACACTCTTTAGTTATGTCGGAGATGGATTGTGGCATTAGCTTCAACAGTGACTTTCTGAAATGTTGACATTTTGGTGATCTGGATCTGGATTAACATTATGGGGCCGGAGTGTGGCCCCTGTTGACCCCCAGTCAGCTACCATCTATATGCATTACATGGCTGGGCCCTGTCCCTCATCCATGTGTACATTGAAATAGTTATTGGTTGCAGTAACAGTCATTTTAGTGCAAAAACATCCTCGTTCTTTTAAACTTCTTTTTGGAAGTGGACTTACTTGTTTAGCTATGGCAATGCCCATTATGATGGTCCTTATTATTGTCTCCATTTTTATGTCGCCATTTGTCGGGCCCCTCTATCTTAATACCGCATACAAAGCTCTGCTTGGCCTGATTGTCTTTAGCACCTCTAGAGGGCTCTAACGGGTGACGACGTCGGCAGTTCTTGATCAGATGGATCGGCACGTCATTTCACAGAACTTTATTTTTTTTTGCTTTCGTATGAAATATCTTTAGAACAATTGGATGGATACCGTTGCATTTGGTGCAGATATTGAAGGAAAGTAGAGGAGGACTACTAATGGCTCTGACCTGATGGTGGCGCTGATGATGACTCTGGGGATCGCCAATTTGCTCGAACCCAATGCAAAACTAATGACTTTCCCCATTCTAAAATGACATTACGTAATAATGCAGGACTTGCCTTTGATGATGTTGTACTAGGCTGGTGCTAAATTCGCTTACAAATGTGCAATGAATCAAACCGTGACGTTTGTAGGGGGGCCAGAGGGCAATGAGCTCATCTAATGTTGAATGTAAAATCAGCACAGTAGCGACTTCCAGCTGTCAGAAGGCGTAAAAAGAAGGCAGTGGAGGAATAATGTCTCACATAAGGAAAAATACTCAAGTAAGGTTCCCGAAAACCTGAGTACTTGAGTCCGACATCTGCATTTTCCAGGCATTAAAATGAGGAATTTGAGGAATTTAGAGGTGGTGGTGGTGCTGGTGTGAGGGTTTTTTAAACTCTGCAACAGCACGTAATGACTTGGTCAGCTGTCAAAGCTCCAATGATGTGTGGCTTCACATTAAAAGCCCCAGTTTTCCTTTCCCACCTCGGCTCGGCCTCTTGCCGTTTGAACCCAGCCGGCAGTCGGGTGACATTACAGATGTGGCCCAGAGGTTATCTACTGGGATAAAAGTGAGCTGTGGACAAGCCCTGACAAAACCATTAGCTTCGTGACCTCCAGCTCACTGCAGGAGCTCCAAAATTCATTTGGGAAAGGGGGAAAGGTTGGCGGCTTGCACCCTTTACCTCGCTGCACCGCCCCTTCATTACCTTTACGCTGTGTTTATTCCACTATTTGTTGACGCCGTTACTGTAACAACAGATGAAGCTGTTTAGACAGTCCTGGTTTCTCAGTGCCAGAAACCATAATACTCCCAAGATTTACTGGTTGTAAGCAGAACTTCCCCTGAGACATCGAGCTGGTTCCAGATACGATTCCCTCCAAACTGTTCCCAGGAGTACAGGAAGATAAATGATTTTACACACACCCATGCACTATAGCTGAATATCAGGGTAAGCTACGCATTATTTCAATATATATATATATCAAAATTGAGAAGAAAAAACATGATATTTACATAATTGTGTGGAACAACAACAACAACGATCTCAGAGGAGCATGTGATACTGCGAGCTCCTCTGAAAGCATGGAGGTTTTTTCATTTAACTATTTAATTGATTCTTATCCTCAGTTTGGGAGATTTTCCTCTTCGGAGTCATCACTAATGCTTGTTAACTCCACTTTAATAAAAACATATAGGAAGAGTCACTCGCGGGTGTTTTCCATAATAATCCTTTGATTTAAGAAATTGTTCCACTGCTGTTGACAAATGTATGACCCGAAGCGTTCAGGAATATGGATAGAAATTTCTCATAATGCCATCAATAAGAACAACCTTTGATTTGACATGTTGTGAAAAGAAATAGATGAAAGAACAAGACGGCTCATGTCTGTGCAAACACGGGGAGACGTCTGGTCTGGCTCTGCCCAAAGTACAAAGATATGATAACCGACATCTCTGAAGCTCACTAAAATTAACAACTTGATCTTGTTTACATAATCTGTATATATGAACAGAACTATTGCAGAACTATTTTACATGCTGTGACTATCTCACTATGAAGCCTTTTTCATTGTTGTTCATCAAGAAATAGGTCCAGCACAAAACTTCCTCGAGAACAACAAACCAACATGTTTTCTGTTCTTGTGTAGGTCAGAGGCTTGATTCATAATTATGCATACTTAATGCACAGACATGAGAGTAATTGATAACATTCACAACTGAAACAGGAGGAAAGTGGACTGGTTTCTGTTTCTATCGTCACAAGAAGGTGGTGGTTTGGTGCGTCTACTCCTCCTCACTCATGGAAAATGATCAGAATGACAACAAATCTTGCCTTTAGAAAGTACAACATCATCAACTGCAGCCAGTGCACTCGGACCAAACTCAGATATCAGATATCGTATCAATGGAAACAGAAACCATGTTGGAACCTGACCAAAAACACAGGAAGTCAAAGGGTTCGTCAAAAGCTGCCCCCAGCTTATTACTGATAAAGCATAGTTTACCAATAATAAAGCCAATAGTTACTGAGAGGTATAGGAATTCATCATTTTGCACTATTTGCACAAATATCAGCTCTGGTATTCTCAGCTGATCTCTGTCTTTTCTCATGCACGAACAGATGTTCAGAATCCACCAGACCCTCAGTCACACAATTAGCTTTACACAACAGCAGTGATGATGAAGTCAGCCACACAATGTTTCCAGTTAATTAAACCTAAGGCGAGAACAATGGTGGGTAATTTAACAGCCACTCTGCTGTGTGATTTACGCCTCATCAACAAACAGCTGTTAAAAACAAAATGACTGTTTTGCAACTCAAAATGTTAGTTTCCCTCATTCTGGGTCCCTTCAGTAGTTCTTAAGGATGGGAAGTCAAGTTATACCACACTGCTGACAGCTTCAGACATATTCTGTATCATCTCGCGCCAGCTCCTCATACGATGTTTCCACTGAGGGAAATAGTCAAGCCAGACAAGGCATTTTACGCACAATTCCCAAAAACTCCTCCAGACACATTTTGTATATTTGGAAACTTTAGCATCTCCACGAGAACTTTGAAAAGTATAAAGCAACGTGGTTGTACTGGCCTATACATGCATTGACTCCTTTTGGGATTTTCATTCCAAGTAAATGAGCTGCAGTCGCAAGAATGCGTAAAGTGAACCACACACAAGGCATGTTTGGGCTGAGAGGGCACCCATATGATCACAACCTCTCTCTCTCTCTCTCTCTCTCTCTCTCT
>JBAMJR010000058.1:972500-1150000 GCA_038501785.1 Myoxocephalus aenaeus | reverse complement strand
AGAGGGCCTAAGAAACAGATCCATGACAGGGTTTACACTGGAGAGGGCCTAAGAAACAGATCCATGACAGGGTTTACACTGGAGAGGGCCTAAGAAACAGATCTATGACAGGGTTTACACTGGAGAGGGCCTAAGAAACAGATCCATGACAGGGTTTACACTAGAGAGGGCCTAAGAAACAGATCCATGACAGGGTTTACACTAGAGAGGGCCTAAGAAACAGATCCATGACAGGGTTTACACTAGAGAGGGCCTAAGAAACAGATCCATGACAGGGTTTACACTAGAGAGGGCCTAAGAAACAGATCCATGACAGGGTTTACACTAGAGAGGGCCTAAGAAACAGATCTATGACAGGGTTTACACTAGAGAGGGCCTAAGAAACAGATCCATGACAGGGTTTACACTAGAGAGGGCCTAAGAAACAGATCCATGACAGGGTTTACACTAGAGAAGGCCTAAAACAGATCTATGACAGGGTTTACACTAGAGAGGGCCTAAGAAACAGATCTATGACAGGGTTTACACTAGAGAGGGCCTAAGAAACAGATCCATGACAGGGTTTACACTAGAGAAGGCCTAAAAACAGATCTATGACAGGGTTTACACTAGAGAGGGCCTAAGAAACAGATCCATGACAGGGTTTACACTAGAGAGGGCCTAAGAAACAGATCCATGACAGGGTTTACACTAGAGAGGGCCTAAGAAACAGATCCATGACAGGGTTTACACTAGAGAGGGCCTAAGAAACAGCTCCATGACAGGGTTTACACTGGAGAGGGCCTAAGAAACAGATCCATGACAGGGTTTACACTGGAGAGGGCCTAAGAAACAGATCCATGACAGGGTTTACACTGGAGAGGGCCTAAGAAACAGATCTATGACAGGGTTTACACTAGAGAGGGCCTAAGAAACAGATCTATGACAGGGTTTACACTGGAGAGGGCCTAAGAAACAGATCCATGACAGGGTTTACACTAGAGAGGCCCTAAGAAACAGATCTATGACAGGGTTTACACTAGAGAGGGCCTAAGAAACAGATCCATGACAGGGTTTACACTAGAGAGGGCCTAAGAAACAGATCCATGACAGGGTTTACACTGGAGAGGGGCCTAAGAAACAGATCTATGACAGGGTTTACACTAGAGAGGGCCTAAGAAACAGATCCATGACAGGGTTTACACTAGAGAGGGCCTAAGAAACAGATCCATGACAGGGTTTACACTAGAGAGGGCCTAAGAAACAGATCCATGACAGGGTTTACACTAGAGAGGGCCTAAGAAACAGATCCATGACAGGGTTTACACTAGAGAGGGCCTAAGAAACAGATCTATGACAGGGTTTACACTAGAGAGGGCCTAAGAAACAGATCCATGACAGGGTTTACACTAGAGAGGGCCTAAGAAACAGATCTATGACAGGGTTTACACTGGAGAGGGCCTAAGAAACAGATCCATGACAGGGTTTACACTAGAGAGGGCCTAAGAAACAGATCCATGACAGGGTTTACACTGGAGAGGGCCTAAGAAACAGATCTATGACAGGGTTTACACTAGAGAGGGCCTAAGAAACAGATCCATGACAGGGTTTACACTAGAGAGGGCCTAAGAAACAGATCCATGACAGGGTTTACACTAGAGAGGGCCTAAGAAACAGATCCATGACAGGGTTTACACTAGAGAGGGCCTAAGAAACAGATCCATGACAGGGTTTACACTAGAGAGGGCCTAAGAAACAGATCTATGACAGGGTTTACACTAGAGAGGGCCTAAGAAACAGATCCATGACAGGGTTTACACTAGAGAGGGCCTAAGAAACAGATCCATGACAGGGTTTACACTAGAGAAGGCCTAAAAACAGATCTATGACAGGGTTTACACTAGAGAGGGCCTAAGAAACAGATCTATGACAGGGTTTACACTAGAGAGGGCCTAAGAAACAGATCCATGACAGGGTTTACACTAGAGAAGGCCTAAAAACAGATCTATGACAGGGTTTACACTAGAGAGGGCCTAAGAAACAGATCCATGACAGGGTTTACACTAGAGAGGGCCTAAGAAACAGATCCATGACAGGGTTTACACTAGAGAGGGCCTAAAAACAGATCCATGACAGGGTTTACACTAGAGAGGGCCTAAGAAACAGATCCATGACAGGGTTTACACTAGAGAGGGCCTAAGAAACAGATCCATGACAGGGTTTACACTAGAGAGGGCCTAAGAAACAGATCCATGACAGGGTTTACACTAGAGAGGGCCTAAGAAACAGATCCATGACAGGGTTTACACTAGAGAGGGCCTAAGAAACAGATCTATGACAGGGTTTACACTAGAGAGGGCCTAAGAAACAGATCTATGACAGGGTTTACACTAGAGAGGGCCTAAGAAACAGATCCATGACAGGGTTTACACTAGAGAGGGCCTAAGAAACAGATCCATGACAGGGTTTACACTAGAGAGGGCCTAAGAAACAGCTCCATGACAGGGTTTACACTAGAGAGGGCCTAAGAAACAGATCCATGACAGGGTTTACACTGGAGAGGGCCTAAGAAACAGATCTATGACAGGGTTTACACTAGAGAGGGCCTAAGAAACAGAACAGTCCCAGGTATTACACTACCTCTCTAGCCTGTGTTTATTTGATATATGAATGTAACCCATACAACCCATGTATTAGTGGCAGCTGGTGGCAATTGTTTTTGGTAGGGCCATCTAATCCAAGTATGATTTAATGCAAAAAAAGGTATCACGCATTACTACTTTACAGTTAAATTTGTTTTTTTTCTTCAAATTGAACAATATATTAACTGTTTAAAGTATACTATGAATATAAATAAATAAATACAAAACACTTGACTTCAAACTACAGCTTTAAACTTTTGAACTATAAACAATATACTGTATATATATATATATAAAAAAAAGAACAGACACAAGCATCAGGTGGCCTGATTGGGACCGTGTGCAACAGAACTCCACTCAGAAACTGTTGGATTCTACAAACTAATGCTTTACTGGACTACACGTCATCATTTCATCATATCATCATTAATATCAACTGGGAGAGCTTTGCTCCAACAAGCCGAGACGGTCGGCAAAAGCACTCATGTCTGTCTGCAGCGTGTGTGAGCGCTGGAAGCCCCGCCTCCTTAAGCCGAGTCTATGCATGGAGGCAGCGGAGCACTGAGTGCGCTCTGATCCGCGCTATTTTAATAAAGTATCGATACTAAAAATATACAAAATCATATCGTTTTTAAAATACGGGTACCGCGCTACCTTTTTAGTATCGTGCAACATTACAGAGTAGTGTAAAAAAAAGTATTTAAATTGGCTCAGGCACAGAAAGGAAGAACCGAAATCCTGCTCGCTCTCGCCACTGTCATGTTGTTATAATGGGTGTTGCGCGCCTCGTCTGCCCTGAGGAGAAAGAGAGACGGGAACGCGCAGCCTGGGGCGAGATGAGAATAGCCCCTCCGGAAGTCTTTTTTAGGGCGCTGATTGGATGAATTGTATGTCACTCATTATTATCTTTAATCAGTGATTGGCTGCGTATTAGACCCGTCTTCCTTGGGCAGAATGGATCTGGCCCCACGACGTGCACGGCGCAGCAGATACGTGCACTAGCAGCAGAGACGTGCACTAGCAGCAGAGACGTGCACTAGCAGCAGATACGTGCACTGGAGCAGCTGAGAGCTGCACTAGCAGAGAGGACAAGCAGGAAAGCATATATTTTGCGCAGATATCCTATTACTGGGTATATTCCATATCTCAAAAATACAAATATTGACAATTTGTATAATTTTTTTTTTGGTGGCTCAAGGTGGGTGGGGCCAGGCCCCGTGACCCTCTATTGGCTGGCCGCCACTGCCATGTATGTAACATAGATGAACACTACGTAAAGCCAGGAACATTTAGGACAGATATTCCTTGAAGCTTGATTGACTTCTCATCGGCCATTGCTGCCTCTCGCTGCCCCTCCATCTCCTGTCATCCTTACTTATCTGGTTTTTCACCGCGCCCTTCCTTCCTCCTGTCATTCCTTCTTGGCCTTGCACTCATCATTTCTAAGTCATCTCTCCTTCAAGGCTCTCATTCCTCTGTTTTGCTGTCATGTTGACTTAGAGAAACATAGACATCACCATGCAGAAATCAAGAGGAAGGACAGTGATGTAATCTACAGACGTCTTGGGAGAATAAAGCCCTCATCTAAATCATCTTTCACAATCATAGCTCATAATATAAAACACAGGCAATGGACTTACAGTAACGTGTAACGATTCTAGCATGTTTCAGTCAAAGCATTCGTCTGCTCCCATGATGCAAGAGTGTCTATAGATACAGATGTGTGCATTTGGGAACAAACTTTTATTGTTAAATGTCCCCCTATTACTGTTGTTATGACAGACGGTGACAGCACAATTCAGACACTACGTCATGATTCTGTGTGAGGTGCTGATTAAGAGATCACTTTCCTTTTTCAGCACAGAGCTGACAAGACAATCCTTGTCTTGTCAGCAATCCACAATATGGGGAGACACTGATTGTACACTGGGAGACAGTGTACAATCACTGTCTCCCATATTGTGCAATTTATATAACTGTATGTAAATGCTGTGCGTTGTGAGCTTGTGGTAAAGCCAGTGAGAGGGAGGAGAGTGTGGATACAATCGTGTCTGTTTGTGTAAGGTTCTCTGGATTTTCTCGTGATTTTGGTTAAATATTGGTAAAGAAATTCCTCATGAATGGAATGAATTCAAAGTTTAATAAAGTTTAATAACAAATAAACTATTTGGTCAGGCATAGGCAACATATCTAGTTGGTTAGTTTTGGTATTGTTCGGGCAACAAAACTACTTTCGAGAAAATACACAGCCAATAGTAGGTGTGACGGTTCCCTAGCTTGTTTACTTGTCCATGTATGTGTCTCTCTAACGCAACAGGTGCCTGGAGGTGTTGATCGCCTTGGATCACCTAGTGCTCTCAAGGTATAAAGCTCTATTTTAATGTTTTGTTTCCATCTATTTCTCACACCACACTCAGCCCTAATGCAGAAGCCCACCTCCACCACTGTTTTGACTGATTATCCCATCCCATCGTTCCCCAGTTGTTTTGGGGTTTATTGACCCGCCTTATGTATTAAAAAATAACTTTATTGTTTGCCTTCAGTCTGCGTCTCCCTCTCTTTTTTCATGGCTTCAGCGCCAGGTCATGACTTAGGCTACATATACACATAAAGTATCTAATGTGTGCCTGGTTGGGTGGAGCATTGTTGGCCTCTGACACCTGGGTGCTAATAGCATATGCCTTGATTTACTTATATGCAGACCAGGGGTCTTATTTACAAAACAGTGCGTAGGATCCACACTAAATGTTTGCGTAAAGGAGCAAATGTGCGTGTGGCAATAAATATTCAGATTTCTAAAACCTTGCGTACACCTGCAAGATTTTTCCTTTCATAAATCCCAAATCAACCTGTAAATGTGCGCAGCGGGTTCAGCCTCTCATCCCACCCTCTATACGCACATTCAACCATACATGGTCCATACAAAGCACTTTATGAATGGTGATGCATAGAAAGAGCTGCTGATCAGTGGGTCTTTACGGTGACTCAGTGACTACAGAGAGGAAGAAGTCCTAGATGTACACAGTCCTAACAGTGCTAGAATGTATTCTGATAACATAACACACTACAAGTGTCACCATAGTATTTATATGTTTACAGCAATCAGATGGATTGCTTCTAAAATTATCGCGACAAAGGTTTTATAGGTGAACACACTTATGGCATTATGAGTAGGACCGATAATGATGATATGGAGGGATTGACCAGGGACTGTCACTGGTTTTATACCCAGACTTTGCTAATTTACACAATAGTATGTATGGTAAACCTGAACAGCGTTTTTCTAGTCTTCTGACCACTCAAAGCGCTTTAACAATGCTTCATCATTCACCCATTCATACACTGATGGGAGGAGCAAAGGTGCCACCTGCCCATCAGGACTAACTAACATTACACAGCTACGGGTTCAATTTGGGGTTAAGTGTCTTGCCCAAAGATACATCGACATGGGTTAACGTAGCCGGGGATCGAACCGCCAATCCTCTGATTGGAGGACAATAGGGGATGCTGCCAGACAGACTTGGTAAATCCAAGCGTCTAGTGGGAATATCTGGCTGAGGCCCCTGTCAGCAAAGTCTTCAACTCCTATCTCTTGAAGAACTTTTTGTACATCCAGGGTAGTTTTCAAAGAAGTAGAAAAGAAGAAGAAAGCACTCAAAACGAGGCAGAACCTCGCCGCCGTAGTAAAGTACAGTAACTGTAACTTATCACACAGAAGCGTGGCACTGGACCTTTAACTAATAAAGTAAAGTTGACTTGTTTTACTAATATAGCAGCAACAAGCACAACAGTTATGTTACACAGCATTGAACGTGACTCAGCGGTCCGTAAAATACACACTAACAAGGTAGATAGCAGTTACACTTCAAACAAAACAAACAGACACACTATGACCTATCTCTGGCCAGACGGTTTCTTCGGACTTGTCTGGTGGAATGTTTCCTGCTTAGGACCGGGGGCCGACAAGCGCTGTGTAGGCGAGTTGAAGCTAAATTGCAAGCGGGGTTCCCCGCGTCAGTCACAGCACCGAAGATGTCACGACGCATCAGACGGACGGAGAAGCCCAGCCATCCACATGTCAGAGAGCCAGGTTTTATCTTCAAGCTGCCTCTGTACCAGAGACATCCCACCTTGCAATTTCTTTTCCCAGACTTCACTACCAACCCATTCACATTCATCCCTCCATCCCAGCATCCTTTTCCATGTCTCTCATGTCTCACCCACCTCGGCCAACTCCTCCTACCTCAACACTGGCTACCCCAGCCCCACGGACCGCTCCAACAGGCCTCCATGGTAAATGGCGCAGCTCTGGGTCGGGACACATCACGGTGGACTGGGGAACAGGGGATCGAACTGCCGGTCCACCGACCAAAGGCTCTTTGGTTGGAAGCTCTTCTACCAAACCCCAGTAGCAATGACACGGAGGAGTCATTGGCTCTCTGTCTTCCTCCACCCATGACCTTCGACCCCTATCTCTACATCCCTTCAACCCTTCATTTCATCCTTTTCCGTTCTCTTACTTCAGCCTTTTCGTGTCCCACCCACCTCGGCCATCTTCGGCCAACTCCTCCCACCTCAACTCTACCTCAGCCACACAGACTGCTCACACAGGGGTCTACGGAAACAGCGCAGCCACAGGAGCAGCTTGGGCGTCTTGTCTTGCCCAGGGACGCATCGAGGTGGACCGAGGACTCGTACCTAAATCCATACGAACCTAACCACGATTACTTAAGCTCAACATCAGCGAGACCCTCTTTTCACCACAGAGCTGTCTCTGTGGTGAAAAGAGGGTCGGTCTTTGGTGCAAGAGGGACACACGGTCCAGGTTCCACTACCACTCATTCCGCATCGGCGACGCCTCCACCGCTCCAAGTCGAGGAGTCCCGGACCACATCATCAAGATGCTTGGCCGGCGGTCCTCCCTAGCGTACCTCTCCTACATCCGCTCCAACCTAACTACATCAGAAACGTTCACCGGCACTCTTCTTTATTAAGCTATCTTTTGGGGACTCTGCACTCATCGCACCCTTCTCGTTCCTACTCCCTCATCCTTCACCCCTCGACCCTCGAGGCATCGAGTTGGGATTTGACGCAGGACACCGTAGCTGAGGACAAGAGGACATCGTCTGTGACAAGCATCGAATAACTTCTCCCGGATCTAACACATGGTAACGTCATGGCCGTGTCACAGGAGTCCCTGGGGTTTCTGTGACTTTCGTCCAATGAGGCCACAGTGCTGTGGTTTCAACCAAATCTCACACTCGACATTTTGACAGCTGCTGGGAGCTTGGCGTGATTTTCACAATATAGGATTCCAAAATGACATGCAGGCCTCTCTTTGTTTCAACCACATGGTAAAGTCCAAACAACACCACAGCCACTCTCTCAACAAATTGATAAGTATCTTTCTAGAATGTTAAGAGTAGCTGCACTTAAACAGATAAAATAAAGCAGCACCACAACTAAGCAAAGGACACAATTCACCAAATCTATAAAATGGATAGTAAATCACAGAATTGGGAAACAAGCTGTTTGATATGAGATGGAGGATATAGGAAAGAAACATTATACCAAAAAAACAAAACTGCCCGAGACCAAAAAGATACCAACTACTTATAATGTCTTTCTTACAGTTTTTAAGATGCTGGGAATGTGCAGTGAAGTTAGTTAAATATAAAGAAGCTATTAAAAAGTTGTTTTGAAACTTTCCTCCCCACATATCTTCTGGGAACTATTTAATGGGTCACAATTCAACAAATAAAGAGTGTAGAAAAATAAATGCCTGTTAAACTGAACAGCAGGATTGTCCTCTGAGGTTAAATCACGTGGTCTGTGGTCCTTGGTTCTTAGTACTGTAGATGTAGCAACAGACATGCCGTTTTACAGAGATACGCTCCAGAAAAACCAGTTTGTCAAACATGACACCATGTGACCTGTTTCTTTCTGTTACAGCTCCAACCGCCGAGTCCTGAGTCAAAAAATGGAAGTTGGCACTCGGCACCGTCTGTATGTTGTGAGAAGTGAAACATGTTTTATCAGGAGGACCTATCACATTCTGTAATCTCTACAGCTGCTGTTTGGATTATTTATTTTTAACTACACATTTCAGTAGTAAACTGTCATTCAGTTTAGCACTCATAACTGAATAATACAATAACTACTTACACAATATTCAAGGTTGAGAAAGGCCTCCATGAATTAAAAGCTGTGTTACCAACAGGTTTTGTTCCCATGTTGACAGAGCAGTTTACAGTCAACCAGCATGAGTCACCACCTTCCTGGAGAAACCAGGTTTCCATGTTGACAGAGCAGTTCACTGACACAACACTGATAGGGCTTCAGCTTTCAGACGCCAACACAAGACAGCTTCCAAAACTTGAACTCACTTGTGGGAAAGGTTCACTGAGCCACTCAATACCCCAACACACAGTACACGCTAAGCCCTGTTAGCATGAACATGGTATGTGAGGAAATCAAACATCAGCTAGGCATCTGTATGCAAACAATCATATCAAGAGATCTTTTCCATGTACTGCACCTGTGTGTGAGAACAGCAAACAGAGCAGTGTGTCCGCTGCTTTAATCCAACCTCCCTCCTCCCATCCCCTCAGTCTCTGTCCAGAGAGAGAGAGAGAGATGCTATCAGCTTGATGATTAGCAACATCACTGCTCTACATTACTGCTCTATCATATGTTATTACTGATTTTATGTGATATAAGTTATAAGGCACCATTACATAAAATGTATTATTATTATAAAGTTGTGATAGCTATATCTAAGCCAGCCTGACATTGATATGTCTGATATTCACTCTGCTGCTAAATACTCCAATATGTTCCCCAGCTGATGTCTAGCGCTGGGCGGGTAGAGCAGCATATAGTTGCTTCAGCTGCCTTTCACCTCTATCGAGTCAGGATAGTCCCATAGAGATTTAAAACACACTTTACTGAGGCATGATCACATGAACACATGAAAGCACAAATAACAAAGTTATAGACAGAACAAACCGGACACCAACGACTTGGCATCTGGAAACAACAAGTACAGCGGTGACACTGAAGGAAACCGTGAGCCTGCATAACATTATACGATGTGTTCAAAGACATTAGAAGACTATCGGGTAGAGGGGAACCACTTTCACGTCACATGACGTCATCTGAGCCATAAATAACAATATTGAGTAATGCACCGTCTACATTTGAGATGTGGCCTTGATATTCTGTGTTAACGGGCTGATGTGAGGTCAACCCGGCTGTGCTTCAGACTAGATATGGAGTCATGCACCAATACAATACCTGCGTGTCACACCTGTCTACTCTACACTGCAGCAGCTGCTCTGTGAGATATTTAGTGGTGGTTTCTCTCTGAGTGGGAGTTTCTCCTCTGAGAGCTTGAACACGGGTTACATTATCTTCATGGCTGCAGGAGTATCACTCTTCTGTACTGCTCTGTTCTTTACCGTCCTCATCCCGCTCCAGAGCCTCTCACTCGTCTCTGTGCATTATCTGATTCTTTCTCCCCCGGTGCTCGCGCTGTACTCTGCTCAGTCCAGTTCACTTCTGCTCTCATTTCCTCTGTAATCCGTTTTGTGCTGAGTGTGAGGGCAACGACCAGGATACACAACACCATGACCTCCAGTCAGTGAGCGTCCTGAGAGACAACAGCAATGTGAGCAGAGAAGAGTTTAACCCCTTAATACTTTAGCGTAATAAAGAGTATGTCGGTGGTATAATGCTGTGTAGGCGGAGGAACGCTGCGCTCTGAGCTTCCCATGACTCAAGTCCTCATGACGAGATAAACAACCCAGATCACACGCTCTGCTGGGCCTTCCAACGGCTACAATGCTGCCACCGCCAGACAGGAAGACACGTTCAGACATGATGACAGTAAGGAGCCATCAGTCCTTTCACATGGTTACTGAGTTATTAATTACAGATCTATGAAGCACACATGATGACCTGTTACCTTTACGCAGCGGCCTGAGGGAGAGCTTGGAGGCTGCTGTTGACACAGCTACACTCACACCTGTATGACTACATTCCTGTGATGTCAGTGGCGGAGCTGGTAATCATCAGTGTAACGACTCGCCAACAGCTAAGATGAAACCTGTTGGAGACCTGGAGCGCCAAGAATGATCCTCACCACATCCTCATGTGTGTATTTGAATGGACAGAAGCAGTGAATGACTTGCAGGTATTCCCACCCATCAGGATACCAAGTGGATTAATGAGTTTAAAACATGATGCAGCTAAATGTAGCGGAAGAAACAGTGGCGTAACAGACCACTGTCAACCCGATATGGATACACCCCAACATGAATGACACTTTTTAACGTTAACTATCACAGTTTTTCTGACTATCGTTATCCAACAATATTCAGTAAAATATTGCATCAGAACATTTAACCATCTGCAACATTTTCTAGTCGCAGATTACTGATAATGTTACATTGTGAACAACCAATCAGTGTTGAGACTGACAGGACGGTGGCAGCATCGCTAACGGTTAACGGCTAACGGAGGAAGGTCCCGTTCACTATGATGCGTTCAGGCTCTGCTCAGTGAAAATGAGTATTGGGTGAAGGTAAATGATAATGTTCTCATGATGCGTTCACATGTAATCTGGTCAAATGAAGTGTTGGTGATAAACTAGAATAAATCCAGGTGTTTTCACATGAATATAAAATAGATGTTAGAGATGAATTATGAGCCGTTTAACTTCCGAACAGCTCTGAGCTCATTATTATACTTCATCAACACCAAGAACGACTATATCTGTTTTAAGCCATAAGAATACAAACTTGTATTTCCTTATTTGAATTGTGTGTTTTTATGAAGAAAATAAACTCTTCTAGTTCACGGCCCTCAACGTTTTTTGCGCCACAGAGCAATTTTGTGTAAGACAATATTGACAAATATTGACAATATTGACAAATATATGACAAAATAAAATGATACGGCTATAGATGATTTACAGACTTCAGAGAGGTTGACATTGTTTTTGCAGTTGCAAAAAAAACAGTCTGGATCCTTGTAGACCAGCTGCCACAATACAACAACAAAGGGATCTGTATCTGTTAATATGGATTAGGGCTGCAACAACTAATCGATAAAATCGATAAAAATCGATTATCAATAGAGTTGGCAACGAATTCCATTATCGATTTGTTGTGTCACGCGATTATTACGCCATTCAATAAGTCGCAGAGAAGAAAAAAAAAAAAGCGGAGCAGAGCAACTGGCCTGCCAGCGTTTCTGAGATTGGAGTGAGACGCGGAGAAAAGCTGAGGTCATGATCTTATCAATAGAACATCTTTGATGTGACGTGTCGAGTCTTGGCCAATCAGCGTTAAGATGTCTACAGCGGCTTCATTTCCCTCAAACTTGTTTTTAATGGAAGCTAGTCAGCCTGCTATCACGTTAGCTAACGTGTTTGGGTTGTGTGTTGTCGTTAAAGTTACGTTATGTTCCGTTACAGTTCAGTCTTGCTTGTAAAAAACCGTAACGTGATGAAACATGCCGTAACCCCCGGTCTGGTTTAGTTCACGCTGTCACTCGTTAACGTTAAACCGGCGGATCTGGCTGCAGGTTTTTATTTTGAGGCGACTCAGCAGAGATGAGACCCGGCTGCTGATGGACCCCTGCAGACCTCCTCCATTCATCCAGTCAGCGGAGGAGCTCCACATGACTGATGTCCTGTTGATTCATCCCCTTTGGCACCAGTTGTCATGTCTTCATCTGTTGTGCATCTCTTCCTCTTCTTGTCAATCATTTGTGAAGCACTTTGACGTGCCCTTCATTTGATTGACAGGTGCTATATACATACAGCTTGATTGATTGATTGATTGATTGATTGATGGGAAAAGTGAAACATTCTCAGGGGTTTTAGGCAGAAACTCTTTTTCCTTTTATAATTTGATATAAAATATGAATCTTGACCATGTCTTACAAAGTAAAGTTAGCATGCAGAACGATGAGGTATGAATATTGATTATTCTTATGCAATGCCTAATCAGACACTCTTCTCTGTCTCCATTGACAATGTACAGAACCATGCTCCTCCCAAAGCACCATGGGAATCTACTCCTTAGTCCATCAACTAGTACGGTTTGATACTCACTAAGCTGTATGCCTTCTTTATTCTGGCAATATTAAGGTGGCTTCACTCACCACTGCATTCCTGATGATAACACAAAGTGATAACACAAAGGGAACCTTTGAGCAGTGAAAGAGACTTCCATCTGCAGTTTGCTTCTAACCGACAGGAACACAAGGGGAGCCTCCTCGTCAAACATCAACAGAAAGCTGTCATTGTTTGGGAAACCTTCACAAGGATCAATTCTTGGGACGGGCCACACACACACACACACGCAGTGTGTGTGTGTGTGTGTGTGTGTGTTTACTGTTCCTCCTCATTTGGCTTAGCCAGTTTGGATTAGTGTCACAAGCTAGAGGCCAGAGCTAAACCCCACAGGCCTCCTGTCACACAGGGTGAATACAACCGTGTGTGTGTGTGTGTGTGTGTGTGTGTGTGTGTGTGTGTGTGTGTGTGTAGGACCCCTGACATTTAAGATGAGGCTGTTCCCTGTTCTCTTCTTTAGTTGGGTTCACTTTGGTAGTCAAGCAATGGGAGTCAGTGTGAACAATACAACTTAAGTTAAATCCTCCAGCTGATCTGAATGAACACATTTAAACCTACGATGAAAGCTACAGGCTGCACAATTAATCAAATATTAAGTGTTGGTCCCCATGCGTTAAATGCTCCATGCAGGTTGGGTGTTTATCCAAATTAGAAACACGTCATTCTGATGGCTTGTTTTTAATAATGACTGAAGAAAACAGTTATTTATATTTCTCTCAATATGTACAGCAAGGCTGAAACTAATGATTATTTTCATTAGATTCTTTGTTTGGTCTATAAAATGTCAGAAAATGGTGAAACATGTCCATCAGTGTTTCCCAAAGGCCAGGACCTTTGGGTGAGGAAATGATCTCAAACTGGACCTCATTGAATTGAATTAAATACCTCTTTTTTTTATTGTATGATTATATTATATAATACCCCTGGACTGATGCTAATAGACTAAACAGTGAGAGAGATCTCCTTATCAAAAGGTCCGGAACATCACAGTGATGATGATTTATTGAAGTAGCATAAGAAAGTTCAATTGAATATTATCTCAACAATGTGTATTGTCAGTTTTCAAATTGAACTGGAAGAATTATAAATAATATAATAATACATACTCTAACAATAAATACATGTAAAATCAGGGCTGCATTTAAGAATAGATCACATAACAGAAGCTTTATCTGTGGTTATGACAGCTCTTGTTCCAGCTCCATCCTCCCTGTTAGCATCATTGTTGGGCAGTTATGAATATGTTAGGATTCTGCTCATATTGGGCTCTTAGGTTTATTGTGTTGTGCCTTCATTTCAGACGTGAGTGGATACGTTTGGTGTAAAGAGTTGTGCTTTGTCTCGCAGTGGAGCTTTTGATAATCTTCACGTCTCTGATCACATGAGACGCTCTGGTTCTGACCCGCCAGTGAAGAATGAACAGAAGAGTCTGTTCTGGGTTAAGCTGCCCACGTTTCTCTTTTTGGAGATAACTTCTCTGACTCACGTTCAGAGCGATCGTCACTGGAGTCGCGGTGCTCGTCAGAACATTTGATTGGCTGAGCAGCATCGTGAGAGGATATAAATGCATGTGATTGGTCGGCTGTTTCCTGGAGTGCTGAACGTAAAGACTCGAAAAGATGCGCCTCTTAAAATAGAAGCGTTCCGTCAAAAATGAATAGTTCTCAATTATCTATCAGTTATTGATCTTCGTCTGGGTAGACCGCCTAGTAGTGACTATATGTGTGTATATATATATATATATATATTTATATATTAACAAAAAAAGGATCCTCATAAGCAAATGGTTCTGGGTAGAATCTCAGCCCTTCAAGAAAAACCTGTTTGGAACCCTTCTTTCTCAGAGTGTTGCAACAAAATGATAAAAACTAAAATTATCTCTTTAATCTCTCTAGTTGAACCCGGTTTCTTTCTTTCCACTTTCCAACTGTTTAAGAACGGATTCATTCTGAGCAACACAGAGTTGTGTCTTTCCAAAGCAGATGCAGATTTGTTTAATGAGACAATTAAAGTCCTGGAATAATTAGCTACTTAACCAAGTACTGTCACACCAAATTGGCTTTATTGCTAAAGCTGTTAAGTGTCTGTGTACAAGTATCATTTTATTATCAAGAAGAGAATAACATTACAGTGAGACTGAAGCCTGTTAAATGGTAAATAGTCTGTACTTGTACAGATCTTTTCTAGTCTTTGACCACTAAAAGCTCTTTAACACTACATGTTATCATTCATACACATTCATACACTGATGGGAGGTGCTTCCATGAAGGTACCACCTGTCCATCAGGACTAACTAACATTCACACTGATGGAGGAGCTACCATGAAGGTACCACCTGTCCATCAGGACTAACTAACATTCACACTGATGGAGGAGCTACCATGAAGGTACCACCTGTCCATCAGGACTAACTAACATTCACACTGATGGGAGGAGCTACCATGAAGGTACCACCTGTCCATCAGGACTAACTAACATTCACACTGATGGGAGGAGCTACCATGAAGGTACCACCTGTCCATCAGGACTAACTAACATTCACACTGATGGGAGGAGCTACCATGAAGGTACCACCTGTCCATCAGGACTAACTAACATTCACACTGATGGGAGGAGCTACCATGAAGGTACCACCTGTCCATCAGGACTAACTAACATTCACACTGATGGAGGAGCTACCATGAAGGTACCACCTGTCCATCAGGACTAACTAACATTCACACACTGATGGGAGGAGCTACCATGAAGGTACCACCTGTCCATCAGGACTAACTAACATTCACACTGATGGGAGGAGCTACCATGAAGGTACCACCTGTCCATCAGGACTAACTAACATTCACACTGATGGGAGGAGCTACCATGAAGGTACCACCTGTCCATCAGGACTAACTAACATTCACACTGATGGGAGGAGCTACCATGAAGGTACCACCTGTCCATCAGGACTAACTAACATTCACACTGATGGGAGGAGCTACCATGAAGGTACCACCTGTCCATCAGGACTAACTAACATTCACACACTGATGGGAGGAGCTACCATGAAGGTACCACCTGTCCATCAGGACTAACTAACATTCACACTGATGGAGGAGCTACCATGAAGGTACCACCTGTCCATCAGGACTAACTAACATTCACACTGATGGAGGAGCTACCATGAAGGTACCACCTGTCCATCAGGACTAACTAACATTCACACTGATGGGAGGAGCTACCATGAAGGTACCACCTGTCCATCAGGACTAACTAACATTCACACTGATGGGAGGAGCTACCATGAAGGTACCACCTGTCCATCAGGACTAACTAACATTCACACACATTAATACTCTGCAGGAACAGTCTGGAAGAGCCCAGGAACACGTTGACATGGACTAGAGGATCGATCCGCAGATCCTCTGATTGAAGGACGACCCTGTCGTCTGTATCAAAGATATTTCAGTTGATGTTTTGGGGCATCGGCATGATTTGAGCACTTTAGGATGCAACAAATGTAACTCTGTAACTCTGCATTATTATTTGAAGTGGTATTGGGCATGGTGTAGAATGCCGGCTCTATAGCGCCCCCTATTCTCTCTTAGCCTTCAAACCCATTTTTGACACCCTTGTTATACTCCATCATTGTTGTACGTGGTGAACATTGCCAGAATATAAGTAATAAAGAAGACAAATAGAGGGTTATATTGAGTTTTGAACATAACACCCCTGAACAGGGAGTCGGCCTCATGTGTCAACGATCATCTGATCTACATCTTTTGACATTGTTGGACAACCTGCAATTTTGATGTGAATCTCTTATCAACGTGGAGCCCGAGCCTGTCACTGTCAGCTTTAACACAAATAGTCCTTATATGGTGTCAGAGTACAAGAACCTAAACTCTGGACGCAGTGACAAGCTGTGAGGCCCTGCGGTGAGCAGGCCTCAGCCTGAGACAAAAGTAAAGCAGAAGTTGAGTAGGGGCTCCTATAGTCTTACACGGTCAACAGGGTGAAGGTACAGATCGCAGGAAGCAGGCCGTTAAGATGTGTAGAACAGATTAGATCTCTTAGTGAATCAGGCGGCTGAGAAGCTGGCCTGCAGGATTCTCTCAAGGGTCAGGGGTCATACATTACACTTTTAGGTTTGGGGTTCTGCTGTGTCACAGGGAAGTTTGTTCTGTGTGGTTTGATTCTCTTTACAGGTTAAAAGATGATGTGTGTGTGTGTGTTTTATTTCTTTAATATAATCTAGTGATGCTCAGGGTGAACGTTGAGACCGTGATCCACCTTGCATAAGAGTACGGTATATTGGGAAGATACTCTTGACATATAATCAATGCTTGGCAAGGGTGAATATGTAACTTGAAAATATTAAACCTGTGGTGTTTCTTCAAATAACCGTCGTAGTAAAGTGATGATAAAATGTTCATTTTGACCCTGTACATGGGTGAGGACTGAGAAGATGAGCGGAAACGAGGCTGATAAGACTGCGGTGTAAAAAAGGAGAAGTAACACAGGAAAGAGCGTGGGTTCAAGAAAGCCCAGCGCTTCAGCCCCTCAGAAAGGAGGGGGGTCCGAGTTGAAATTTGGAACAGAATAATAAGTTTTAAGTCGGTTGCGTTTGAGCGAGTTAGGTGAATAGACGTAGCAATACTTTGGTGTAGTTGAATCAATTAGTTTTCTCCGCACTTTCAGTAGAGCCTCCGTTCTCCTATCTTCTCAGTTTTCTTATAAGTACTTTCGAGGTTGCATTTGTAACTTGTACATCCTTTTCTATCTTTGGTGAAAAAAATATTGATTGATATCGAAGTTTAAATCAAGTCAACGCATCCGTAGCCCATTTTTGATCTCCTGCAATTCTTGGCATCGAGCCATCAGAGAACCCAGAGGCAGAGCTTCACGTCGACCCGCCCCGACAGCCCCCGAGGTGAGTTGAGGTGCATCCACCACGGCTACACACGCTGATAAACATACAGGATACATATACATTACAGACACATACTTGGTGTAACTATTATAGAGAGAGATCACTGGACCTGGATGACCTCTGGCTCCCACGCCAGGCACCGCTGTGTGCTTCCAGGCTGGGAGAGGGATTTATAAGTATTGGTCCCCTTGCAAGAGTTTGTCATAAAATTTATAATTTTTTGTAGTTTGATAACAGCTGATGGCATTAGATAAATAAGGTATTCCCTCTCTCGAGAACGGAGCCGTGTGTGACGGTCTGTTCTCGTGTGTTCGGTGACTTATTTCCCTCTTCTGTTTTAAGGCTGAGTACAGGAGCTTAACTCCATAATTAAGACCAGGGTTGTAATATCTGTGCGGAGATAATAAAGCTCGAGGCCAGAAGTGGTGACCCGTGCGTCGAGCCCAGTGCGATTGGCTGGTGTTCTGAGACACGGACTGACCCTTGTATGAGGTCCCGTGTCCCGCGGGGCTTTCGGCGCACCTGTCACCTCTCGGGCCGTTTCGAGTATCTCTCTCTCCCCCTTCCCTTAAAGAAATAAACAGTTTACCAGCAAAACTGTTTAATAACATCTTTCCCCATTTTACATGAAGGTGCAAGATCCAGGTGAGCATCTTAAGAGCAGAAGAGATCTGACCATGAACTGCATGCACAAGTAACAATGGGAAGTGCAACCTCCAGCTGGAGCCCGAGTGGAGCCACCACCTGGGACTGGAAGTGTTGGTGCTGAGTCAGCAGGAGCTCCAAGACTTTGGCCAGGAGCCTCGTCCTCATCAGCCTGCATCCAAATGCAGTCTAACAAGAACGACTTTCAACCAGCCGAACACATACTAAACACAAGCTAGCAGGGTGGTAAGAACATGCATCTCTAACGTGACCGCCAAGCATGTGGAGCAGGACAGAGAGGCCAGCACCTTGGCCACAGGAGCTCCAGTTACACAGCAGCTGGATCACATTACAGGCCATGTTACAGTCACATACGTGTGTGTGTGTGTGTGTGTGTGTGTGTGTGTGTGTGTGTGTGTGTGTGTGTGTGTGTGTGTGTGTGTGTCAAGAAGCAGGTGCACAGACAATACACACACACACACACACACACACTTTACAAAATGACACACTCTCCACACAGAGCCAGTGTGATGTTTCCGTTAGTCTTTCTGTTCACCTCTTCATGTCTGAGAAGGAATGGAACCAGCAGAAGTGAGAAGCCACCGTTCGGCTGTAAAGGAGCGACACCACGGTCACATGACCGGACACACCAGGCGTGATGACGTCTACTCTCTTTAGACACGTGTTAGCAACCGTCTTCTATAAGACATGTAAAGGCTTCTGAAATCACCAGAGGAATATTATTTACTGACATCTTTTATATGGTGGAACAAAAAGACATCTGCAACTTGAGGTACCTGACCTTAGTTCAGACATCTAACCCTAACCCACTCAGACGGCTGTGTTTACATTCTGACAATCAGTCATCTGATTCATTGATAAGTTGTTCGGTCTATAACATGTCAATCACTTTTAGTGAAGGTCCTGCCCACCATCAGGTCTGTGTTGGTCCGGTTGAGGTGGGTGGAGCTAAAGTAGGAATTAGATGAGGTCACTCCTGAGAGGACTTCTCATCAGCCAGAATACGTGAACACTCCAGAGGGACATAACCAACACTAAGATATTATAAGATACGATCTTTCATTCATTTGACATTTGCAAAAGACAGAGGAAAGCAGCAAATCAAAGCTGGAACTAGACATTGGTTTTAATTTTTTACTTATCAATCACAAGTGTCACTTAGATGAATCAGCTAATTGTTTCAGCTCCACCACATGTTCTGTCCTCGACCCCTCCAGACCTCTCACCACACACTGGACACACAGAGGCTCCATGCCGCCATGACACCATGATGCTGCCAGTGTGGGTCAGGTCACACCACAGACACACAGGATGGAAGAAGCGGACGCAGTCGTCATCCATTAGTTTGTGGAAGCCGTCGCCATGTTGTTTCTTTTGCAACCGATAAACAGAAGTTACCATATCTGGAATGCAGAGTAACATAGGCTCTGGTAGAGACCTGTCAATCACAGTGAGCCCGCCAATGTTTACTGAAGGAATGCATCAAGAGAGAAGTCATTTATATATACTGTACTTCTATACAACCAGAGGAGTCCCCCCCGTGGTCAGGAGAGAGAATGCAGCTTTAACACAATACAAATATTTATTTTCTTTGCAGCTTTTGGTCAACATTCAATCAATCCTAATTGTAAGTAATGGGATCCAGTTGCCTCTGACCTCATTCCCGTTGCCTCTTCCCAACTCCAGCTGTCCACCAGCACTGACCTCTTCCTCCCTGTTATCATTCCTCTTTTCTGGAACTTTCTCTCCGTGCTTTTCTCTGCTGTCCTCTCTCCCTCATCGCCCTACTTCTTTTTCCCAGCCTCACCTCTTATCTTCTCGGATGCTCTGTTTGAGATTGTTTCTGACAAGTCAAACAGGGATAGATTTGACTACAGCGATGCTCACACGTCCTATCTTTTAAAGTAGGGACTGTGTATACTGCATCTGAAACACTAGTACAACATGTACTATTGTTTATTAATAGTAAATAATAGTTTATGAATAGTAAATGTAGTATTGTGTATTAATACTATTGGTTGTTGCCGGCTTCAAATGAACGTTGGTTTTCCAGTATTGGTCCCAACCTAAAAGCCCATACTTGATTTTCCATTAATGCAGAAACGTGGACATTATTTACTTCATCATCTTCAGAGAGCAGAATAGGAGCAGATGGAAACTAAATCAAATAATACAAGCTTTCAGCATAATTCCCCTTCATTCCATCCTTATTTTCCATTGCAGTGTTTCCTGTCCACACCCCTACTGACCCTTTTTCTGTTCTGTCACAATCCTGGACTCAGACTCCCTTTTGGTTTGTCTTTGACTAGGTTGTAGTCGTTGTGTCACAGATCAGTGTTGATGCGTTAATGGAGGTCCTCTATAATATATATAGTCCATTCTAAAAATAGGTTGAAGTTTATGACAAGTAGGCAAAAAGAGTCATGCATGGTGATTCATTATGTTCACATAACTCATCTATATCTTGGGTTGCTGTAGTGTGTACTGTCAAATAAGCAAAGAAATGTCAAATAAGCAAAGAAATGTCTGAAAACCTGAGCCACTGCCTAACTTATTACGATTCTCAATCGCTCCCAGAATTCGAACGGTGGCCAACATGCAATATTTATGTATCTCTCTGGAACAGAAATATGAGGATAACCTGTGTAACATGTATGATCCAGTCCTTTCTCATTTCCTTTGCCAGAAAACCAAAGATAACCTTGAATGAACTGCAGTCCTCTCTCTCCTCCACCCAGATCTCTCCTTCCATTGGTATTCTCTCTCTCCTCCACCCAGATCTCTCCTTCCATTGGTATTCTCTCTCTCCTCCACCCAGATCTCTTCTTCCATTGGTATTCTCTCTCTCCTCCACCCAGATCTCTCCTTCCATTGGTATTCTCTCTCTCCTCCACCCAGATCTCTCCTTCACCTATATCTCTCCTTCCATTGGTATTCTCTCTCTCCTCCACCTAGATCTCTCTTTCCATTGGTATTCTCTCTCTCCTCCACCCAGATCTCTCCTTCCATTGGTATTCTCTCTCTCCTCCACCCAGATCTCTTCTTCCATTGGTATTCTCTCTCTCCTCCACCTAGATCTCTCTTTCCATTGGTATTCTCTCTCTCCTCCACCCAGATCTCTCTTTCCATTGGTATTCTCTCTCTCCTCCACCCAGATCTCTCCTTCCATTGGTATTCTCTCTCTCCTCCACCTAGATCTCTATTTCCATTGGTATTCTCTCTCTCCTCCACCTAGATCTCTCTTTCCATTGGTATTCTCTCTCTCCTCCACCTAGATCTCTCTTTCCATTGGTATTCTCTCTCTCCTCCACCCAGATCTCTCCTTCACCTATATCTCTCCTTCCATTGGTATTCTCTCTCTCCTCCACCCAGATCTCTCCTCCACCTAGATCTCTCCTTCCATTGGTATTCTCTCTCTCCTCCACCTAGATCTCTCTTTCCATTGGTATTCTCTCTCTCCTCCACCTAGATCTCTCTTTCCATTGGTATTATCTCTCTCCTCCACCCAGATCTCTCCTTCACCTATATCTCTCTTTCCATTGGTATTCTCTCTCTCCTCCACCTATATCTCTCCTTCCATTGGTATTCTCTCTCTCCTCCACCCAGATCTCTCCTCCACCTAGATCTCTCCTTCCATTGGTATTCTCTCTCTCCTCCACCTAGATCTCTCCTTCCATTGGTATTCTCTCTCTCCTCCACCTAGATCTCTCCTTCCATTGGTATTCTCTCTCTCCTCCACCCAGATCTCTCCTTCCATTGGTATTCTCTCTCTCTGCGGGTCTGGGATCAGTAGAGGGGTGATGAGTAGTTATGATGACAGCAGTGGACTACAGTAGTTATGAGTATTGAACCTATGGCTGCAGAGGACAGCAGCTGTGATGCAGGATGAATGCCACCATCTTGTATATGAGACACAGCTCTAAACCTACTCCAAGGTAAGCTGATAACATTGTTTAATAACGGCTACAGCAATACATTAGTTATAAACGTAGGACGTTTATTCATCGCCTCTTCACATCAGCTGCTGTTTTATTCCCTCCAGTGTTAGAAGTGCTAATGAAGAGCCACACAAAGCATCAATGCAGCGCCTTTCAACTCTTTAAATGAGCTCAGCAACAGGAGAGCTGCTGCAGCCCGCTGTGATGTCTGTGGTGTGTTCATGAACACCATCTCCAGGATTAGATGAGCAGATGCTGCAGCAGAGGGGAGCCTTGATATTCTCTCATCAGCACATCGTCTCCCTCACGCTGGCTCACATTGATGATGTGCAATTACACAGCGTGCATCAGAGCAGCTAAACATCACTTATAGCTACAGCTGACGGCACATGACTGAGAGGAGGAGGAGACACGACTACAGCTGACGGCACATGACAGAGAGGAGGAGGAGACACGACTACAGCTGATGGCACATGACAGAGAGGAGGAGGAGACACGACTACAGCTGACGGCACATGACAGAGAGGAGGAGGAGACACGACTACAGCTGACGGCACATGACAGAGAGGAGACCAGAGACATGACTACAGCTGACGGCACATGACTGAGAGGAGACCAGAGACACTACAGCTGATGGCACATGACAGAGAGGAGACCAGAGACATGACTACAGCTGACGGCACATGACTGAGAGGAGGAGGAGACACGACTACAGCTGACGGCACATGACAGAGAGGAGGAGGAGACACGACTACAGCTGACGGCACATGACAGAGAGGAGGAGGAGACACGACTACAGCTGACGGCACATGACTGAGAGGAGACCAGAGACACTACAGCTGACGGCACATGACTGAGAGGAGACCAGAGACATGACTACAGCTGACGGCACATGACAGAGAGGAGACCAGAGACACTACAGCTGACGGCACATGACTGAGAGGAGACCAGAGACATGACTACAGCTGATGGCACATGACAGAGAGGAGACCAGAGACATGACTACAGCTGACGGCACATGACTGAGAGGAGACCAGAGACACTACAGCTGACGGCACATGACAGAGAGGAGACCAGAGACACTACAGCTGACGGCACATGACAGAGAGGAGACCAGAGACACTACAGCTGACGGCACATGACAGAGAGGAGACCAGAGACATGACTACAGCTGACGGCACATGACTGAGAGGAGACCAGAGACACTACAGCTGACGGCACATGACTGAGAGGAGACCAGAGACATGACTACAGCTGACGGCACATGACTGAGAGGAGACCAGAGACATGACTACAGCTGACGGCACATGACTGAGAGGAGACCAGAGACACTACAGCTGACGGCACATGACTGAGAGGAGACCAGAGACACTACAGCTGACGGCACATGACAGAGAGGAGACCAGAGACACTACAGCTGACGGCACATGACTGAGAGGAGACCAGAGACACTACAGCTGACGGCACATGACTGAGAGGAGACCAGAGACACTACAGCTGACGGCACATGACAGAGAGGAGACCAGAGACACTACAGCTGACGGCACATGACTGAGAGGAGACCAGAGACATGACTACAGCTGACGGCACATGACTGAGAGGAGACCAGAGACACTACAGCTGATGGCACATGACTGAGAGGAGACCAGAGACATGACTACAGCTGACGGCACATGACTGAGAGGAGACCAGAGACATGACTACAGCTGACGGCACATGACTGAGAGGAGACCAGAGACACTACAGCTGACGGCACATGACTGAGAGGAGACCAGAGACACTACAGCTGACGGCACATGACTGAGAGGAGACCAGAGACATGACTACAGCTGACGGCACATGACTGAGAGGAGACCAGAGACATGACTACAGCTGACGGCACATGACTGAGAGGAGACCAGAGACACTACAGCTGATGGCACATGACTGAGAGGAGACCAGAGACATGACTACAGCTGACGGCACATGACTGAGAGGAGACCAGAGACATGACTACAGCTGACGGCACATGACTGAGAGGAGACCAGAGACACTACAGCTGATGGCACATGACAGAGAGGAGACCAGAGACACTACAGCTGACGGCACATGACTGAGAGGAGACCAGAGACACTACAGCTGACGGCACATGACAGAGAGGAGACCAGAGACACTACAGCTGACGGCACATGACTGAGAGGAGACCAGAGACACTACAGCTGACGGCACATGACTGAGAGGAGACCAGAGACACTACAGCTGACGGCACATGACTGAGAGGAGACCAGAGACACTACAGCTGACGGCACATGACTGAGAAGAGACCAGAGACACTACAGCTGATGGCACATGACTGAGAGGAGACCAGAGACACTACAGCTGTCGGCACATGACTGAGAGGAGACCAGAGACACTACAGCTGACGGCACATGACAGAGAGGAGACCAGAGACACTACAGCTGATGGCACATGACTGAGAAGAGACCAGAGACACTACAGCTGACGGCACATGACAGAGAGGAGACCAGAGACACTACAGCTGACGGCACATGACAGAGAGGAGACCAGAGACACTACAGCTGACGGCACATGACTGAGAGGAGACCAGAGACACTACAGCTGACGGCACATGACAGAGAGGAGACCAGAGACACTACAGCTGACGGCACATGACTGAGAAGAGACCAGAGACACTACAGCTGATGGCACATGACAGAGAGGAGACCAGAGACACTACAGCTGTCGGCACATGACTGAGAGGAGACCAGAGACACTACAGCTGACGGCACATGACAGAGAGGAGACCAGAGACACTACAGCTGATGGCACATGACTGAGAAGAGACCAGAGACACTACAGCTGTCGGCACATGACTGAGAAGAGACCAGAGACACTACAGCTGACGGCACATGACAGAGAGGAGACCAGAGACACTACAGCTGTCGGCACATGACTGAGAAGAGACCAGAGACACTACAGCTGATGGCACATGACAGAGAGGAGACCAGAGACACTACAGCTGGTGGCACATGACAGAGAGGAGACCAGAGACACTACAGCTGACGGCACATGACTGAGAGGAGACCAGAGACACTACAGCTGACGGCACATGACAGAGAGGAGACCAGAGACATGACTACAGCTGATGGCACATGACTGAGAGGAGACCAGAAACATGACTACAGCTGATGGCACATGACTGAGAGGAGACCAGAAACATGACTACAGCTGATGGCACATGACAGAGAGGAGACCAGAGACACTACAGCTGGTGGCACATGACAGAGAGGAGACCAGAGACACTACAGCTGACGGCACATGACAGAGAGGAGACCAGAGACACTACAGCTGATGGCACATGACTGAGAGGAGACCAGAGACACTACAGCTGACGGCACATGACTGAGAGGAGACCAGAGACACTACAGCTGGTGGCACATGACAGAGAGGAGACCAGAGACACTACAGCTGATGGCACATGACAGAGAGGAGACCAGAGACACTACAGCTGACGGCACATGACAGAGAGGAGACCAGAGACACTACAGCTGACGGCACATGACAGAGAGGAGACCAGAGACATGACTACAGCTGATGGCACATGACAGAGAGGAGACCAGAGACACTACAGCTGTCGGCACATGACTGAGAGGAGACCAGAGACACTACAGCTGTCGGCACATGACTGAGAGGAGACCAGAGACACTACAGCTGACGGCACATGACAGAGAGGAGACCAGAGACACTACAGCTGATGGCACATGACTGAGAAGAGACCAGAGACACTACAGCTGACGGCACATGACAGAGAGGAGACCAGAGACACTACAGCTGACGGCACATGACTGAGAAGAGACCAGAGACACTACAGCTGACGGCACATGACAGAGAGGAGACCAGAGACACTACAGCTGACGGCACATGACTGAGAGGAGACCAGAGACACTACAGCTGACGGCACATGACTGAGAGGAGACCAGAGACATGACTACAGCTGATGGCACATGACTGAGAGGAGACCAGAGACACTACAGCTGACGGCACATGACAGAGAGGAGACCAGAGACACTACAGCTGACGGCACATGACTGAGAAGAGACCAGAGACACTACAGCTGACGGCACATGACAGAGAGGAGACCAGAGACACTACAGCTGACGGCACATGACTGAGAGGAGACCAGAGACACTACAGCTGATGGCACATGACAGAGAGGAGACCAGAGACACTACAGCTGTCGGCACATGACTGAGAAGAGACCAGAGACACTACAGCTGACGGCACATGACAGAGAGGAGACCAGAGACACTACAGCTGTCGGCACATGACTGAGAAGAGACCAGAGACACTACAGCTGATGGCACATGACAGAGAGGAGACCAGAGACACTACAGCTGGTGGCACATGACAGAGAGGAGACCAGAGACACTACAGCTGACGGCACATGACTGAGAGGAGACCAGAGACACTACAGCTGACGGCACATGACAGAGAGGAGACCAGAGACATGACTACAGCTGATGGCACATGACTGAGAGGAGACCAGAAACATGACTACAGCTGATGGCACATGACTGAGAGGAGACCAGAAACATGACTACAGCTGATGGCACATGACAGAGAGGAGACCAGAGACACTACAGCTGGTGGCACATGACAGAGAGGAGACCAGAGACACTACAGCTGACGGCACATGACAGAGAGGAGACCAGAGACACTACAGCTGATGGCACATGACTGAGAGGAGACCAGAGACACTACAGCTGACGGCACATGACTGAGAGGAGACCAGAGACACTACAGCTGGTGGCACATGACAGAGAGGAGACCAGAGACACTACAGCTGATGGCACATGACAGAGAGGAGACCAGAGACACTACAGCTGACGGCACATGACAGAGAGGAGACCAGAGACACTACAGCTGTCGGCACATGACTGAGAGGAGACCAGAGACATGACTACAGCTGACGGTACATGACTGAGAGGAGACCAGAGACACTACAGCTGATGGCACATGACAGAGACGAGACCAGAGACATGACTACAGCTGACGGCACATGACAGAGACGAGACCAGAGACACGACTACAGCTGATGGTACATGACTGAGAGGAGACCAGAGACACAACTACAGCTGACGGCACATGACAGAGAGGAGACCAGAGACACGACTACAGCTGACGGCACATGACTGAGAGGAGACCAGAGACACTACAGCTGATGGCACATGACAGAGAGGAGACCAGAGACATGACTACAGCTGACGGCACATGACTGAGAGGAGGAGGAGACACAACTACAGGACCATCTTCTAGCATGCCGCTTGTAACCACATGCGCTGGCATGTGCTGGCATGTGAAAAGTCCAGCCTGTGAGATAAAAGTGCATATGAAATGCCTCACACTGAGCTGTATTCTTCATGCGTTACAGTGACATCACCACACAGGATGCAGAGACCTCACAGCCTGCTGGAGTAAAGCGTCATCACAGCCTGCAGAGGATGAACGGTGTGCACAGATTAATATGTAAGGTCATCATATGTCCTCACATATTAATATGTAGGGTCATCATATGTCCTCAGGAAACATGAACTATGGAATCACGTTGACTGTCCAAAGCAAGCAGAACCTGAACAGTCTCTTCAGCCATGGACCAGTCTAGTCCAGCACCACTAAGACCTGCACAACCGGTCCAGAGGAAGTCTGTACTCACCATGCGCTCCGGGAGGCTCGGTCCTCTCAATCCCGTAGTTTGCTGGAGACACTGAGTTACCATGAGCGCGCGCACACACACGCACGCACACGCACGCGCACGCGCACACGTGCTCCTCACACACACACACACACACACACACACACACACACACACACACACACACACACACACACACACACACACACACACACACAACACTCTCACCCGCGCAAGGTGCTCTGACCTGGACGTCCGTCTGTAGCCTCGCTCGCTCTCTCGCTCTCTCTCTCTGTCTCTCTCTCTCTCTTCCTCAACTATCACCTGCCATGTGATCGGCACGATGCCTTCAGGAGCCCCTCGGATTTTTTGTTATCATAATGTATATTGGTGAATGAAAACAGATTCTATGCAAGTAACCATCACCTGAATGCGAACGCATAGATCTGTTATAGACCTGTTACTTGTTACAACAGTGTTACAGTGTTAATATATATATATATATATATATATATATATGGTCTAAGGACCAGAAACGTTGATGGTGTATTCTTTGGAAATGATTATGCAAATGAAACACACAACTATGAGCTACATGAACTTGATATTAAACTGTTGCTATTCTGATTGAGTCCTAAACACTTCGTGTTGGCAACACAGACCTCACAGAAAACACAATTATTACCCATATTTGTGTGCATTATAGTTGCAACACTAACTAACACTAACTAAAATCCATAACACATCTCTCCAACGGTAGATGAAGGAAGCAGAGTAGCAGTAGAAGGTAATGAGAATACAACATTTAATGTAGGGACATTAAACTCGTTTAAGTTCTTTGGTAACAACCTGCCACATGTTCAGGCCATAGAGGACCTTAAGTGATCATTTAAACATACCAAATAAATGGTTTACAGTTATTATAAACTTCAATAATGCAACAGACACTACCATGTGATAAGAACATGAAGTCTTTCCCAGTAACTTCAACAGGTTTGTAAACAGGTCTTTTTGGTTGAAACTTCATAAAAGGCAAACAAGAATACAATGACTCAGCAGCGCCATCTGGTGACACGCTGGATGTTTGCAGTAACTGTTTCCGTCTCCCTTGACCTGAGCACCGCATGGCTGAGGTCTGTTCCGGTGATATTATGGGATGTCCGGCCAGACTGGTTCATGTAAAAAAGCGATGTGAGTCACACATCAGAAGGTGGTGCTAGTGAACGGCATGATGGGAGGAGGAGCGGTGGCATTTGGTATCTTCTGGGTTGTAATCAGAGACCATCAGAGACCATTTTAATAAACTACAAGTCAGCACCTTTACATTTATGTATGTATGTATGTGCTATATTTAGTTAGGGAAGCTATGTGGAGCGTGAAACTGATATTGTTTTTACCATAAGTCACCATAAGTTATATGAACTCATAACCCACTACCCTAAAGTAAATTAAGGTTTTAACAACTCACCACCTGCACGCTGTTCCACATCCATGATAATGACAGGGGAGAGAAATAAACAATACCAAGACATGTCATCATTTAAATGGTGTGTTTTATGTTGGGACAGTAGAGTATATAAACACATATAGTAGTAATATATCATATGTAGTATATATAATGTAGTATAATATATACACACAGGAGGTGTCCATGTGCACAGTTACAACTAAAGAACTTGACCCAGACAAGAAGGGAGTTGAGAAGAACATGATAAGTTTACCTTCAGCTGCTTTTCTATACTAACACAAGAGACACATTGAAGGACCCCAACTACAGGCGTGGAGAAACATAATACATGTAATTTAGGTTCAAAAGGTTCAACTGTGAAAAAACACAGATAAATAAATATATATATATATATATATATATATATATATATGTGTGTGTGTGTATATATATGTGTGTATGTATATATACACTCACCTAAAGGATTATTAGGAACACCTGTTCAATTTCTCATTAATGCAATTATCTAATCAACCAATCACATGGCAGTTGCTTCAATGCATTTAGGGGTGTGGTCCTGGTCAAGACAATCTCCTGAACTCCAAACTGAATGTCAGAATGGGAAAGAAAGGTGATTTAAGCAATTTTGAGCGTGGCATGGTTGTTGGTGCCAGACGGGCCGGTCTGAGTATTTCACAATCTGCTCAGTTACTGGGATTTTCACGCACAACCATTTCTAGGGTTTACAAAGAATGGTGTGAAAAGGGAAAAACATCCAGTATGCGGCAGTCCTGTGGGCGAAAATGCCTTGTTGATGCTAGAGGTCAGAGGAGAACGGGCCGACTGATTCAAGCTGATAGAAGAGCAACTTTGACTGAAATAACCACTCGTTACAACCGAGGTATGCAGCAAAGCATTTGTGAAGCCACAACACGCACAACCTTGAGGCGGATGGGCTACAACAGCAGAAGACCCCACCGGGTACCACTCATCTCCACTACAAATAGGAAAAAGAGGCTACAATTTGCAAGAGCTCACCAAAATTGGACAGTTGAAGACTGGAAAAATGTTGCCTGGTCTGATGAGTCTGGATTTCTGTTGAGACATTCAGATGGTAGAGTCAGAATTTGGCGTAAACAGAATGAGAACATGGATCCATCATGCCTTGTTACCACTGTGCAGGCTGGTGGTGGTGGTGTAATGGTGTGGGGGATGTTTTCTTGGCACACTTTAGGCCCCTTAGTGCCAATTGGGCATCGTTTAAATGCCACGGCCTACCTGAGCATTGTTTCTGACCATGTCCATCCCTTTATGGCCACCATGTACCCATCCTCTGATGGCTACTTCCAGCAGGATAATGCACCATGTCACAAAGCTCCAATCATTTCAAATTGGTTTCTTGAACATGACAATGAGTTCACTGTACTAAAATGGCCCCCACAGTCACCAGATCTCAACCCAATAGAGCATCTTTGGGATGTGGTGGAACGGGAGCTTCGTGCCCTGGATGTGCATCCCACAAATCTCCATCAACTGCAAGATGCTATCCTATCAATATGGGCCAACATTTCTAAAGAATGCTTTCAGCACCTTGTTGAATCAATGCCACGTAGAATTAAGGCAGTTCTGAAGGTGAAAGGGGGTCAAACACAGTATTAGTATGGTGTTCCCAATAATCCTTTAGGTGAGTGTGTGTATATATATATATATATATATATATATATATATATATATATATACTCCCCTCATATTGTACTTAAGTGAAGACAAAAGCAAAAGCAATATAAAATACAGTATGAGGCAAAAGGTCTCTACCTTTTCTAAAATACAGCAAATGCTGTATTTTACAGTCTGAAAGGCTGTATTTACAGTATAAATGCTATATTTTACAGTCTGAAAGGCTGCATTCTACAGTATAAATACTGTATGTACAGTATAAATGCTGTATTTTACAGTCTGAAAGGCTGTATTCTACAGTATAAATACTGTATGTACAGTATAAATGCTGTATTTTACAGTCTGAAAGGCTGTATTCTACAGTATAAATACTGTATTTACAATATAAAGTCTATATTTTACAGTATAAATGCTGTATTTTACAGTCTGAAAGGCTGTAATCTACAGTATAAATACTGTATTTACAATATAAAGTCTATATTTTACAGTATGAATGCTGTATTTTACAGTCTGAAAGGCTGTATTCTACAGTATAAATACTGTATGTACAGTATAAATGCTGTATTTTACAGTCTGCGCAGCAGCTTGTAATGCAGTGTTGTTCTACACTCTCACACAAGCGGCCTCTGCATTCCGCTCTACGCGGCCGTTCATTGGTTCATCAGCACGTTCATCAGAGCTTCACAGCCGGAACTCGTCTCTGATTGGCTGGAGCGGCCTCTACGGCGGCAGCTCGAACCCCATTGGTTGAGAAACTAGGTTAGTGGTCCGACAGGCATGACGGTGAAGAGAAACTGGGTCACCGATCGAGAATCGTTTATGTCACCGTTCTTTGGGTTCTGTTACACAGAACAGCGGCTTCCAATGGATACACCGAGCTCCCGGGACCGACTGTGAGTACACGATGAACACACGGGTTCTTTATCCTGCATCTCGGGGACGTTGCGGGTTTAAAGCATGATGGATGTCGTCGATGTTTTGCCTGCTTGTGGTCATGTCAGTGGTTTGAGCAGGAGGAGGGACCCGCTGGTCCTCTCGGGCTCTGGAGCTAGCTGCTAGCTGCGCATGCTAACGCTAGTCAGCCGACGGGATTAGATGTTGTTGTGGATAAAGGAGGGAACACGCCCCCGTATGGACCGGCCGTGACCGTGTCAGCGTGTGTCGGGGCTGGGAGTCAGGAGGCAGGAGGCAGGAGGTAGGAGGTAGGAGTCAGGAGGTAGGAGTCAGGAGGTAGGAGTCAGGAGGTAGGAGTCAGGAGGTAGGAGGGAGGAGGGAGAAGGAGGGAGGAGGCAGGAGGCAGGAGTCGGTCCGTAGCTCGTTAGTGTCAACCAGTGTCCTCATAGCACCAGCAGCTAGCTGTGTCCTCATAGCATCAGCAGCTAGCTGTGTCCTCATAGCACCAGCAGCTAGCTGTGTCCTCATAGCACCAGCAGCTAGCTGTGTCCTCATAGCACCAGCAGCTAGCTGTGTCCTCATAGCACCAGCAGCTAGCTGTGTCCTCATAGCACCAGCAGCTAGCTGTGTCCTCATAGCACCAGCAGCTAGCTGTGTCCTCATAGCACCAGCAGCTAGCTGTGTCCTCATAGCACCAGCAGCTAGCTGTGTCCTCATAGCACCAGCAGCTAGCTGTGTCCTCATAGCATCAGCAGCTAGCTGTGTCCTCATAGCATCAGCAGCTAGCTGTGTCCTCATAGCATCAGCAGCTAGCTGTGTCCTCATGGCACCAGCAGCTAGCTGTGTCCTCATAGCACCAGCAGCTAGCTGTGTCCTCATAGCACCAGCAGCTAGCTGTGTCCTCATAGCATCAGCAGCTAGCTGTGTCCTCATAGCATCAGCAGCTAGCTGTGTCCTCATAGCATCAGCAGCTAGCTGTGTCCTCATAGCACCAGCAGCTAGCTGTGTCCTCATAGCATCAGCAGCTAGCTGTGTCCTCATAGCACCAGCAGCTAGCTGTGTCCTCATAGCATCAGCAGCTAGCTGTGTCCTCATAGCATCAGCAGCTAGCTGTGTCCTCATAGCATCAGCAGCTAGCTGTGTCCTCATAGCATCAGCAGCTAGCTGTGTCCTCATAGCATCAGCAGCTAGCTGTGTCCTCATAGCATCAGCAGCTAGCTGTGTCCTCATAGCATCAGCAGCTAGCTGTGTCCTCATAGCACCAGCAGCTAGCTGTGTCCTCATAGCACCAGCAGCTAGCTGTGTCCTCATAGCACCAGCAGCTAGCTGTGTCCTCATAGCACCAGCAGCTAGCTGTGTCCTCATAGCACCAGCAGCTAGCTGTGTCCTCATAGCACCAGCAGCTAGCTGTGTCCTCATAGCATCAGCAGCTAGCTGTGTCCTCATAGCATCAGCAGCTAGCTGTGTCCTCATAGCATCAGCAGCTAGCTGTGTCCACATAGCACCAGCAGCTAGCTGTGTCCACATCTGCCACCAGAGGAACACATGTATGATGCTCTACACCAGGGGTGTCAAACTCATTTCAGTGAAGGGGCCACATGCTGCCCATTTTGACCTCAAGTGGGCCGGACCAGTAAAATCACAGCATAATAACGCATACATAACAACAATATTTCTCTATGTTTAAATCATTGGTGAAGCTTTTTGGATGATAAACCCTATTTTAAGGTCTTTCTACAATAAACTAGAAACATAAAGACCAAAATTCAGACATCAGGCCCACTGTTTACCTGCCTGGGCTCTCCTCTGCAGTTGAGCAATATGTTTAGTAATGTCAGTCTTTCAATTGATTGCAACTTTGGCCTGTCATTCAATCAGAGGATCAGTGGTTCGAGCCCCGCTATTTTTCTTCTTCTTTTTTTTCTTCTGCAATTTTAACAATTATCCCGAGGGCCGGACTGGACCCCCTGGCGGGCCGGATTCTTCCGTATGTTTGACACCCCTGCCACCAGAGGAACACATGTATGATGCTCTAGTGCAGGGGTTCTTAACCTTTTTCACCTCGGGGCCCAACTTTTCAAGTACAAAGTGCCCCGGGGCCCATTCAAATATTAACACTGTATTGGTTTATTAACTAATTGATCACACTCTTGGTTTGACTTGTATTCAATAACTAAATCAAAATCTACCTACAGTTCAACAACAGTTCAACATATTGTTGGAGTCCCTCCCCTCTGGCAGGAGGCTGAGGTCCATCAGGACCAAGACCTCACGCCACACAAACAGTTTCTTCCCGTCAGCAGTCGGGCTCATCAATGGGGCTCGGGTCCCCCACTGACTGTCTCTGTCACCCCCAGCTATTTTAATTTTCAATTTTTATTTTTAACTCTTAATTTCTATTTTTATTTTCTCTTCTTTATTTTTATTTTTATTTCTCTCTACCATACACTCCTCTGCACACCGCATACTTAAACACTCGTCACTTTAACATACACTTTTAACTTAAATACACATGTCACTTTAACGTACATTCACATTAATGTATCTGTTGACTGAGCACTTGCTTATCCTACACATATTTTAATTCAACCGCACTCCAATTCCACTGTTGCTGTTTCGTTGATTGTTGATTGTTGTTTGTCTCGTCCTACATCCCATGTCCATGTCCAATGTATGCACCTTCCGCCTCAAAAAATTCCTCGTTTGTGTGAAAACATTCCTGGCAATAAACGGTTTCTGATTCTGATTCTGATTCTGATTCTGACAAGCATAAACCTTGTCAAATAAATGACATGATGCAATGTGATCATCACACAGACATTTATTGATCATGTGTATGTAAACCTGCACAGACAACAAGTCATGGAACAAATCAAGCTAATACAATAACTCATTTAAAGGCTCAAGTCAGGCGTATTAACACAAAATAACTAATTATTCGATTTTTTTCTACAAAAACACGGGAGACTCTAAAAAAAAAAAAAAGAGATTTTTTTTTATAAATAATATGTGGTAATAAAATAAATACACTGTGCAAAATTATTATTTTTTAGGATTAATTGTATTATTGAACAACTACAGTGCTCTCGGTCAATCCAAAATGTTAATAAACCTCAAACCTGAATATTTAAGACAGTAAAAGTGAGGTTTTTACTTTCTTACTATTAGTGTGCACACTTCAAAATAATAATTTTCAAATTCAATAAACTGTAAATAACATTTTAATAAAGTGCAAATTAAAATATAGCCTTATGATGTGAATGATATGCTTCAGCAGTCTTCATGTTTGCAGAACCAGAAGTTGCTCTTCATATCTGACAGCTGGCTTTCACAGCACATTTGGGGCTGCTTGTCAGTGACAGACAGATCTGTTCTGCATCTGTAGTACAATTCATTACCTATGCGTTCCCACAGGTGAAACATGGAAGGTTTTTGGCAGCCCTCTAGGTTGCGCTCGCGGCCCAATGGTTAAGAATCACTGCTCTAGACAGCCTGCCACCAGAGGAACACATGTATGACGCTCTAGACAGCCTGCCACCAGAGGAACACATGTATGACGCTCTAGACAGCCTGCCACCAGAGGAACACGTGTATGACGCTCTAGACAGCCTGCCACCAGAGGAACACATGTATGACGCTCTAGACAGCCTGCCACCAGAGGAACACATGTATGACGCTCTAGACAGCCTGCCACCAGAGGAACACATGTATGACGCTCTAGACAGCCTGCCACCAGAGGAACACATGTATGACGCTCTAGACAGCCTGCCACCAGAGGAACACATGTATGACGCTCTAGACAGCCTGCCACCAGAGGAACACATGTATGACGCTCTAGACAGCCTGCCACCAGAGGAACACGTGTATGACGCTCTAGACAGCCTGCCACCAGAGGAACACGTGTATGACGCTCTAGACAGCCTGCCACCAGAGGAACACATGTATGACGCTCTAGACAGCCTGCCACCAGAGGAACACGTGTATGACGCTCTAGACAGCCTGCCACCAGAGGAACACATGTATGACGCTCTAGACAGCCTGCCACCAGAGGAACACATGTATGACGCTCTAGAGCAGAGGTTCTTAACCTGGGTTCGATCGAACCCCAGGGGTTCGGTGAGTCACTCTCAGGGGTTCGGCAGGGGTCAAGACACACACACAGTATAGACCGGTTCACACTAGCAATGTCGGGCCGCAACACACAACTTTTCTTCATTTGGTCATATTGGTTTGCAGTAAATATTCATTGAGTTATGTTTTTGTGTGAAATTCATGTTTTGTTGATTTTGTTCTTTGAGTGATTTTGTGTGCAACTGATGCATGGTTCATTTTGTGCACTAACAAAAATATACTTATGTTTTGAAGAAATCATATTTAATTTTTCCAATTACGAAGGGTTCGGTGAATGCACTGATGAAGCTTGCAGGGTTCAGTACCTCCAATAAGGTAAAGAACCACTGCTCTAGAGTCTAGACGGTCTATATTTCTCACTGAAGCTTCGGAGTCCCAAAAAGGCATTTCGGACAGTCCTGATATTAGGTCAGCGGTCAATTTTATCAAAGTTAAACTTTATTACGTTCGTCTTATTACATATTTTACAGCAATACATTTCACCCATCCTTAGCGTTGTAGGAGCAGTGGGTGCTGTTCATCACAAGCTTTGTGAATAGCTGGGTTTTGTCTCTTCACCCTTTAGAAAAACTGAAGGGAAACAGTCTTGAACTTTTTTTGGCAACATAGTTATGTCTTTATATATATATATATATATATATATATATATATATATTAGAGCACAATGAGGGATGAACTACTACATGATTGTCTTCTCCCGTGTTTGGGAGTCAAACGACAGCACATTGCCGTGACGTCGACTCCCTAAAGCCACTGTTATTGGCCATGTGCTTTGGCGGGACGGGTCACACTTCCTGAGACCCCATCATTAAAGAAACCGGTTGCTTCGGAAACAAATATTAGGAAAACCTTCTTAGAACTGCATGTATAGTGTTCAGGCAGCACTTTAGTTCCTCGTTGCAGCAAGGCAAATATGTTGATAATGTATTTGTGTTAATGTGTATCTCCGTGGTTTGACTTGTGATGGTAAGGATGTTTGTGTGTGTCTTTTTAAAAAGTTCACACCCTCTTCACTTTAGAACCAACCGTTAACATTTTGATACAACGTGAGACCGAAAACAGTACAGTGAGTAAATACAGCAAATGATTAATGACATATTTACTCTTTCAGCCGTGCTCCCTCCAGACTGGCAGGCTCCAGGCTACCTCCAGTCCTAAGGGCCCGTGTAGTATAATGACATACAGATTGTAGCTCAGAATAGAGGACAAGCGCAGCTAGTTTTGCATCACGGTTTATTGTTCTAGACTGGATCATCAAGCTTAGTTGCTAGTAGTATTGGTCCAATTCTGTGCTCATGTTTCCATACTTGCATAAAACTAATACCTCGTACCACTGTATCAGCGTCACGGACACATGCTGCCACTGCCCAGTGAGGGCACCCCTGCATCAGTGTCACGGACACGTGCTGCCACTGCCCAGGGAGGGCAACACTGCATCAGTGTCACGGACACGTGCTGCCACTGCCTAGGGAGGGCAACACTGCATCAGTGTCACGGACACGTGCTGCCACTGCCCAGGAAAGGCAACACTGCATCAGTGTCACAGACACGTGCTGCCACTGCCCAGGGAGGGCAACACTGCATCAGTGTCACGGACACGTGCTGCCACTGCCCAGGAAAGGCAACACTGCATCAGTGTCACGGACACGTGCTGCCACTGCCCAGGGAGGGCACCACTGCTGCAGAGGAGACTTCCTCTTTGTGAGCCTCCAACATGGAGCATGCACAAAGAGCTTTCTGCTCATGTGGGTTACATTTAGGGCTGCAACTATCAATTATTTTAATAATCGATTAATCGGTTGATTTATTTTTTCGATTTAATCGATGAATCGGATTAAAAAACATGAATTTCCAACCCTCTATTCAAAAACAGAACTGAGTGGGAAGCTGTACTGCTCCTCTCACGTCTGTTTTGACCTCCAGCTTTAGGCCCAGCTCCACTTCATCTCAGCCCTGCATCAAGCTGCGCTACTTATAGAGCGTCCTCTTTCTTAAACTATTTCATTCACATCATCTGATCAATATCTGGGCCTCTGTTGGCTAAGCCCAACTACGTGATTTGCTTCATTCTACTTTGAGTAAAAAAAAAAAACCTGCAGCCAGATCCTCCGGTGTTCTGGTTTAACGTTAACGAGTGACAGCGTGAACTGAACCAGACCGGGGGGTTACGGCATGTTTCATCCAAGCAAGACTGAACTGCAACGGAACATAAAGTAACTTTAACGACAATACACAACCCAAACACGTTAGCTAACGCGATAGCAAGCTGACTAGCTTCCATTAAAAACAAGTTTGAGGGAAATGAAGACGCTGTAGACATCTTAACGCTGATTGGCCAAGACTCGACACGTCACATCAAAGATGTTTTATTTTTGCGAAGATCACAACCTCAGCTTTTCGTGTCTCACGCCAATCTCAGACATGCTGGCCGGCCAGTTGCTCTGCGCCGCTCTTTCTTTTCTTCGTAATAATATCGCGATACAACGAATCGATAATGAAATTCGTTGCCAACTTTTTTGATAATCGATTTTATCGATTCGTTGTTGCAGCCCTAGTTACATTATCGTCCCGAGTACCAACATGTCCTGTGAAGAACCAAGAAGATAACATGTAACGGGCAAAGAGCCCCAAACCACATTGTAGTTAACTGTTAACACATATCTCATATTCATGGCCTCCTATGTTGCCTTTTACAAGCCATGTAAAGGACGTGTCTCGGCAGGTGCTGCATAACAATAAACACTGTGCAAAAATAAATAGGAGCATGCAATTTACTATTTAAATTCACAAAATAAAATTAAAATGAAGTGCATAGATAACGGTACTTTAGACAAGTGAAATGTAAGTGTGATGTGAAAGTGACGTGTATTTAAATATGAGGTGTGAAGGGATGTGCAGGGGAGAGACCAGTAGGGACTAGTCTGGGGGTGTCAGAGTCAGTCACTGGGGGACCCGGGCTCTGTTGATGAGCCCGACTGCCGACAGGAAGAAGCTGTTAGTGTGGCGTGAGGTCCTGGTCCTGATGGACTGTGAGAGGGGTAGGCTACAATCACTTCAGAGTCCTTGAAGCAAACAAGTCCCGGAGGGACTGCAGATTGCAGCCAATCACCTCTCAGCAGAGCGGATAATGCGCTTGTCCTTGGCAGTGGCTGCAGCGTGCCCTTGTCCTCGGCAGTGGCTGCAGCGTGCCCTTGTCCTCGGCAGTGGCTGCAGCGTGCGCTTGTCCTCGGCAGTGGCTGCAGCGTGCCCTTGTCCTCGGCAGTGGCTGCAGCGTGCCCTTGTCCTCGGCAGTGGCTGCAGCGTGCCCTTGTCCTCGGCAGTGGCTGCAGCGTGCCCTTGTCCTCGGCAGTGGCTGCAGCGTGCCCTTGTCCTCGGCAGTGGCTGCAGCGTGCGCTTGTCCTTGGCAGTGGCTGCAGCGTGCCCTTGTCCTCGGCAGTGGCTGCAGCGTGCCCTTGTCCTCGGCAGTGGCTGCAGCGTGCCCTTGTCCTCGGCAGTGGCTGCAGCGTGCCCTTGTCCTCGGCAGTGGCTGCAGCGTGCCCTTGTCCTCGGCAGTGGCTGCAGCGTGCCCTTGTCCTTGGCAGTGGCTGCAGCGTGCCCTTGTCCTCGGCAGTGGCTGCAGCGTGCCCTTGTCCTCGGCAGTGGCTGCAGCGTGCCCTTGTCCTCGGCAGTGGCTGCAGCGTGCCCTTGTCCTCGGCAGTGGCTGCAGCGTGCCCTTGTCCTCGGCAGTGGCTGCAGCCTGCCCTTGTCCTTGGCAGTGGCTATTTCATGCTGCAACAATGAGTTGATGAAATGTTAGTTTTTAAGTCAGATTATTGATGATTCTAATCAACATATTTGCTCTTTGTTCTAATTCCTTTTGGCTCGTTTAAAAATGAACGTGCACACATCTTACACGACATAAGGCTGGTGGGGCGGCCATCAGAGGCTTCCTGCTGGAGACTGGTCCAGAAACTACATTCACTAGCAGTATAATAATGAAACTATGTGAATCACTTCAAAAAGCACAGGAGGTGGAGTGAGCCAAATTAGCATGACTAGATATGTGTTCTCTCTGCCAACATTAATTGGCTCTCCTCTACAGTCATACTCTTTTCCAAATCGTCGAATAACTGTGTGTGTGTGTGTGTGTGTGGGGGGGGGGCTAGCTGACTCACTGATGAAGTAGAAGTGAGTGGATGGAAATGAAAGCTGGCTGCTTCTGAGACCACAAAGCCCGGCTGACCCAGTTTCCTCTCTCTGTGTTCATGACGTCGTGGTTCCCCTCTGGCCCAGAGCTTCGTCCTGACCTAGAGCTCTGCTGCCTGCCTGAGCTTAGCATGCTGCTGTCTCTAGAGCTCTGCTGCCTGAGCTTAGCATGTTGCTGTCTCTAGAGCTCTGCTGCCTGAGCTTGGCATGCTGCTGTCTCTAGAGCTCTGCTGCCTGAGCTTAGCATGTTGCTGTCTCTAGAGCTCTGCTGCCTGAGCTTAGCGTGTTGCTGTCTCTAGAGCTCTGCTGCCTGAGCTTGGCGTGTTGCTGTCTCTAGAGCTCTGCTGCCTGAGCTTGGCGTGTTGCTGTCTCTGTACTTTAAGGTGGGCGACTGTGGTGAGCAGGGTCGTCCTTCAATCAGACAATCGGCGGTTCGATTCCCGGCTCTGCTAGCCCATATCCGTGTGTCTTTGGGCAAGACACTTAACCCCGAACGTTTTCTGTGTCAGCCTCTCTGATGCGTTGTTTAATGTGGCAGCCGGTCGCTAAGAAGAAAAGAGAAGATCATGCATGAAACACTTCCAGTGAGAATGAGTCTGTGTGTAAATCCTTTTTATGAAGGTCGTTCAGACTGACATTATTAAGAATGTGAGTCTAAGTACTTGTATTTTAGATTTGTATCTGAGTAGCCTCTCTCTTGTCTGACTAGCACACACATTCTCACATTAGATTATCAAACAGTTCAGGCGAGTACGTCTAACTCTCACTCCACATACACGTGACACGTCAGTGCACATTGTCAGGAGTTGTTTGTGAACACGGTATTCAAACTCTCTGCTGACAGCAGTGACGCAAAGGTTCATTAATTCACGGATCAGATCAGATCCACACAAAGTAAAACGGGAACAAATGTGACTTTTACAGATCCCTGATCACGTTTGTTTTGCCACCGATACGAGTTGATCCATATTGGCTCCCTTTTGCTGTTTGATGATAGCAGCTGGTCGACAAGGATCCAGACCTTTTTTATGTATTTAAATGATTTGTTATGCAACCGTCCCAAAACACATTACTACCTCTCTGAATCTGTAACCATCAATGATTATAAATGTTTACCTTTCACTCTCTTATAGTCATCTATAGTGTTTATTTTAAGTGGTTTTAATGTTTTATAATGTACCGCATGTTCCCTGAGCAGAGCCTGAAGGCATCACAGTGTAAGTGTGTTGGCCATTAGCACGTTGCTAGCTCTCCTGTCAGTCTGAACACGGACTGGTTCTTTACAAAGTCACATGATCGCATATTTGACTGACTATTGGAGGATACCGATCGAGAGTGAACCTTTATTTGACACTGATAGTTACCGTTAAACTGAGCCGGTCCACATCCTGGTTCTCCTTCATTCTGTTCTGGTCTAACTTAGTGAAAACAAGCGTAGGATAGCTTAGCAGACACTAAGGGTTATGACATAACAATAGCCTCAGTCTTTAAATACATATACGCATGATTAAGAGCTGCAGTACTGGGTTTAAAGGTGGAAACATTCAGAGTTAGCTGGAGACAGATGGAGCATCAGGAAATGATCCAAATAGCCCAGATTCAGTTCTGACATTTCAATTGTTTTTGTTTCATATTTAGCTATTAATCAAGTGTTGTAATGTTACTTACGTATGTGGTCTTGTTTTTCATTAGCATTTAACTGACTGTCTTGGTCTCTCAGGGGTAGACTGGTTGCATCAGCTGTTTGAGGACCAGACCGAGGCCCGCCGACCGCATCAAACCGGATGAATCGAACCAGACGGACCGGAGCAGACGAACCCCGGCCCGTCTAGGAGGCCTGCCCCCGTGTCCTATCCAGGTAAGTGAAGGTCCACCCGGGACGGCTGCTGCTGATCCTCCACGTCTGACTCGTGACCACGCACAGAGTTGAATGCTTCAACAGAAAATAGCCTGAATTCTGGTCCGCACTCAAAGGGAGGCAGCTCAGGTGTAAACAGACATCTGAAGCTTGGAATGTAAAAGAGGACATTTAGTTTCCTACTGACGGAGCCAAGGCTGTATTAGAATCACAGACTGCACCTCTCAATGGGCCTCCATCCACCACACAAGGTTGATTTTACGGGTTTAATAGATTCTGATCCTGAGAGTCTAAAGCACCACTGCAGAACACTGAGATCAAATGAACAAACTGTTCACGCTAAAATCCTCCATGATGATGATGTGTATGAGATTTATTTTCCATTACAACCTCCAGAATTTGATCAGTTCGGTCTGTCATTAAAAAGTCCAGAAGAGCCGGATGATGGAATTGTTTTATCCCTATTCAGGTTAGCATTGGGCTAACCGGAAGCTAGCTGGCTCGGCCGGAGGAAGTCTTCTTCTCCTTCTTCTTCTTCTGGCTCTCAAACGTTGTAGCGTATCAGTACTCTGCTCGTTCACCTTTAGCTTCTATGTGCATGACACAGCACTATGACTTTAATGTTGTTAATGCAGACGTGTTGTGATGTTGTGATGCAGCTCTGCCTGTGTGTAGTTTCAGAATGACGCTCTCCTGCTGTTGTGTTCACAGTTGAGGGCTCGAGCGTGGATGGAAGGAGATGATTTTAACACAGAGGCTGTGATGAACATTTGTGGTGAGTGACGCGACGACAGACTCTTCTACATGTTTATAAAGCCGTCCGTGTCTGAAACTCTCCTCTAATCTTCATCTTTCTAAAGTAGATGTATTCAACGTTCAGAGGAGTAATGTCTACATGAGCACTACTTCATTTACTTCCTATCCTAAATGTTCTACCTGTGAGAATACAAGTTTCAGTTATTCCAGAACACCATTCATTAAAGGGCTGTCATGAGAGAGGTCGTCCTGAAACCATAGTTCCCATGTCTCGGCGTCCATGAGACACTGAACCAGTTTCTCCTGGGCGCCTCACAGCATGCTTATGATGGGTTACATGCAGAGACCAAATGTCATCTACGTATGTAAATATGTAATGTGATGAACGGATACAATGAAAAAATTAAGTCAGTTTTTTGTCTTTGCTCTGCAGATGACCTGATGGCAGACCAAAGAATGGACATCTCGTCTACAATGACTGACTTCATGTCCCCCGGGTCCACCGACCTCATCTCCAGCTCCATCAGCACGCCGGGCATGGACTACACCCGCAAGAGGAAGGGCAGCACCACCGACTACCAGTGAGGAGGGGGGAGAGAGGGGGGAGGGGGGAGGGGGGAGGGGAGAGAGGAGAGAGGGAGAGAGAGAAAACGGCATGGAGAGGAGATGAGGGAGGTCGTGCAGGAAAGAAAGAAAGAAAGCCACATATGTACTAGTGTACTCATTAGTTTTTTACACATTGTAAATATTCACATTTCTTAATACATTTGTGTTTCTTTACAGAATTGATGGCTTCTCATTTGAGTAAGTTCAAACCTGACTCAATGTTAATAGATGTTGCACAATGTTGAATTATTCAAGATGTGAAATATCAATGACCTCATTAGGTCTTGCATCATGACGTCTTGCATCATGATTGAATAGAGGTTCTCCTGTCTTTGCTCCTTAGTGACATGGACCCAGACAAGGATAAACTGGGAAGGTAAGCAGGTGCTTTAATCCTCAGTAGTGTTGCATTTGATGTATTTCTATTCCATCCCCTAATCATAAGACACATATTTCCTGTGACGTCTATCAAGGCAGATGGTTTTGATTAGTCCAGGTCTACCAGCACGACACCATGAAGCTGAAGGTTTGCCTGGTGGAGCTCAGAGAGTAGAACTTTTATACTAAATCTGTTCACCTCACTTTCAACCATTTTCATTGGACGCACAGACTATGAAACTGTAACGGGCCTCACACACCCGGTGGTGGAGAAGAAGCCAGTATTCAGAATCAGAAACCGTTTATTTGCCAGGAATGTTTACACAAACGAGGAATTTTTCTAGGCGGAAGGTGCATAACATTAGACATGAGACGAGACAGACAACAGTGCAATGAATATTAAATCAAGTATAAGATAAAGTGCTCAGACAAACAGATAACGTTAATGTAAGTGTATGTTAAAGTGACGTGAGTTTAAGTTAAAAGGTGTATGTTAAGTGGCATGAGTGTTTAAATATGAAGTGTGCAGGGAAGTGACCGGAAAGAAGAAAGAGAAATAGTCCTGGGGGTGACAGTCAGTCAGTGGGGGACCCGGGCTCTGTTGATGGGAAGGAGCAACATGCTCCAGTTCCACTAGATCCAGTTGTTCCTCCAAAAGAGACCAACTCTTGTTTACTTGTTTACCAAACCAGTGTATTTTCTAAACATCTCATCGTCCGCTGATTTCTAACACCGTATCTCAGCGAGGCCTCCAGAGAATTCCTCTTATTTGGCACAAACGGCCAGCAAGACTCAATGAGCCATAACTCAAGATCCATACGTTAGTTATAATGTTTCACACCTGCGTCTGCCAGGGTCAAACGATGACGCGGAGACACGGTGGACAGACGTGGACTAGCTGACGGGTTGGAGTTTATGTTTCTAGTCTGCAGCAGAGTGACCGGGTAGCCTTCCATAGAAAGACGTTCAGGAACACAGACTTCCTCCCGATCGGTTGGCATTGCTCCAGGTAACATTTCTAAGACGCTTCCAGGCGGAGGATTTTCTAAACGTGACTTTGAACACTCTTTGAACCTGCACAGTGACATCAGTTCTCCTCCGTTGTGTCTGTGTGGAAGCAGAGATGTCTCCAAACCTGTGCACAAACAAAGCTGTCTGCAGGACTAGATGTACTGAAGGTCATTAGAACATGTGTTGGGGACTGGAACAGTGAAACCTTCGATCTCAACTCTTAATCTGTCTTGTAAACCAACATATGAGCTGCTTACTGAACCTCTTCCCATAGATGCATCAGCTCCTCTTCTCTAATATTGCTTTGTTTGTCTTTCCAGTGACCAGCAGGGCCGGATTAAGAATGCCAGGTATAACCCCTCCTCTCTCTCATGAATGAAAGCTGCCTCTGCTTGACCAGAGGCAGCTTTGTGTATGTTGATAGCAAGGCTCTGTGTACGTGTATAGAGCAGAGCGTTTAGGAGCTAAGGACACACTGTCTTCTCCTTGGTGTAAAGAACAGTTAGTGTTAGCTAGTGGAGACTGTGCTGAAGGACAGGCTCAACACCAAGGCCTTCTTAGTGTTGAGCTGGAGGATTTGTAGCATGTTCCATAGCGTTGAACCCTTTTGGGATTCTGCGTTCTTATACAACAGAGAGACCAAAGAGATGTTTGGCAGCCGGATGAGAGGAGGAACCCTCCTGTGTGACCACATGTCTGCTCTTGTCCACAGAGAGGCTCACAGCCAGATCGAGAAGCGCCGCAGGGACAAGATGAACAGCTTCATCGACGAGCTGGCCTCACTGGTGCCCACCTGCAACGCCATGTCCCGCAAGCTGGACAAGCTGACGGTGCTGCGCATGGCCGTGCAGCACATGAAGACACTCAGAGGTGAGGGTTCAGGAGATATATATATATATATATATATATATATATATATATATATATATATATATATATAAAGCAATTCATGGTCAGCTCAGATGAATTGTTGTTTAAACTAATCAAAGCTAGTTAAGAGGAAGAGAGTACACACAGACTTCAGCTTGAAGATGAGGGTGTGTGTGAGCTGAGAGCATGAGGATGTGTGTGTGTGTGTGTGTGTGTGTGTGTGTGTGTGTGTGTGTGTGTGTGTGTGTGTGTGTGTGTGTGTGTGTGTGAGCTGAGAGCTTGAAGATGAGTGTGTGTGTGAGCTGAGAGCTTGAAGATGAGGGTGTGTGTGAGCTGAGAGCTTGAAGATGAGGATGTTGTGAGCTGAGATCTTGGACGTGCAGCTGCAGGTGAACACCTGTACTGTTGTGTGCAGGTGCAGCCAACCCATACACAGAGGCCAACTACAAGCCCGCCTTCCTCTCTGATGACGAGCTGAAGCACTTGATATTGCGGGTGAGTGCAGTGTCTTTTGAGTGTGACCGTGTAGAACAGCCTCTTCTCCATGAGGACGGCCCCTTCAACATCACGCTGTACGCTGTAGACACATCCCACTGTGTGGCTCTGAAGACTTGACAGAGTTTGTGTTGGTGATGCAGGCTGCTGATGGTTTCCTGTTTGTGGTTGGGTGTGACCGTGGAAAGATCCTCTTTGTTTCCGAATCCGTCTTCAAGATTCTCAACTACAGCCAGGTATGCTGGCAGCGACTGTTATTGACTATATGCTTCATACGTTTTGAGTTGTTCTGTCTGACTTCAGTCCCTCTGTTCTCTCACACGTCTTCAGAACGACCTGATAGGTCAGAGCCTATTCGACTACCTTCACCCCAAGGACATTGCCAAAGTCAAAGAGCAGCTGTCCTCCTCTGACACGGCCCCACGAGAGAGGCTCATCGATGCTAAAAGTAAGCAGCATTCTTCATGGAGTGTGCAGAATCAGGACTGTTGACCTGACCTCCATCTTTAACCCATGGGTCCTCGCATTACCAACCTGCCTTGTGACACCAGAAAACGTGTGTGTGTGTCTGTGCATGTGCGTGTGCAGCGGGTCTCCCAGTGAAGACGGACATCGCCCCCGGCCCGTCCCGTCTCTGCTCTGGAGCCCGGCGCTCCTTCTTCTGCAGGATGAAGTGCAACAGGCCCTCAGTCAAAGTGGAGGAAAAGGACTTCCCCTCCACCTGCTCCAAGAAGAAAGGTACTTTCTCTTCTGTCGCCACAATCCTCGTCTCGCCCTAAAATGTCAGGCCGCTACCTCAGGTACGCTCAGCCTCTAGCTCCTCCTTCAGCCCGGCTCTCCGGCTCTTCCTCCTCCTCTATTTTTAGAGGCACATCCTGATTAGAGGCAGGAACCACACATCAGTGATCGGAGAACCGCTTCATTACACACCAAGCAAGTGGGCCTCTTTTAAGTGCATGTGTTACACACGGCACCAGAGTCTTCATTTAGTGTGTTCCATATTTATTTATTGTGCTCAATTCTCCTTGTTTCCTCTGTAAAAACACAACAATATAGCTAATCAATGTCTGCTAGTTGCTGGACGTCTCTGTTTCACTGCCCTAGCTTGTTGGTTTTAGACACAAGATTTACAGCGCAGTCATGTCAAACACCCGCTACTGCCACCTATTGGTGAAAACGAGTATCGTCCTGCAGCCACTGCAGATGAAAGCAGGCGAGTCCTTAAGTTACACAAACCATTTTAAATTATAACAACCAGAAATGAATGCTGTCGGGGGGCAAGATACTAACACAATATAATACAATAACACTTCTGAAACAATGTTAGCCCTTAAAATGTCCAGGGTGCCATACATGCATTTATATATTTATTTAGTTAACCCTTCCTTAACCAGACTGTCTGTCAAAAAAGGAATTGGGTATATATCAGGAATATATCAGGAATATATCGGGTAAGGCCTCGTATTCTGCCAAGAGATGAGCAATAGCGCTCAGTGGTCACAAGTGGTAAGAATAGTAATGGCAGGTCGTGGGTTACATGACTAGTAGTTGTGTTCATTCAAGGACAAATGGGTTCACTTCCTGTCCATTTCCTATTCATGCAGTCATCTGCACTGAGCCATGAATAAGTGGTGATCCGTCTACTCTTCTGGTGACATGGAGGCACTTCACTGAACCGGATCACAAAGAGCCATGACACACCTGATCATGAGCATTACTATCATAACACCTGATCATGAACATTACTATCATAACACCTGAACATGAGCATTACTATCATAACACCTGAACATGAGCATTACTATCATAACACCTGATCATGAGCATTACTATCATAACACCTGATCATGAACATTACTATCATAACACCTGATCATGAACATTACTATCATAACACCTGATCATGAACATTACTATCATAACACCTGATCATGAACATTACTATCATAACACCTGATCATGAACATTACTATCATAACACCTGATCATGAACATTACTATCATAACACCTGATCATGAACATTACTATCATAACACCTGATCATGAACATTACTATCATAACACCTGATCATGAACATTACTATGATAACACCTGATCATGAGCATTACTATCATAACACCTGATCATGAGCATTACTATCATAACACCTGATCATGAGCATTACTATCATAACACCTGATCATGAACATTACTATCATAACACCTGATCATGAGCATTACTATCATAACACCTGATCATGAACATTACTATCATAACACCTGATCATGAACATTACTATCATAACACCTGATCATGAGCATTACTATCATAACACCTGATCATGAGCATTACTATCATAACACCTGATTATGAACATTACTATCATAACACCTGATCATGAACATTACTATGATAACACCTGATCATGAACATTACTATCATAACACCTGATCATGAACATTACTATCATAACACCTGATCATGAACATTACTATCATAACACCTGATCATGAACATTACTATCATAACACCTGATCATGAGCATTACTATCATAACACCTGATCATGAGCATTACTATCATAACACCTGATCATGAGCATTACTATCATAACACCTGATCATGAGCATTACTATCATAACACCTGATCATGAGCATTACTATCATAACACCTGATCATGAGCATTACTATCATAACACCTGATCATGAGCATTACTATCATAACACCTGATCATGAGCATTACTATCATAACACCTGATCATGAGCATTACTATCATAACACCTGATCATGAGCATTACTATCATAACACCTGATCATGAGCATTACTATCATAACACCTGATCATGAGCATTACTATCATAACACCTGATCATGAGCATTACTATCATAACACCTGATCATGAGCATTACTATCATAACACCTGATCATGAACATTACTATCATAACACCTGATCATGAACATTACTATCATAACACCTGATCATGAACATTACTATCATAACACCTGATCATGAACATTACTATCATAACACCTGATCATGAGCATTACTATCATAACACCTGATCATGAGCATTACTATCATAACACCTGATCATGAACATTACTATCATAACACCTGATCATGAGCATTACTATCATAACACCTGATCATGAACATTACTATCATAACACCTGATCATGAACATTACTATCATAACACCTGATCATGAACATTACTATCATAACACCTGATCATGAGCATTACTATCATAACACCTGATCATGAACATTACTATCATAACACCTGATCATGAGCATTACTATCATAACACCTGATCATGAGCATTACTATCATAACACCTGATCATGAGCATTACTATCATAACACCTGATCATGAACATTACTATCATAACACCTGATCATGAACATTACTATCATAACACCTGATCATGAACATTACTATCATAACACCTGATCATGAACATTACTATCATAACACCTGATCATGAGCATTACTATCATAACACCTGATCATGAGCATTACTATCATAACACCTGATCATGAACATTACTATGATAACACCTGATCATGAGCATTACTATCATAACACCTGATCATGAGCATTACTATCATAACACCTGATCATGAACATTACTATCATAACACCTGATCATGAACATTACTATCATAACACCTGATCATGAACATTACTATCATAACACCTGATCATGAGCATTACTATCATAACACCTGATCATGAACATTACTATCATAACACCTGATCATGAACATTACTATCATAACACCTGATCATGAACATTACTATCATAACACCTGATCATGAGCATTACTATCATAACACCTGATCATGAGCATTACTATCATAACACCTGATCATGAACATTACTATCATAACACCTGATCATGAGCATTACTATCATAACACCTGATCATGAACATTACTATCATAACACCTGATCATGAGCATTACTATCATAACACCTGATCATGAGCATTACTATCATAACACCTGATTATGAACATTACTATCATAACACCTGATCATGAACATTACTATCATAACACCTGATCATGAACATTACTATGATAACACCTGATCATGAACATTACTATCATAACACCTGATCATGAACATTACTATCATAACACCTGATTATGAACATTACTATCATAACACCTGATCATGAACATTACTATCATAACACCTGATCATGAGCATTACTATCATAACACCTGATCATGAACATTACTATCATAACACCTGATCATGAGCATTACTATCATAACACCTGATCATGAACATTACTATCATAACACCTGATCATGAACATTACTATCATAACACCTGATCATGAACATTACTATGATAACACCTGATCATGAACATTACTATCATAACACCTGATCATGAACATTACTATCATAACACCTGATTATGAACATTACTATCATAACACCTGATCATGAACATTACTATCATAACACCTGATCATGAGCATTACTATCATAACACCTGATCATGAGCATTACTATCATAACACCTGATCATGAGCATTACTATCATAACACCTGATCATGAGCATTACTATCATAACACCTGATCATGAGCATTACTATCATAACACCTGATCATGAGCATTACTATCATAACACCTGATCATGAACATTACTATCATAACACCTGATCATGAACATTACTATCATAACACCTGATCATGAGCATTACTATCATAACACCTGATCATGAGCATTACTATCATAACACCTGATCATGAACATTACTATCATAACACCTGATCATGAACATTACTATCATAACACCTGATTATGAACATTACTATCATAACACCTGATCATGAACATTACTATCATAACACCTGATCATGAACATTACTATCATAACACCTGATCATGAACATTACTATCATAACACCTGATCATGAGCATTACTATCATAACACCTGATCATGAACATTACTATCATAACACCTGATCATGAGCATTACTATCATAACACCTGATCATGAACATTACTATCATAACACCTGATCATGAGCATTACTATCATAACACCTGATCATGAGCATTACTATCATAACACCTGATCATGAACATTACTATCATAACACCTGATCATGAACATTACTATGATAACACCTGATCATGAACATTACTATCATAACACCTGATTATGAACATTACTATCATAACACCTGATCATGAACATTACTATCATAACACCTGATCATGAACATTACTATGATAACACCTGATCATGAACATTACTATCATAACACCTGATCATGAGCATTACTATCATAACACCTGATCATGAGCATTACTATCATAACACCTGATCATGAGCATTACTATCATAACACCTGATCATGAGCATTACTATCATAACACCTGATCATGAACATTACTATCATAACACCTGATCATGAACATTACTATCATAACACCTGATCATGAGCATTACTATCATAACACCTGATCATGAACATTACTATCATAACACCTGATCATGAACATTACTATCATAACACCTGATCATGAGCATTACTATCATAACACCTGATCATGAGCATTACTATCATAACACCTGATCATGAGCATTACTATCATAACACCTGATCATGAGCATTACTATCATAACACCTGATCATGAGCATTACTATCATAACACCTGATCATGAGCATTACTATCATAACACCTGATCATGAACATTACTATCATAACACCTGATCATGAACATTACTATCATAACACCTGATCATGAACATTACTATCATAACACCTGATCATGAACATTACTATCATAACACCTGATCATGAACATTACTATCATAACACCTGATCATGAACATTACTATCATAACACCTGATCATGAACATTACTATCATAACACCTGATCATGAACATTACTATCATAACACCTGATCATGAACATTACTATCATAACACCTGATCATGAGCATTACTATCATAACACCTGATCATGAACATTACTATGATAACACCTGATCATGAACATTACTATCATAACACCTGATCATGAACATTACTATCATAACACCTGATCATGAACATTACTATCATAACACCTGATCATGAACATTACTATCATAACACCTGATCATGAGCATTACTATCATAACACCTGATCATGAGCATTACTATGATAACACCTGATCATGAACATTACTATGATAACACCTGATCATGAACATTACTATCATAACACCTGATCATGAACATTACTATCATAACACCTGATCATGAACATTACTATCATAACACCTGATCATGAACATTACTATCATAACACCTGATCATGAACATTACTATCATAACACCTGATCATGAGCATTACTATCATAACACCTGATCATGAGCATTACTATCATAACACCTGATCATGAACATTACTATCATAACACCTGATCATGAGCATTACTATCATAACACCTGATCATGAGCATTACTATCATAACACCTGATCATGAGCATTACTATCATAACACCTGATCATGAGCATTACTATCATAACACCTGATCATGAACATTACTATCATAACAGGCCTTGTGATTATGAGTAACAACCAACAGGCAGAAAAAGACATCCTCTCACCACAAAGATTGGTGGTTCGATCCCCGTCTCCTGCTCTCCACATGTCAAGTTTTCACTGAACCCCAAGCTGATCCCACTGATGCTGAGTCAAATGCAGAGGTCAAAGTTCATGTATGACGAGTGAAATAACGTTCAGCTACTTCCTGCTTTGATCAGATCAACATGAATTCCTCGTCGTCTGGAATGAGAGCAGGTCAACATGTGGCCCTGCGTAGTCTCTGGCTGTAAACTCAGGATCAGCAGAAGAACATGTGCAGGTCATTCAAGCAGAAAGACAGTTCAGGGTTCAGCTGAATATTGCATGTCTTCTCCCTCTGATGTTGATGCAGATCTTGTGTTATTCGAACATAAATGAACCGTTGGCTGCGTTCAGGCTCTGTGTTTCACAGGCCTGGATAACTCTGTGTCCTTAGCGTGAAGAGAGTTCAACAAGGACGTTCTTGTCGTCTTCCTTCTTCCACGCTGCAAAGCTGAGCGACGAGTGTTCCTCCCGTGGGTAGAGTCTTAACCGAGGAAGTGGTCGTGAAAAGACGCTCATGATGCTCTCGTATAGTGGTCATTTTGGACCCTGAGTTCTGGAAGACTTCCTGCATGACTTGCACAGTATTTTGGTGTCTGATGACACAAAGTGTGTGTGAAATGAGATGCTAGTGAATCTTAACTATGGAAGATGTGATTGAAACAGACAAGCTTTATGTCAAAGCAGATTTATTTAGTAGTTTCACCAGAAGATGTGAGAGGCCAGTATTTAGTTGAATGTTTTTTATCTCTTTATTAATAATTCTAAATTGAAGAAACTCTTCAAGACATTATTTAATCTCTCATGGTTTCTCCATCTGGTGCTGATGCCTTTTACATTCAGTTCACTGAGCTGAAAGTCCATTTCCTGTTTGACCCTCTGACCCCGTCCCAGCGGACCGGAAGAGCTTCTGCACCATCCACAGCACCGGCTACCTGAAGAGCTGGCCTCCCACCAAGATGGGCCTGGACGAGGACAACGAGCCCGACAACGAGGGCTGTAACCTGAGCTGCCTGGTCGCCATCGGGCGCCTGCACCCGCACATCGTGCCGCAGCCCAGCCTGGCCGACATCCGAGTGAAGCCCACGGAGTACGTCTCCCGACACGCCATCGACGGGAAATTTGTCTTCGTTGACCAGAGGTGGGGGGGGCGTCAATCTCCTGATTTATTTGAGTGATTCCTCAGCACATATTAAAGCTTCACTTTATCGCTGTCATCTTTGTCTGTAGATCACTTCATACTGAAACATGTTTCTAACATTCAGCGAGCAGAAAGAGGATAGATCCAAACCAAGTCTCTCTAGCTCTATTATATTACTTACGATATGGTTTGATTTCACAATAAAGTTGAGATGCATATATGAGATCACAATATGTGTTGCCACACTAATTAGTGTAGTTGCATCCCCACGATGTATTGCTTGTTGTTTTGAGCATGATGCTTTGAAAGGGAAGCTGTACTGTCTCTTCGACAAGGATACAGAGTAGTATATTTAAAACCAGCCGGCTCCTGATCACAACTTTACTCTTTCTTTATTATTGTTATTTCACTGTAAGGTTTATCAAAACATGCCAATGATGGTTCATAAGAATGAAGATAATGCATTCTCTCTGTATTCATTCATCAGACAGGCTGGTCCCTCTATCATTTTCAATTTATTTTGTATAGCCCAAAATCACAAATTATCCTCAGAGGGCTTTACAATCTGTACACATACAACATCCTCTGACCTTTGACCTCACATCAGTTCAGGAAAAACTCCCCCTAAAAACATAGTTGAAAAATGGGAAAGAACCCTTCAGGAGAGCAACAGAGGAGGATCCTCTATCAGGATGGACAGAAGCAATAGATGTCATGTGTACCCAATGAACAACGTAACACATCATCATGCTCACATTGTTTAGAGGCGGAGCCTAGTAGTCGTTAAACATAGTGAATGTTAAGATGATGTTTGTTTTGCTTGCATGGTCAGGGTTTGTTGAAGGTGGTCACATTTTAAATGTCCAGGAAAAAGAGAGTTGAGGTGATAGTTAGGGGTGGGAATCACCAGAGGTCCCACGATATGATATTATCACGATACGCAAGTCACGATACGATATTATCACGATACGCAAGTCACGATACAATATTATCACGATACGCAAGTCACGATACAATATTATCACGATACGCAAGTCACGATACAATATTATCACGATACGCAAGTCACGATACGATATTATCACGATACTTAAGTCACGATACGATATTATCACGATACGCAAGTCACGATACAATATTATCCACGTACTTAAGATACAATATGATATTATCACGATACTCAAGTCACGATACCATATCACGATACTCAAGTCACGATGCAATATTATCACGATACTTAAGTCGGAATACAATATTATCACGATATTTAAGTCACGAAAACTTTGTCAACATATTTGATCTAATAAGATAACGTTTTCAGTCTGTTCATCTCACTTCAATCATTTTTATTGCAGCAAAATGGGACAAACTGACCAACACTGTCATAAATGCTGCACCTGACAAACTGAACTGTTTGTATTAGTCTACATAGTCACTTCATTATTACAGTCTGTATAGTCGTGTCAATCGTGCCGGAGAGGGGGCTTATCTCCGTGCAAACAATTTTCATTTCTGCCGTCCACCGTGGAAATAATCACTATTTCTGCTTTATACTTGTTGTGTAAATCCCCAAAACGTCAGAACATCAAATGCCGTCGTCTCTGGGTTCATAATGTTATCCGTAGTTTTCACCAACTTCTCCAGGAACGACGTCGGGATGTCGGCCACTTCCAGCGCTACTAGAGACCCCGTAGCCAGTTTGATTGATGCTTTTTTTTTTATGTCTTTGACTAGCGCTGTGTTGCGAATGTTGTCTTGTGTGTCGTGTAACAGCTGTGCAGCAGCGGCGCTACGAGTGACAGGAAGTCAAGACGTCTGATTTTATTATTCTAGCACCAAAAAGTTTATTATTGATAAAAATTGATACTTGGCTTCCGTGTATCGATACAATATCGCCACGCAAAATATCATGATACTATGATGTATCCTCACCCCTAGTGATAGGGTGCTGATTCTATCTGTATCTGTCTGATGCTAGAAGGCGTGTCCTAAAGTCAGAGGATGGCTTGCTGGCCCCGATTACGTTTTGGTTGCGAGGAGCCACAGTCCCTTCTCTAGTTCACTTGAGCTTTCTCCGTCTCCCCGTCTGACCTGCAGGGCCACAGCCATCCTAGCATACCTGCCGCAGGAGCTGCTGGGGACCTCCTTCTACGAGTACTTCCACCAGGACGACATCGGCCACCTGGCAGAGTGCCACAGACAAGGTACCTGCCACATGGGTTAGTGCTGCAGTGTTGGGGAAGAGCCCGAGTGTGTCTTCAGTGTGTGTGTGTGTGTGTGTGTGTGTGTGTGTGTGTGTGTGTGTGTGTGTGTGTCCACAGTGTTGCAGATGAGAGAGAAGATCAACACCAACTCTTACAAATTCAAGATCAAAGACGGCTCTTTCATCACGCTGAGGAGCCGCTGGTTCAGCTTCATGAACCCCTGGACCAAGGAGGTGGAGTACATCGTCTCCACCAACACTGTGGTGTCGTAAGTAGACCAGGACCCTGTCCCCGTAGACCCTGTAGACCCTGTAGACCCTGTAGACCCTGTCCCCGTAGACCCTGTAGACCTTGTCCCCGTAGACCCTGTAGACCTTGTCCCCGTAGACCCTGTAGACCTTGTCCCCGTAGACCCTGTAGACCTTGTCCCTGTAGACCCTGTAGACCCTGTCCCCGTAGACCCTGTCCCCGTAGACCCTGTCCCCGTAGACCCTGTAGACCCTGTCCCCGTAGACCCTGTCCCCGTAGACCCTGTAGACCCTGTCCCCGTAGACCCTGTAGACCCTGTCCCCGTAGACCCTGTCCCCGTAGACCCTGTAGACCCTGTCCCCGTAGACCCTGTAGACCCTGTCCCCGTAGACCCTGTCCCCGTAGACCCTGTCCCCGTAGACCCTGTAGACCCTGTCCCCGTAGACCCTGTAGACCCTGTCCCCGTAGACCCTGTCCCCGTAGACCCTGTCCCCGTAGACCCTGTCCGGAGTACATCGTCTCCACCAACACTGTGGTGTAGACGCTGTCCCCGTGGACCTGACGATGCGTGTGTCTCTTAGGGGTCCCCTGATGGAGGGACCAGACTACCCTCAGTCGGTGGCCTCCCCTCAGAGCATGGACAGCGTCCTCACCTCGGAGGGTAAGTGACGAACATGCAGCTTCACGTTCAAGCCTTCATCCTTCACAATGAACACCGTCCTCTTCCTCATGGCTGTTGATTGGCAGGTGGAGGGAGGCGGGCCCTGCAGACGGTCCCTGGCATCCCCGGTGGCACGAGAGCGGGAGCCGGCAAAATTGGACGCATGATTGCAGAGGAAGTGATGGAGATCCAGAGGTGGGGACCACGGTCTACTTCCTGAAGCAGAGGAAGGCCGATTCAGCACATTTTATCACCGCAGAGCATCTGAAAAACACCAGACGGTGAAAAGTGCTGACTCTGCCGATCCGTCCTCAGTCCTCCTGACTGACACTGACTCAGACGGCTACTCATTTCTCCTCTGATGGACGTCTACTTAAGCTGCGTTCACACCAAACGCGTCGCAAATGTTACTTGCGCCTGAAAGGGGGCGTGGCTTATCTCCGTAAAAACAGTTACCGATTCTGCCATCCACCATGGAAATAACCACTAGTTCTGCTTTATACTTGTTGTGTAAACTCTACATACGTGGGAACATCAAACTCCATGGTGTCTGGGTTCATAATATTATATATATATCTATATAGATATATATATAATATTACCCGTAGTCCCACAACAGCGTCTGAATGAAGCCGCTACCAGCGCTACTTCAGGACCAGCAGCAGTTTGATTCAGCAACGGCAGGACGAGTGATGAGGGCGGAGCTTCTCAACGCTGATTGGCTGACACCAAGCAAATGTTTCGCCCGAGTTTTAAAATTTCAACTCGCGTGACTGAGGCGAATTATTCACGCCACGTCATTCGTGTCTGTGCACTGACTGTGCATGTAAACTACTTGCGCGTCTAATTCGCAACGCGTTTGGTGTGAACGCAGCATTACTGTCATGGCAGCGCTGTTAAAAACCATGTGTAGGTCACATGTCACGTGCTTTAGGATCTGGATATTTGAACCTGTTATCAAAATGACACCCTCAGACTCCCCTGAGGTCAGGATGAGGAACGTAAACCTATAACATAACACCTCTGTCTCTGTTTCCATCAGGATCCGAGGCTCCTCCCCCTCCAGCTGTGGCTCCAGCCCTCTGAACATCTCCAGCACCCCGCCACCCGACACCTGCTCCCCAGGGGGCAAGAAGGTAACACACACACACACACACACACACACACACACACACACACACACACACACACCCCTTTCCTTCAGGAGGTTTTCATCATGTCTGACGTAACGACGTTATGCTGATTTAAAGTGATGAGTTCATCATTTGAGCCGTCACCTGTAAACAGGGTTCTTACGGTCATGGAAATTTGGTTTAAAGTCATAGAAATCGGTGTGTGTGTGTGTGTGTGTGTGCGTGTGTGTGTGTGTGTGTGTGTGTCATCTACAGATTCAGAATGGAGGGACCCCCGAGCTGCCGGGCACCGGGATCCTTCCGGGCCCGGACTCCGTCGGCTACCCATACTCCAACCAGTCCATCATGAGTGAGTTGACCACGTTGTGATCTCGTCCCTCTGGGTTTGTTTTGTGTGTTCTGAAGAGTATTCTCAAAATCCCGGGTGGTTATGGGAAGTAAAAGTCCAGTATGCGATGAGTTATAATTAAAAGATATTTAATAAAAGGTTGATCACAAAAACAGACAGCTTATGCATTTTCGATTGAGGCCCTCTCTTTTCACAGATTCAGCCTCTGGTCCAAGAGAAGCCCCTCCAGTCTCACGTGTTAGTTTATCCCAGACGTTCACATAGCTTAAGGCCCTTTCATTGGTTAGTTCTACTTTCACACCTTCGAGTGCCTTTTACTTGTTCATTGGCCTGCAGCTTCAGGGGCGGAGCTATTCTTCTTCTTCTCTAGAAAAGGGTAGATCCTATCATCTCAAAAGTCAATGTTCAGCTCCGCCACCTCAGGCGAACAAGAGAACTACAATTCCTTAAAGGGACAGCGCAATGTTCCAGCAACATGCAATATTGTCTAACATTCATTCACACATTACTCATTTTATAGTTAATAAAAGTGACCTTCATATGCATACAATTACAAATCCTTCATAATAATATCCCTTATTAATTATCATATTTCATGCATTGTAATGTACACATAAACAATTTCTTTTTACACTGTGCTAGTCTAAATGTGACAAACTAAGCTTAAAAAAACACTGCAGTTCTCACCCTCGTCCTCCCTCCAGGTGACAACTCCCACCTGAGCATCGACATCATGGACGAGCCCGGCTCCAGCAGCCCCAGCAACGACGAGGCGGCCATGGCCGTCATCATGTCGCTGCTGGAGGCGGACGCCGGCCTGGGCGGCCCGGTGGACTTCAGCGACCTGCCCTGGCCTCTGTGAGGTGGAGGAGCCGGACCTCTTCAGCTCTGTGACGAGCTCGCTGCAACAAACACCTGAGCTCCTTCTACTGTCACCGAGGAGATCCTGTCACTACCTTCTCATCATCATTCCCCGTAGGAGCACCAGTGACCCTGACTTGTTTTGGGCTGTAATGTAAATGTGTTTGCGGTGTTGAAGCAGACGGCCCTCACATTGCCACAGAGAGCAGGTCCAGGATGCTGTGGACTGAACTCTGTCCATCAGCTCTGAGCCGCTCCACATGACTGCACCACTCACCTGTGACTGCAGGTTGATGCCGTGAGACACGCCCCCTAACAGCTGTTCAGCAGCCGGGCTCCAGCATGAGGAACACAGCAGCTGTTCTCTGGAGATCCGCTCAGAAGATTCTTCAAGGTCTTTTTTTTTATTCCCGAGCCACAAAATTCCACAAGCGTGTGTTTCAGTCCATTTCAGTCAAAGTAAAAAACACGGAGCTGCTGCTCCTCTTCTGCTGCTCTTCCTCGCGTTGGAAAACAAACTACCTGCACACGTCCGTCAGAGGGGAGATGAGAAGCAATGCTCATGAAGCCGCACAGCTCTGTGGAGGTCTTCACAGTGACGGACCCCATGACACAGAGCCAGTGGGCTGATGGGACGCGACCCAAACACACGCTGAAACCGTTAAAGCTGCACGTGTGATTCATAAGGAAAGCTCTGGATCAGTGAGTGTCCGTGCAGAGCAGAACTAGAACCCATCGACTGTGTGAGAACTGAAGAAAACACAAATATCAGAAGCTTCACTTCAATTGACATTGAATGTCCTAATAATTGTATAATTTCTTTTAATAGTAAAACAAATTGAGTACACCACATAAAGAAGTACGTAGTATACACTGTACGTTGGTTACCTGACCCAGTGCATGCTGGGAGAGGCCGCCACCCTCAAACTCACAACCATGGAGGACGGATGATGGACTGCAGCAGCAGCATGTATGATGACACATGTCATGTGATCACAGCTCATATAGAGATATGGATCACAGCACCAGTACAACACAGAAACCACTGCTTGGTCTCTCTGTGCTTACTGGTCCACTGGTGGTGGACCAGTAAGCACAGAGAGAACAAAGCATGGTCACACGGGGACCAGGTGAGGTACCTGTGAGGTCACACGGGGACCCGGCGAGGTCACACGGGGACCCGGCGAGGTACCTGTGAGGTCACACGGGGACCCGGCGAGGTACCTGTGAGGTCACACGGGGACCAGGTGAGGTACCCGTGAGGTCACACGGGGACCCGGCGAGGTCACACGGGGACCCGGCGAGGTACCTGTGAGGTCACACGGGGACCCGGCGAGGTACCCGTGAGGTCACACGGGGACCCGGCGAGGTACCCGTGAGGTCACACGGGGACCCGGCGAGGTCACACGGGGACCCGGCGAGGTCACACGGGGACCCGGCGAGGTACCTGTGAGGTCACACGGGGACCCGGCGAGGTACCCGTGAGGTCACACGGGGACCCGGCGAGGTACCCGTGAGGTCACACGGGGACCCGGCGAGGTCCCTGTGAGGTCACACGGGGACCAGGGAGGTCCCTGTGAGGTCACACGGGGACCAGGGAGGTCCCTGTGAGGTCACACGGGGACCCGGCGAGGTACCCGTGAGGTCACACGGGGACCCGGCGAGGTACCCGTGAGGTCACACGGGGACCCGGCGAGGTACCCGTGAGGTCACACGGGGACCCGGCGAGGTACCCGTGAGGTCACACGGGGACCCGGCGAGGTCCCTGTGAGCCAGGCTCCTCCTCATCAGACCCTGGTGGGTCAGGGTTAGTCCCTCTCTGTTCTGGTGGTTTCATCTTTCCTCCTCACTACATAACTTGTTCCCTTGTTGATATCCCCACCTGACAATAATGTATCAAATCTTTAAATATTATCATGTTAAGAGTATACTTTATGCAAATATATATATATGAGTATGATGAGTGTATGTATTTTTAAAATAAAATGTGTTTCTGTCATTAAAAAATAAAATGTGTTTCTATATGATGAACCTCTTCAGCGCTGCATGATAACTCCTCGGCTGTAATGCTTTCATGAAGCCTGAGCTCTGCATTACTGACATGAGGAACCATGACATGCATATTTCATCTCAGTCAGCTCCTCCAAACTCAGACTGTTGCTGCCAGCTTCTGTTCTGCAGCTCCACGCAAGCGTTATGTCTGTTCTGCTGTGTGCTACATGCTGTGTGCTACATGCTGTGTGCTACATGCTGTGTGCTACATGCTGTGTGCTACATGCTGTGTGCTACATGCTGTGTGCTACATGCTGTGTGCTACATTATGTAGCACACATGTGTATGTAAGCAAATTGTTCTGTTACTATGACATACATCCATTTAATTTAGGGTTAAGAAACCCACATTACTCTATAAAAGATCAAACTTAAAACAGAAGAAAATAACAAAGATTACACGTTATTATGGGGCAGTGGTTCTGAACTGCTTCAGCTAATATTAAATAAATCAAAAAGTCGGGAATGAAGCGGACTATCACAAATAGTCCGGCGTGTAAACTCACGCAAGTAAAGTGTGTTGTGAAGACAGTATTGAGGAGTGTGAGCACGGCACTATGCTGCATAAAAAATTCCCTTCAAAATAAAAGACCCGTGACTCACTGAAAACGGCTCTACGAGGTGCGCCACGATTTAAAAACTAGTGGCAACTGCCGCGGCAGGTAGTGATGGAGAGATGAAGCTTCCTGAAGCGTTGAAGCTTTCCATCCAATTGGTTCGCTCATGGGCCGAAGCTTCATGGGGCTTCATTTGCTCTACTGCGCCACCAAGTGGACATACATGTAAAACAGGCAGAGTGATCACAACGACACCATGGCTTTGGTGTGTGAAGCTTTGAATTGAATACATTATGTTTGTGACGCCAATACATCAGTTATTAACTTATTAATATTGTGTCTATCTTCATGATATAATGGTCAAAATCAAAAGTGGAAACAAATTGGGAAGAGAGTTGTGATGTGACTGTGGGTCAGTGGTTAGATTACCCGTCTTTCAGTCAGAGGATCGGTGTTTCGAGGCTCGGCTCCGCTAGTCCATGTTGATGAACTTTCCCACAGTGCTGGGCTTTTTGAGACTATTTCGCCTGCTTTATAAAATACCCTTTCACAGGCACAGATGACGCCGGGGTACAGAGAGGAAGGGGGAAATCCATTGAGTTTCGCTGCCCCTTATATTTCAAATCGCGGGGCAGGGCCCCGAGATGCCGCGGCAGGTCCCGAGATGCCGCGGGGCAGGGCCCCGAGATGCCGCGGCAGGTCCCGAGATGCCGCGGGGCAGGGCCCCGAGATGCCGCGGGGCAGGGCCCCGAGATGCCGCGGGGCAGGGCCCCGAGATGCCGCGGCAGGTGCCGGTGCCGTGATTTGAGCTTGCTCCTACTGGATTTGTTTATCTCTCTGAAGCAGTTCCTGTCCAGCTGAAGACATAACCCATTATTGCCTCCTCACACACCCAGGCAGGCTTTTACAGGCAGCTAGTAAGTACACTGTAATGTGGCCTTTAGTGGGAGGTTTAGGTGGGTCAGCAAGTGGCGGAACGCTCATAAACTATACTAATACTATTATTTACAACCACAACATATTTCCAAAAAAACACCACTCAAAAGGCCAGTGAAAAGCAGTGAAAAGCCAGTCAAAGTCTCTCCCCTGCTGCACTCTGCTGCACTCTGCTCACTTCCACCCCTCCCCCACAGACAAGCTTTTTTTAACAATAACGTAATGAAGCGCCATGGAAAGCTACGCTTCTTAGCGTTCATAATCCGTTGGAATTACGTCTATGGCGTAAATATTCGAGGAGTTATGGTAAATCTCGTTTTGTATCCGTACTAGAAGGGTTAAAATGTTGATGTTGTCAAACAGGTTAAAGCGAGAACTTTCCTCTGCACACAGTGCAGGTTCTCCATCCTTCTATCAAATATGAAGATGTATGAGACACATCTATTTCAGTCCTAGTGCTGCAGACGGAACATGAGACTACTTTGGTTCCTTTAGAGATAGATGAGACCACTTCGGTTCCTTTAGAGATAGATGAGACCACTTTGGTTCCTTTAGAGATAGATGAGACCACTTTGGTTCCTTTAGAGATAGATGAGACCACTTTGGTTCCTTTAGAAACAGATGAGACCACTTTGGTTCCTTTAGAGATAGATGAGACTACTTTGGTTCCTTTAGAGATAGATGAGACTACTTTGGTTCCTTTAGAGATAGATGAGACTACTTTGGTTCCTTTAGAGATAGATGAGACTACTTTGGTTCCTTTATAGATAGATGAGACTACTTTGGTTCCTTTAGAAACAGATGAGACTACTTTGGTTCCTTTAGAGATAGATGAGACTACTTTGGTTCCTTTAGAGATAGATGAGACTACTTTGGTTCCTTTAGAGATAGATGAGACCACTTTGGTTCCTTTAGAGATAGATGAGACCACTTTGGTTCCTTTAGAGATAGATGAGACTACTTTGGTTCCTTTAGAGATAGATGAGACTACTTTGGTTCCTTTAGAGATAGATGAGACTACTTTGGTTCCTTTAGAAACAGATGAGACCACTTTGGTTCCTTTAGAGACAGATGAGACTACTTTGGTTCCTTTAGAAACAGATGAGACTACTTTGGTTCCTTTAGAAACAGATGAGACTACTTTGGTTCCTTTAGAGACATATTGAAGAAGGGAGGCGGTGTTGTGAACAGCATTTATTAGAAAACATTGTGTCAACATGTCCTCTGACTTCCTGTGTGCTCTGAGCGGTGATGAAGCTAAACAGTGATGAAGCTGAGCAGAGATGAAGCTGAGCGGTGATGAAGCTGAGCGGTGATGAAGCTAAACAGTAATGAAGCTGAGCGGTGATGAAGCTAAACAGTGATGAAGCTGAGCGGTGATGAAGCTAAACAGTGATGAAGCTGAGCGGTGATGAAGCTGAGCGGTGATGAAGCTGAGCGGTGATGAAGCTGAGCAGAGTTTCAGAGCAGGCCAGCCAGGACGAGAGGAAGACGAGGAAGACGAGGAGGAACCAAAGCACCTGCTGGAGAGAACAGAGGGATGATGTTTCAAACAAAAAGCCTTTCTCTCTCACACACACACACACACACATACACACACACACAGGAATAAGTGGATCTTCAAATCCAGCGAACTTACTTGTAAAGTTATTAACCAAGTGAAGCCGGACTTAAAAGAGCCTGAAGTCCAATTTCCCAGTGAGGTCCGGTATCTCAGCAGCACGACACACACACACACACACACACACACACATACACACACACACACACACACACACCTTGGAATGAAATAGTCTTTTCACATGAACACAGAATTAAACTAAACTCTCCTTTGGCCAGATGAATAAAGAACACACAGGGACATTGGGGCTGAGTGCTGACTGAAGGCAGAGTGGTGTTTGGGAAACAGTCTGCTTCACACTGAAAGCATCACATGCTTCATCTTCAGCACTGTGTTCCTATTGGCTGTGGACGGCCAATCAGGTGTCTGTGCTTCAGGGCTGCTCTGCCAGTGGAACTGAGTCTAGCTTCCTACGTGTTGTGGAGGGATCACATGACGTTGTAGTTGAGCGTCCGTGTCGTGGTCTTGATGGTCTCATGCAGAGGGTGAGGGTGAGTCTGGGTCCGGCTCGTAGTGGTACGTGGCCTGAGTGTAGCTGCCTCCGTACTGCCGGGTGCTTGGGGACAGACTGTGAGGAGGGTCCTGGGCCTGCTGGTTCGGACCGTCGGGGCCCACAATGTTCTCTGGCGGTCCGAGTGCCTGCTGATGGGGGTCGTTGCCGCCCGCTGGCTGCGGCAGAGGGTCCAGAGGGTCCAGCTCGTCCGCCTGCGGCCCCGCAGGCTGCTGGACCACCAGCTGGTCCTCGGGAATGTCTGCGGCGGCCGCGGCCAGGTTGGTAGTGGACTTGGACGTGACGCACTGGAAGTCCACATGGCGGCTCTTCCCTTCCTCCTTCTCCCAAGACATGCGGATGAAGGGACGCTGGACGTAGTTGTAGATGACCTCTGGACGACCTCCAGGACGCCGCTTCACCTTCTCTTTGTAGGTCGGGTAGCCTGGAGAGAACAGTGGAAAACTGATCACCAACATGAAGGTTTGCTTGGAGACAGGAGGAAACAGCTCACCTCTGTAGCTCACTAATCAACATGTTAGTTTATTCAGACTCCTTGTTTTACAGATGGTACTGTGTGGGACCAGGACCAGGATCACTTCCTGGAGTCCTCCAAATAGGACCAATAAATGGTCCGGCACAGAACCAGCAGTAAAACAGCAGCCTGCTCCTTTAGTATATGTAGCGATGAGCTGGTGGATTACATTTCATTCAAACATGTTCCAACACTTGTTCAGCCAGTGAAACTCTGACATCTGAGGGTTTTAAAGGCTTGGTTACGGTTCCCACTGTGGGCCTCTGGGAAGTTCCAGTATTGTTCTTTAACAAGTGAACGTTCGGCCAACAGCTGGTCTGACTGTTTCCAGATAACAGAAGAAGAAGAAGAAGAAGCATACCTTCTATTCCCAGCCGGATCTTCTTCAGTCCTCGGTCCTTCAACACCGACTTGGCCACGTCTCTGTTCTCGATGTACTTGAAGAAGCGGTACAGTTTGGTGCTGTAGATGACTGGAGAGGAAACAACAATACAAACAATACATGAAACCTGCACATGATGAATTCATGTCTCTTCAATGCACATTACTAACTCTACTTCTTCCTGGGAGCCTCTGTGCTTCCTCGCCTCTCAGGTTTGGGTGAACTAGGGAGTGTAAGCAGATTCAGTATCTTACTCTGTGAGTACTCCTCTCCCATCTGTGGAGGATACTCTTCATCCCAGTCCACCACGTCATCGTCGGTCAGCACCACCACGTGACACTCTCTCTCTCCGCTGTGAGCGCTGGCCACCATCAGCGGCAGCACCATCTCCTCCAGGTAACACTCAAACTGATGCCGGGCGCCGTCGTTAGACAGCTCGTGCATCAGGGCGCCTGAGGAGGAAGAGGAGGACGTTGTGATGAAGACAACAGAGAGCAGGAGGACATTAGTGATGAAGACAACGGAGAGCAAGAGGACATTAGTGATGAAGACAACAGAGAGCAGGAAGGCAGGATGTCGGACACACAACTAGGATGGCCAAGTACAATTTGAAGTTTGAGAATACTGTACATAAGAGAGAGAGAACCAATCACTACTGTTCTTATTACCTCCTGCCTTATGAATAGCATGTGGTTACATAATAAATACATCAGAGCATTTATTTATACTAAGCTTTAGCAAACATTTAAATGAAGGGTGATTTTATTCAGATTTACATGAATGCCAGAATGCTATATTAAAGCTGGCAGCCTCTGGGGTACTCATGGCACGTCCTTACAGACAGACAGACTGGAAGTGGTTGAACCTTGTGGAACATTCTAGTGTTGAGAGGACTGCTCCTGTTAAAGAACACACAAGTGCATGTTCTGCTGGGACGAGGCACCTTTCTGCACCTCAAAATGTACACAAAAATGATGTTTTTGAAGCGTAACATCACAGGAGCTCAAACGAAAATTAACTGAAAGGTATGATCCATCCATCCATCCATCATCAGCCGCTTATCCGGTGTCGGGTCGCGGTGGCAGCAGGTTCAGCAGACCGACCCAGGCTTCCCTCTCACCTGCAACACTTTCCAGCTCAATCTGGGGTATCCCGAGGCGTTCCCAGTCCAGCTGGGAGATATAATCCCTCCAGCGTGTCCTGGGTCTTCCCCGGGGTCTCCTACCAGTTGGTCGTGCCTGGAAAACCTTTAATGGGAGGTGGTTCAGCATAGATGCTGAACCACCTCAGCTGAGTCCTTTTGACACAAAGGAGCAGCGACTCAACTCCAAGCTCCCTCCTGAAGTCCGAGCTCCTTACCCTATCTCTAAGGCTGAGCCCGGGCACTTGTATCCGAGACCTCATTCTTTCGGTCATGACCCAGAGTTCGTGACCATAGGTGAGGGTTGGAATGTAGACCGAATCAGCTCTTCTTCACCAAGACGGACCAGTACAGCGCCTGTTTTACTGCTGCAGCCACACCGATCCGCCTGTCAATCTCCCGCTCCACCTTACCCTCACTCGTGAACAAGACCCAGAGATACCTGAACTCCTTCGCTTGGGGTAGGCATTTTGTCCCCACCTGGAGGGAGCAATCCACTGGTTTCCGGCAGAGCACCATGGCCTCAGATGTGGATGTGTCTGACTTATTACCGAGGATACAAACACAACTCCTACCGCAGTACAGAGACCGGATGGCCTGTGCCAACGGGTCCGTCACCCCATACTCCCGCAGCACCCCCCACAAACACCACCGAGGGACCCGGTCGAAAGCCTTCTCCAAGTCCACAAAGCACATGTAGACTGGTTGTGCGAGGGTAAAGAGCTGGTCCACTGTTCCATGGCCGGGACGGAATCCACACTGTTTGTCTTGAATCCGAGGTTCGACAAGCGGTCGGAGCCTCCTTTCCAGCACCCTGGAGCCTCCTCTCCAGCACCCTGGCATAAGCTTACCCCGGGAGGCTGAGCAGTGTGATACCACAATAGTTCAGCACACACTCCGGTCCCGCTTCTTGAAGATCCACCACCACCCCGGTCTGCCAGTCCATGGGCACTGTTCCCGACCTCCATGCGACATTGAAGAGGCGTCTCAGCCAAGGAAGCCCAACAATGTCCAGCGCTTTCAGCATCTCAGGGCGGATCTCATCCACCCCCGGCACCACCAAGGAGCTTTTTGACTACCATAGCGACCTCTGCCAGGAATATGGGTGCAACCACTCACAAGTCTTCGGGCGCTGCCCCCTCTCCAGGTGACATGTTGACCGGGTTTAGGAGTTCTTCAAAGTGCTCTTTCCACCGCCCAACGATGTCCCCCGTCTGGGTCAGCAGTTTGCCCCCCGCTAAGAACAGCCTGGGGTAGGCCCTGCTTTCCCTTCCTGAGCCACCGAATGGTTTGCCAGAACCTCCTTGAGGCCAACCGAAAGTCCTTCTTCATGGCCTCCCCGAACTCCTCCCATGCCTGAGTTTTAGCATCCGTGACCACCGCAGCTGCAGCCCTTCTGGCCTGCCGGTACCTGTCCGCTGCTTCAGGAGACCCCTGGGCCAACCAGGCCCGAAAGGCCTCCTTCTTCAGCTTGACGGCTTCCCTCACCCCTGGTGTCCACCACCGGGTTCTCGGGTTGCCGCCATGACACCGATGACCTTCTGACCACAGCTCCCAGCGGCCGCGTCCACAATAGAGGCTTTGAACATGGTCCACTCGGATTCCATGTCCCCAGCCTCCCTCGGGATGTGTGAGAAGTCCTTCCAGAGGTGGGAGTTGAGGACCTCCCGGACAGGATCCTCCGCCAGACGTTCCCAGTTCACCCTCACTACACATTTGGGCTTGCCAGGTCTTTCTAGCCGACTCCCCCGCCATCTGATCCAATTCACCACCAGCTGGTGATCAGTTGACAGCTCTGCTCCTCTCTTCACCCGAGTGTCCAAGACATACGGCCGCAGATCAGATGATACGATTACAAAGTCGATCATTGATCTCCGGCCTAAGGTGTTCTGGTACCAGGTACATTTATGAGCCTCCTTAAGTTCGAACATGGTGTTTGTTATGGACAAACCGTGGCTAGCACAGAAGTCCAACAACAAAGCACCGTTCGGGTTCAGATCGGGCAAGCCGTTCCTCCCAATCAATCCCTCCAGGTTTCTCTGTCATTGCCCACGTGAGCGTTGAAGTCCCCCAGGAGAACTATGGAGTCGGCAGGCGGGGCCCTTTCCAGGACCCCTCCCACCGACTCCAAGAAGGCCGGAAACTCCGAACTGCAGTTCGGTGCATAAGCACAAACTACCGTCAGAGCCTTACTCCCCACAACCCGCAGGCGCAAGGAGGCGACCCTCTCGTTCTCCTGGGAAAACTCTAACACAGCAGCGCTCAGCCGGGGACTCGATCCCGACTCCCGCCCGGTGCCGCTCAACCTGGGCCACTGCAGAAAAGGACAAAGTCCAACCCTTCTCCAGGAGCTTGGTTCCAGAGCCCGTGTTGTGCGTGGAGGTGAGCCCAACTATATCTAGCTGGTACCGCTCCACCTCCCGCACCAGCTCCGGTTCTTTCCCCGCTAGCGAGGTGACGTTCCACGTCCCTAGAGTTCTTTTAAGCCCTGCCTTTTAAACCTTTTGATCAAGGCAGGGACAGCTGGTAGTAACGGAGCATTGTTGTTGTTTGGTGAGGCATGACAACATCACGCAGGTTATGTGACACACATTCACACACCTCCACACGGGATAATGTGGCAGAACATGGGAGAAGACAGAAAATAAACATGGATGTAAACAAAGCATTTTTAGTAAGGAAATGCATTCAACATGTTTCTTAGAGCTCAAGCTTTGTTACAAGGAAACACACAGAACTCCTCACAGAGACCTGGACTGTGTTTCTGGACTCTATGCTGAATGAACCTGCTGCTAAACCACCGACAAGTCCTTATTAATACTGACAACTTCAACTTCAAAGACCTGTAATGCTTCTATTATTCATATTCATTTGTGTGACTAAGGAAGAATGCAAGGTTCTGTAAATAAATAGAAAGTAGCTAGTCGGCCCTGTTCATCTGGAAATGTCTTGCTCTCTAGTTGATAATACCCAGACATAATAGCATGTAATGTTGGTAAATATAATGAACTTCTGAATGCAAACTTAAAATATACAAAGAGAAAACATGGTTTATATACAAACAGCCTCTGTGTGGGTCTGTCCAGAACAGAGATTGATTTAAATTAGACTGAAATAAAAAATAAAAACTCACTGAAAAGCAGCAACTAATAGTGTGAAAGAGCTCCTGTTGGTAGGAGGAGGTGGTGATGTGGCGGCTGCATAACAACATTACGTCTCACAGCTAATCATGACCTACTTAGAGCCACACACACACACACACACACACACACACACACACACACACACACACACACACACACACACACACACACACACACACACAACAGGCTCCTCCCACTCACAGAGAGCACAACAGAGACATCACACACTCAGAGCGTTGACTACAGCATGTTGAACAGCATGTTGTCACAGGTTCGTCAAATAGGATTTAAGCAAACAACATTTATGTAAATCAGCAGGATCAATATATTAACCGGATCATTAGCAGCTGCAGTAAATGTTGTAGATAAGGCAACACTAGTACCTCCTGTATTGTGGATATAATAGTGCCACTTACTTACGTTCATGTATTCTGAATGAAAAGAAGTTAGCAGACCTGCTTCACTCTCATAAAGTCAGCTGCTGGTCTGCAGCAGGAAGTCCAGACCAACAACCTGCAGCACAGTTTCTGGACTCACTGAGGTCTCTGCTGTACTCACTGAGGTCTCTGCTGTACTCACTGAGGTCTCTGCTGTACTCACTGAGGTCTCTGCTGTACTCACTGAGGTCTCTGTACTCACTGAGGTCTCTGGACTCACTGAGGTCTCTGCTGGACTCACTGAGGTCTCTGTACTCACTGAGGTCTCTTATAGAGGTCTATGTACTCACTGAGGTCTCTGGACTCACTGAGGTCTCTGCTGTACTCACTGAGGTCTCTGGACTCACTGAGGTCTCTTATAGAGGTCTATGTACTCACTGAGGTCTCTGTACTCACTGAGGTCTCTTATAGAGGTCTATGTACTCACTGAGGTCTCTGGACTCACTGAGGTCTCTGGACTCACTGAGGTCTCTTATAGAGGTCTATGTACTCACTGAGGTCTCTGGACTCACTGAGGTCTCTTATAGAGGTCTCTGTACTCACTGAGGTCTCTGCACTTGACGGTGCTGTCGGTGAAGGAGATGCAGAGGTAGTCACATGCCTCCCGCAGCTCGGGGATGGAAACGCCGTCAGGGCAGCGGATTATCCCCGACTCGTAGTAATCCTGCCATTTACAGCACACACACACACACAGACACGGACAAACGAGCAGAACGGTGTTCACGCACACACATGGGGGGAAAACAAGACGCCATTATTGATGCTGCTGCACTCAGAGAGAGAGAGAGAGAGAGAGCTGTGATGAAAGTAACAACCAGCGACGTCACAGGCAGAGAGGGAGAGAGAGCAAGAGAGAGAGAGCAGAAGGGGAGGGGTGGAGAGCAATGAGGCGATGAAAGAAAAGCTAACGTCACTTTCCCTCCTGCTCCACTTTCCTGTCTGCCTGTTAGGGCTGGCTCAGGTCTATAGTTAGGACTGGTTCAGGTTTATAGTTAGGACTGGTTCAGGTTTATAGTTAGGACTGGTTCAGGTCTATAGTTAGGGCTGGCTCAGGTTTATAGTTAGGACTGGTTCAGGTTTATAGTTAGGACTGGTTCAGGTTTATAGTTAGGGCTGGTTCAGGTTTATAGTTAGGGCTGGTTCAGGTTTATAGTTAGGACTGGTTCAGGTTTATAGTTAGGGCTGGCTCAGGTTTATAGTTAGGACTGGCTCAGGTTTATAGTTAGGACTGGTTCAGGTCTATAGTTAGGGCTGGCTCAGGTTTATAGTTAGGACTGGTTCAGGTTTATAGTTAGGACTGGTTCAGGTTTATAGTTAGGACTGGTTCAGGTTTATAGTTAGGACTGGCTCAGGTTTATAGTTAGGACTGGTTCAGGTCTATAGTTAGGGCTGGTTCAGGTTTATAGTTAGGACTGGTTCAGGTTTATAGTTAGGACTGGCTCAGGTTTATAGTTAGGACTGGTTCAGGTCTATAGTTAGGACTGGTTCAGGTTTATAGTTAGGACTGGTTCAGGTTTATAGTTAGGACTGTTTCAGGTTTATAGTTAGGACTGGTTCATGTTTATAGTTAGGACTGGTTCAGGTTTATAGTTAGGACTGGTTCAGGTTTATAGTTAGGACTGGTTCAAGTTTATAGTTAGGACTGGTTCAGGTCTATAGTTAGGACTGGTTCAGGTTTATAGTTAGGACTGGTTCAGGTCTATAGTTAGGACTGGTTCAGGTTTATAGTTAGGACTGGTTCAGGTCTATAGTTAGGACTGGTTCAGGTCTATAGTTAGGACTGGTTCAGGTTTATAGTTAGGACTGACTCAGGTTTATAGTTAGGGCTGGTTCAGGTTTATAGTTAGAACTGGTTCAGGCTCATAGTTAGGACTGGTTCAGGTTTATAGTTAGGGCTGGCTCAGGTTTATAGTTAGGGCTGACTCAGGTTTATAGTTAGGGCTGACTCAGGTCTATAGTTAGGGCTGACTCAGGTTTATAGTTAGGGCTGGTTCAGGTCTATAGTTAGGGCTGGCTCAGGTCTATAGTTAGGACTGGCTCAGGTCTATAGTTAGGACTGGTTCAGGTCTATAGTTAGGACTGGTTCAGGTCTATAGTTAGGACTGGTTCAGGTCTATAGTTAGGACTGGTTCAGGTTTATAGTTAGGACTGGTTCAGGTTTATAGTTAGGACTGACTCAGGTTTATAGTTAGGACTGGTTCAGGTTTATAGTTAGGACTGGTTCAGGTTTATAGTTAGGACTGGTTCAGGTTTATAGTTAGGACTGGCTCAGGCTTATAGTTAGGACTGGTTCAGGCTTATAGTTAGGGCTGGTTCAGGCTTATAGTTAGGACTGGTTCAGGCTTATAGTTAGGACTGGTTCAGGTCTATAGTTAGGGCTGGTTCAGGTTTATAGTTAGGACTGGTTCAGGCTTATAGTTAGGACTGGTTCAGGCTTATAGTTAGGGCTGGTTCAGGTTTATAGTTAGGACTGGTTCAGGTCTATAGTTAGGGCTGGTTCAGGTTTATAGTTAGGACTGGTTCAGGTTTATAGTTAGGACTGGATCAGGTTTATAGTTAGGACTGGTTCAGGTTTATAGTTAGGACTGGTTCAGGCTTATAGTTAGGACTGTTTCAGGTTTATAGTTAGGACTGGTTCAGGTTTATAGTTAGGACTGGTTCAGGTCTATAGTTAGGACTGGTTCATGTTTATAGTTAGGACTGGTTCAGGTCTATAGTTAGGACTGGTTCAGGTTTATAGTTAGGACTGGTTCAGGTTTATAGTTAGAACTGGTTCAGGTCTATAGTTAGGACTGGTTCATGTTTATAGTTAGGACTGGTTCAGGTCTATAGTTAGGACTGGTTCATGTTTATAGTTAGGACTGGTTCAGGTCTATAGTTAGGACTGGTTCAGGTTTATAGTTAGGACTGGTTCAGGTTTATAGTTAGGACTGGTTCAGGTTTATAGTTAGAACTGGTTCAGGTTTATAGTTAGGACTGGTTCAGGTTTATAGTTAGGACTGGTTCAGGTTTATAGTTAGGACTGGTTCAGGTTTATAGTTAGGACTGGTTCAGGTTTATAGTTAGGACTGGTTCAGGTTTATAGGTAGGACTGGTTCAGGTTTATAGTTAGGACTGGTTCAGGTCTATAGTTAGGACTGGTTCAGGTTTATGGTTAGGACTGGTTCAGGCTTATAGTTAGGACTGGTTCAGGTTTATAGTTAGGACTGACTCAGGTTTATAGTTAGGACTGGTTCAGGTTTATAGTTAGGACTGGTTCAGGTCTATAGTTAGGACTGGTTCAGGTCTATAGTTAGGACTGGTTCAGGTTTATAGTTAGGACTGGCTCAGGTCTATAGTTAGGACTGGTTCAGGTTTATGGTTAGGACTGGTTCAGGCTTATAGTTAGGACTGGTTCAGGTTTATAGTTAGGACTGGTTCAGGCTTATAGTTAGGACTGGTTCAGGTTTATAGTTAGGACTGACTCAGGTTTATAGTTAGGACTGGTTCAGGTTTATAGTTAGAGCTGGTTCAGGTTTATAGTTAGAGCTGGTTCAGGTTTATAGTTAGGACTGGTTCAGGTCTATAGTTAGGACTGGTTCAGGTTTATAGTTAGGACTGGTTCAGGCTTATAGTTAGGACTGGTTCAGGTTTATAGTTAGGACTGGTTCAGGTTTATAGTTAGGACTGACTCAGGTTTATAGTTAGGACTGACTCAGGCTTATAGTTAGGACTGGTTCAGGTCTATAGTTAGGACTGGATCAGGTTTATAGTTAGGACTGGTTCAGGTTTATAGTTAGGACTGGATCAGGTTTATAGTTAGGACTGGTTCAGGTTTATAGTTAGGACTGGTTCAGGCTTATAGTTAGGACTGTTTCATGTTTATAGTTAGAGCTGGTTCAGGTTTATAGTTAGGACTGGTTCAGGTTTATAGTTAGGACTGGTTCAGGTCTATAGTTAGGACTGGTTCATGTTTATAGTTAGGACTGGTTCAGGTCTATAGTTAGGACTGGTTCAGGTTTATAGTTAGGACTGGTTCAGGTTTATAGTTAGGACTGGTTCAGGTTTATAGTTAGGACTGGTTCAGGTTTATAGTTAGGACTGGTTCAGGTTTATAGTTAGGACTGACTCAGGTTTATAGTTAGGACTGGTTCAGGTTTATAGTTAGGACTGGTTCAGGTTTATAGTTAGGACTGGTTCAGGTTTATAGTTAGGACTGGCTCAGGCTTATAGTTAGGACTGGTTCAGGCTTATAGTTAGGGCTGGTTCAGGCTTATAGTTAGGACTGGTTCAGGCTTATAGTTAGGACTGGTTCAGGTCTATAGTTAGGGCTGGTTCAGGTTTATAGTTAGGACTGGTTCAGGCTTATAGTTAGGACTGGTTCAGGCTTATAGTTAGGGCTGGTTCAGGTTTATAGTTAGGACTGGTTCAGGTCTATAGTTAGGGCTGGTTCAGGTTTATAGTTAGGACTGGTTCAGGTTTATAGTTAGGACTGGATCAGGTTTATAGTTAGGACTGGTTCAGGTTTATAGTTAGGACTGGTTCAGGCTTATAGTTAGGACTGTTTCAGGTTTATAGTTAGGACTGGTTCAGGTTTATAGTTAGGACTGGTTCAGGTCTATAGTTAGGACTGGTTCATGTTTATAGTTAGGACTGGTTCAGGTCTATAGTTAGGACTGGTTCAGGTTTATAGTTAGGACTGGTTCAGGTTTATAGTTAGAACTGGTTCAGGTCTATAGTTAGGACTGGTTCATGTTTATAGTTAGGACTGGTTCAGGTCTATAGTTAGGACTGGTTCATGTTTATAGTTAGGACTGGTTCAGGTCTATAGTTAGGACTGGTTCAGGTTTATAGTTAGGACTGGTTCAGGTTTATAGTTAGGACTGGTTCAGGTTTATAGTTAGAACTGGTTCAGGTTTATAGTTAGGACTGGTTCAGGTTTATAGTTAGGACTGGTTCAGGTCAATAGTTAGGACTGGTTCAGGTTTATAGTTAGGACTGGTTCAGGTTTATAGGTAGGACTGGTTCAGGTTTATAGTTAGGACTGGTTCAGGTCTATAGTTAGGACTGGTTCAGGTTTATGGTTAGGACTGGTTCAGGCTTATAGTTAGGACTGGTTCAGGTTTATAGTTAGGACTGACTCAGGTTTATAGTTAGGACTGGTTCAGGTTTATAGTTAGGACTGGTTCAGGTCTATAGTTAGGACTGGTTCAGGTCTATAGTTAGGACTGGTTCAGGTTTATAGTTAGGACTGGCTCAGGTCTATAGTTAGGACTGGTTCAGGTTTATGGTTAGGACTGGTTCAGGCTTATAGTTAGGACTGGTTCAGGTTTATAGTTAGGACTGACTCAGGTTTATAGTTAGGACTGGTTCAGGTTTATAGTTAGAGCTGGTTCAGGTTTATAGGTAGGACTGGTTCAGGTTTATAGTTAGGACTGGTTCAGGTCTATAGTTAGGACTGGTTCAGGTTTATAGTTAGGACTGGTTCAGGCTTATAGTTAGGACTGGTTCAGGTTTATAGTTAGGACTGACTCAGGTTTATAGTTAGGACTGGTTCAGGTTTATAGTTAGGACTGACTCAGGCTTATAGTTAGGACTGGTTCAGGTCTATAGTTAGGGCTGGTTCAGGTTTATAGTTAGGACTGGTTCAGGTTTATAGTTAGGACTGGATCAGGTTTATAGTTAGGACTGGTTCAGGTTTATAGTTAGGACTGGTTCAGGCTTATAGTTAGGACTGTTTCATGTTTATAGTTAGAGCTGGTTCAGGTTTATAGTTAGGACTGGTTCAGGTTTATAGTTAGGACTGGTTCAGGTCTATAGTTAGGACTGGTTCATGTTTATAGTTAGGACTGGTTCAGGTCTATAGTTAGGACTGGTTCAGGTTTATAGTTAGGACTGGTTCAGGTTTATAGTTAGGACTGGTTCAGGTTTATAGTTAGAACTGGTTCAGGTTTATAGTTAGGACTGGTTCAGGTTTATAGTTAGGACTGGTTCAGGTCTATAGTTAGGACTGGTTCAGGTTTATAGTTAGGACTGGTTCAGGTTTATAGGTAGGACTGGTTCAGGTTTATAGTTAGGACTGGTTCAGGTCTATAGTTAGGACTGGTTCAGGTCTATAGTTAGGACTGGTTCAGGTTTATAGTTAGGACTGGTTCAGGCTTATAGTTAGGACTGGTTCAGGTTTATAGTTAGGACTGACTCAGGTTTATAGTTAGGACTGGTTCAGGTTTATAGTTAGGACTGACTCAGGCTTATAGTTAGGACTGGTTCAGGTTTATAGTTAGGACTGGTTCAGGTTTATAGTTAGGACTGGTCGTTTCTTAGAATAAAAAGCTTTTTTGGGAAGCTTTGTGTTCTTCCTAATAACATGGTTCCAAGGAGAATATATTTAATTTCCTTTTGTTATATTCTGAGAAAAACACAACACCACATGGACAGAAAAAATAGATCTAATTTTCAAATGTGGAAGTCTAATGAGAAGATATAACTGAGGAGAAAAGAATAAAAAAAAGTCTGGCAGAAAAATGCACAGGATGCCAAAAGCATTCATGGGAATTATGGCCTAGATCTTAAAAACCCAGACGGTGATTAACACTCCCCATCAGTCTGAGCAGTAATAATGGAGCAGGCTAGAGCGGAAGAGAAGGAACAAGACAGAGAGAGTCCATAGAAAGAGTGATGGAACTGTTCTGAGCTGAATCTGGAGCCAGATGAAGAAGTAAACTCACCAGAACGGCTCTGAAGACGCTGGAGCTGATGCCATCGGCCACCTCAAACTCCCCTCTCTCATTGGGCCGCGTGAAGTTGTTGTCCCGCCCAGAGCCAAACATCCTGAAATAAACAACCAAACAGGGGTTTCTTCAACTTCTACAGGTCATAGAACCGATCACAAGTCATAGAACAGGTCACAGGTACTAGAACAGATCACAGGTCATAGAACAGGTCACAGGTACTAGAACAGATCACAGGTCATAGAACAGGTCACAGGTACTAGAACAGATCACAGGTCATAGAACAGGTCACAGGTCACAGGTAATAGAACAGATCACAGATCACAGGTAATAGAACAGATCACAGGTAATAGAACAGATCACAGGTCATACCCAGCCAGCATGTCCATGTGGGGCCCATAAGGTTTAAATTTGGGCTGCCGATAAGGGTCCCAAGTGGGTTTGTCCGCAGTTTCCACGGTGGCCTCACCTGTGTTTGCCCATACTGGCTTTATTCACCGGTTTATTCACCGACTTTAAGAGGGATCTGACTGGGCTTTAAGTGGGACCCAAATTGGCTACAAATTGGCCTCACCTGTGTTTGCCCAGTATGGCAAACACAGGTGAGGCCACCGTGGAAACTGGGGACAAACCCACTTGGGACCCTTATCGGTAGCCCAAATTTAAACCTTATGGGCCCCACATTGACATGCTGGCTGGGTAGAACCGATCACAGGTAATAGGCTCGTTCGAGATGAACCAGTTCTGCGCAGAATCGATCGGCAGCGATGGGCGCCCAATGCATGCCGGTTAGATTTGTGTCCGACTTGCTCCCGACTTGCTCTGACGTCATGCACACGTGGTCAACGATAATCTCACGAGAGCAAGCCGGCCGTCGATTCTACAGCCAGGCGCCGCAGTAGCTCTCCACGGACTGCGTGGCCCAGTGCATGATGGGAAACGCCTGGCTGTCGCCACATCAGAGAGCTGATTGGCTCTTAGATCTGACAGCAAACACCACGTGTTCTAGAAAATCCTTATTTTATGTGTAGTTGAAATATGTAATGCTTGATTGTTGACTATTCGTCTCATGTTTAATCTTAAAACATATTTTGTGTGGTTGTTAACACATATCTAAACCAGTAGTAATGCATTTCACAGGCAGACATAAAAAGACCAAAGGATGCAGCTACACACACATTTATACATAAATATATATTTATAAACACATATGAATAAATCCAAACGTGATCTGTAAACTACAAGTAGACAAAAGTTCGGAACTAACAGGAAGTCATTTTCTCTGTGACTTCCTGTGTGTACTTTGAAGGCAGCCTAAAACTGTCCGACTTGATCGCAGTTTCTTGTGAACGCCTCCTGCTGCGGCCGCTGCTCTCGTCTGGATTCCAGGCGAGGCGCAGCTCTAACGAACGAGCCTAATAGAACAGGTCATAGAACAGGTCACAGGTAATAGAACAGGTCACACGTCATAGAACAGGTCATATAACCGATCACAGGTAATAGAACAGATCACACGTCATAGAACAGGTCACAGGTCATATAACAGATCACAGGTCATAGAACAGATCACAGGTACTAGAACAGATCACAGGTCATAGAACAGATCACAGGTCATAGAACAGATCACAGGTACTAGAACAGATCACAGGTCATAGAACAGGTCACAGGTCATATAACAGATCACAGGTACTAGAACAGATCACAGGTACTAGAACAGATCACAGGTACTAGAACAGATCACACGTCATAGAACAGGTCACAGGTCATATAACAGATCACAGGTCATAGAACAGATCACAGGTACTAGAACAGATCACAGGTCATAGAACAGGTCACAGGTCATATAACAGATCACAGGTCATATAACAGATCACAGGTCATAGAACAGATCACAGGTACTAGAACAGATCACAGGTCATAGAACAGATCACAGGTCATAGAACAGATCACAGGTACTAGAACAGATCACAGGTACTAGAACATATCACAGGTACTAGAACATATCACAGGTCATAGAACAGGTCACAGGTACTAGAAAATAATGCGCATTTTCGTAGTGTCACTTCAAATCCTTTTATTGTATAACAGAAAAATAAATAAAAACTCCTCTTGAACAGAAAAACCCGCTTTGTCCCTAAATGCGTTTCAAAAGGTCGATATCTTAATGTGGTCTTAATGGGTTCTCAAAGCGTTCTACACTGAAGACATTAAAGTTGTGACTTCCACATGATAATAATATAAATGTTTGTAATCCTGATACAATAATCTCAACTGCTTCATGGTTTAGCCATCATTGACACAAACAGCATGTAGTCCCCTTGGTGTGACCAAAACAAGCTCTCAACCATTGATGAGAGCACTGGCAGCATCAGAAGGGCATCAGACTGTGAGCCACCAGGTGAAACCTAACAAGTCACCAGGTGAACAATAACAAGTCACCAGGTGAACAATAACAAGCCACCAGGTGAACAATAACAAGTCACCAGGTGAACAATAACAAGCCACCAGGTGAAACCTAACAAGTCACCAGGTGAACAATAACAAGTCACCAGGTGAACAATAACAAGTCACCAGGTGAAACCTAACAAGTCACCAGGTGAACAATAACAAGCCACCAGGTGAACAATAACAAGTCACCAGGTGAAACCTAACAAGCCACCAGGTGAACAATAACAAGCCACCAGGTGAACAATAACAAGTCACCAGGTGAAACCTAACAAGCCACCAGGTGAACAATAACAAGCCACCAGGTGAAACCTAACAAGTCACCAGGTGAACAATAACAAGCCACCAGGTGAACAATAACAAGTCACCAGGTGAACAATAACAAGTCACCAGGTGAACCCTAACAAGCCACCAGGTGAAACCTAACAAGCCACCAGGTGAAACCTAACAAGTCACCAGGTGAACAATAACAAGTCACCAGGTGAACCCTAACAAGCCACCAGGTGAAACCTAACAAGCCACCAGGTGAAACCTAACAAGTCACCAGGTGAACCCTAACAAGTCACTAGGTGAAACTTAACAAGTCACCAGGTGAACCCTAACAAGCCACCAGGTGAAACCTAACAAGCCACCAGGTGAAACCTAACAAGTCACCAGGTGAACAATAACAAGTCACCAGGTGAACCCTAACAAGCCACCTGGTGAACAATAACAAGCCACCAGGTGAAACCTAACAAGCCACCAGGTGAACCCTAACAAGCCACCAGGTGAAACCTAACAAGCCACCAGGTGAACCCTAACAAGCCACCAGGTGAACAATAACAAGCCACCAGGTGAAACCTAACAAGTCACCAGGTGAACAATAACAAGTCACCAGGTGAACCCTAACAAGCCACCAGGTGAAACCTAACAAGCCACCAGGTGAACAATAACAAGTCACCAGGTGAACCCTAACAAGCCACCAGGTGAACCCTAACAAGCCACCAGGTGAAACCTAACAAGTCACCAGGTGAACCCTAACAAGCCACCAGGTGAAACCTAACAAGCCACCAGGTGAACAATAACAAGTCACCAGGTGAACCCTAACAAGTCACCAGGTGAAACCTAACAAGTCACCTGGTGAACCCTAACAAGCCACCAGGTGAAACTTAACAAGTCACCAGGTGAACAATAACAAGTCACCAGGTGAACAATAACAAGTCACCAGGTGAACCCTAACAAGCCACCAGGTGAAACCTAACAAGTCACCAGGTGAAACCTAACAAGCCACCAGGTGAAACCTAACAAGTCACCAGGTGAACAATAACAAGTCACCAGGTGAACCCTAACAAGTCACCAGGTGAACCCTATCAAGTCACCAGGTGAAACCTAACAAGCCACCAGGTGAAACCTAACAAGTCACCAGGTGAACAATAACAAGTCACCAGGTGAACCCTAACAAGCCACCAGGTGAACCCTATCAAGTCACCTGGTGAACCCTAACAAGCCACCAGGTGAACCATAACAAGTCACCTGGTGAACCCTAACAAGTCACCAGGTGAACCCTAACAAGCCACCAGGTGAAACCTAACAAGCCACCAGGTGAAACCTAACAAGCCACCAGGTGAACCCTAACAAGTCACTAGGTGAAACTTAACAAGTCACCAGGTGAACCCTAACAAGCCACCAGGTGAACCCTAACAAGCCACCAGGTGAACCCTAACAAGCCACCAGGTGAAACCTAACAAGCCACCAGGTGAACCATAACAAGTCACCTGGTGAAACCTAACAAGCCACCAGGTGAACCCTAACAAGCCACCAGGTGAACCATAACAAGTCACCTGGTGAACCCTAACAAGTCACTAGGTGAAACTTAACAAGTCACCAGGTGAACAATAACAAGTCACCAGGTGAACCCTAACAAGCCACCAGGTGAAACCTAACAAGCCACCAGGTGAACCCTATCAAGTCACCAGGTGAAACCTAACAAGTCACTAGGTGAAACTTAACAAGTCACCAGGTGAAACCTAACAAGTCACCAGGTGAACCCTAACAAGCCACCAGGTGAACCCTAACAAGCCACCAGGTGAACCCTAACAAGCCACCAGGTGAACCCTAACAAGTCACCTGGTGAACCCTAACAAGCCACCAGGTGAACCCTAACAAGCCACCAGGTGAACCCTAACAAGTCACCAGGTGAACCCTAACAAGCCACCAGGTGAACCCTAACAAGTCACCTGGTGAACCCTAACAAGCCACCAGGTGAACCCTAACAAGCCACCAGGTGAACCCTAACAAGTCACCAGGTGAACCCTAACAAGCCACCAGGTGAACCCTAACAAGTCACCAGGTGAACCCTAACAAGTCACCTGGTGAAACCTAACAAGTCACCAGGTGAACCATAACAAGTCACTAGGTGAAACTTAACAAGTCACCAGGTGAACCCTATCAAGCCACCAGGTGAAACCTATCAAGTCACCTGGTGTAACCTAACAAGTCACCAGGTGAACCCTAACAAGTCACTAGGTGAAACCTAACAAGTCACCAGGTGAACCATAACAAGTCACTAGGTGAAACTTAACAAGTCACCAGGTGAACCCTATCAAGCCACCAGGTGAAACCTATCAAGTCACCAGGTGTAACCTAACAAGTCACCAGGTGAAACTTAACAAGTCACATGGTGTAACCTAACAAGTCACCAGGTGAACCCTAACAAGCCACCAGGTGTAACCTAACAAGTCACATGGTGTAACCTAACAAGCCACCAGGTGAAACTTAACAAGTCACATGGTGTAACCTAACAAGCCACCAGGTGAACCATAACAAGTCACATGGTGTAACCTAACAAGTCACCTGGAACGTTCGGGACACGAGAGGAGAGCATGAGGAGGAGGAGGCTGCTCTTCCTCACAACAGAGCCCTTCTTCTGGGACTAAACCGTTTAGACTCAACGGAGACTGCTCTTCATTCTTAAAACACATTCCACATGATGGAGGTGATGCGTGTCGTCTCACCTGCCCAGCATGGTGTTGGGTTGAGCTGTGAAGACGGCAGGATCCACCACAAATCTGGTCTGATCCACAACGAGCGTGACCCTCTCTCCCGGCCTCGGTCCGCTGCGATGCCCCTCTTTACCGCTGAGGTCGTACACGTAGACCACGTCGCAGGGTCCGGGGCCTGGGGCCCGAGGAACGTGTCCCCCGATCAGGGCCCTGCCAAAGTGAGGACAGGGAATAGAAACCCTGGGGGGACGAGGACTGGAGGATCTGGAGGACGAGCCTCCGTCGCCACGTTCGCGGTCTGTGGGAGAGAAGAGAACTCATGAACACACGGAGGCTGGAGAGATGGAGGCAGTCCACTAGACCAGTTGTTTTCTACCACTGTGCTGTGGCACACCAGTGAAATTGGATATTTTCCCACGGCACGTGAGAGATCGTCAGGTGTGCCGTGGGAAAATATCCAATTTCACTTAATCGGTCAAAAGAAATATTATTTAGTTGCTGCAAATAATGTTCCATTGTTGAGCTGACATGCATCGTGGTTATCTGGATCAAGTTCCATGTGTATACTACTCATTATATGAATAATTTCTGTCATATTCATGTAATGTGCTGTAACTCTGTTACGTTATTCATTCTGGTCACATGACATCTATTGCTTCTGTCCATCCGGGGAGAGGGATCCTCCTCTGTTGCTCTCCCTCAGGTTTCTTCCCTGTTTTCCCTGTGAAAGGGTTTTTACTATCTTTATTTAGGGAGTTTTTCCTGATCCGATGTGAGGTCCCGGGACAGGATGTTATGTGTACAGATTGTAAAGCCCTCAGAGGATAATTAGTATTTGTGATGTTGGGCTATATAATTGAATTGAGCATCTGAGCTGCAATATAGTGGCTGGTCTAGTAATGAAATACTCTTCCATGCCAGTAGGTAGCGCAATAATGACCTACCATATATGCTGTATTATGCTACACTGTGACATTAATAATAATGACCATATATGCTGTATTATGCTACACTGTGACATTAATAATAATGACCTACCATATATGCTGTATTATGCTACAATGTGACATTGATAATAATGACCATATATGCTGTGTTATGCTACAATGTGACATTAATAATAATGACCTACCATATATGCTGTATTATGCTACAATGTGACATTAATAATAATGACCTACCATGTATGCTGTATTATGCTACAATGTGACATTAATAATAATGACCTACCATATATGCTGTATTATGCTACAATGTGACATTAATAATAATGACCTACCATATATGCTGTATTATGCTACAATGTGACATTAATAATAATGACCTACCATATATGCTGTGTTATGCTACAATGTGACATTGATAATAATGACCATATATGCTGTGTTATGCTACAATAATGACCTACCATATGGATGGTAAATGACCCGTACTTGTATAGCACCTTTCTAGTCTTCCAACCACTCAAGGCGCTTTAACACTACATGACATCATTCACCCATTCATACACTGATGATAGGAGCACCATGCAAGGAGCCACATCAGATTAGCGGAGCCGGGGATCGAACCACCGATCCTCTGATTGAAGGACGACCCTGCTCACCACTGAGCCACAGTCGCCCTCATATATGCTGCATTATGCTAAAATGTGACATTAATAATAATAATGAGCTACCATATATGCTGTATTATGCTACAATGTGACATTTTGTAACTTTTTGGGTTGTTGGGCTGTGATCGGTTCGATGACCTACAAAAAACCCTAACAAAGAAAAACAAAGAACAGTTCAAGCCAAACTGAACAAGCATGGAAAAACCTAACGGCTTTTATAGGCAAATTTACATATAAAATAAAGGGGTGTCGGGGTGAGTGTATTTGTTTTGTTCCGTTTGTCTCTGTCTCTTGTCCGCAGTGTAAAGCGTCTTTGTGTACTATAAGCGCTATAAGAGTTAGAATCATTATGATGCTGATGAGCCCGTGTTCTCCTCACCGAGCTGACGGGTGGGAGACGAGGCGTTCCTGATGCACGGCGTCAGCTGGCTCTCTCCTGGCTCGTGGGAGGAGTCACGTGAGCGCTCGCTGGAACGCCGCCGCTGGACCCGGTAAGGTTCTGCTCCTCCTCGTTCTCTCGCCCCGCCGGATCCGGACCCGGACCCGGACCCGGACCCCGGCCCGTAAAGACTCATGGTGCCGACCTGCTGCTGGTCCAGTGCTGACAGACCACACTGCTCCCTGGTGGAGAGCAGAGGAAAGCAAAGGTATGAGATGTTATGAGCATGAACGCTTCAGACTGTTCCACAGCAGAGCGATCTGGTGGAGAGAACGTCTTTGACCTTGTTCTCTAAATAATGACCACGTGACCACGTGACTCACACGTCCATCTCAGAGACACCGTAACGTTTAGGCAGACCGTCTGGAGCCCTGGGACTATTTGGACACAAGTGTTTTAATAAAGTTACTGATGTTGATGTTACGGTGGACATGGAAGATAATTATGAATTCCAAACTGCCTTAAAAGTTTGGTCGGGTCAGAACTTCAAGTCTGAGCGACGACACAATCATACAAGCAGAGCACTGATGCATGATCTGCTCCAGCTCTAACTCAAGGAGTTATGATTGTCATTATACAATAAAGGATTTAGCGATGAAATGTAGAGCACACACACACACACACACACACACACACACACACACACACACACACACACACACACACACACACACACACACACACAGAGAGAGTTGTGCAGAAATAGCTCAGGGCAAAGGGTTTGTTCTAGAGCGGAGCCTGTGAGAGCTGCAGTCCACTCATGTGAACCTGCAGGAGACACACACACACACACACACACACACACACACACACACACACACACACACACACACACACGCACACACACACACACACACACACACACACACACACACACACACACCAGCCTCCATCAGCGTGTGTGTCCATGTGAAAGTCTCTTGAGTCCAAGACTGGAATGGCCTCAGCTGTTTACCCAGCATGCTCTGCAGAATTCCACCTGGGCTTGGAGCCAGTGATGCTTCATGCAGGGGTTCACAGCCCTGAGAGTCTGCCTCCACTACGGACAATGGACTACAACACACACACACACACACACACACACACACACACACACACACACACACACACAGGAGCAATGCAATCACCTGAGAACCATTCAAGAAGTGATGTCAAATGTTTGACTGTTTTTCTATTTTGTAATGTAATAAATAAAGCCGAGTATAACAATATATATGGATAATACATACTCATACACACTTATATAGTATATATATATATGCATAAAATGCAGTGACAAATGGACAGATATGCAAATCAAATATATAGTTCATATATATGAGGAAGGGATGAAGCAGAAAGGGATGGCATCAAAGTACTTGTTTGTGGTACTTGAGCTAGTATAACTATAAGTATTGGTTTCATGCTGCTCAAAGATACTCAACTGGCACATTTGGCCGGAAATATCAAGGAGGTCTCACAGCAGGTGGTAGAATAACATACATGTCAACAATAACAGGTCAACACTTCAAGAGATACTAGGGACAAGTATCGCCAGTATATAAGCCTCAAGAGATGAAAGGTAAAAGTATCACTAGTATATAAACCTCAAGAGATGAAAGGTAAAAGTATCACCAGTATATAAACCTCAAGAGATGAAAGGTAAAAGTATCACCAGTATATAAACCTCAAGAGATACTAGGGACAAGTATCACCAGTATATAAACATCAAGAGATACTAGGGATAAGTATCGCCAGTATATAAACCTCAAGAGATACTAGGGACAAGTATCACCAGTATATAAACATCAAGAGATACTAGGGACAAGTATCACCAGTATATAAACATCAAGAGATACTAGGGATAAGTATCACCAGTATATAAACCTCAAGAGATGAAAGGTAAAAGTATCACCAGTATATAAACCTCAAGAGATACTAGGGACAAGTATCACCAGTATATAAACATCAAGAGATACTAGGGATAAGTATCGCCAGTATATAAACATCAAGAGATACTAGGGACAAGTATCGCCAGTATATAAACCTCAAGAGATACTAGGGACAAGTATCACCAGTATATAAACATCAAGAGATACTAGGGATAAGTATCGCCAGTATATAAACATCAAGAGATACTAGGGACAAGTATCACCAGTATATAAACATCAAGAGATACTAGGGATAAGTATCACCAGTATATAAACCTCAAGAGATGAAAGGTAAAAGTATCACCAGTATATAAACCTCAAGAGATACTAGGGATAAGTATCGCCAGTATATAAACATCAAGAGATGAAAGGTAAAAGTATCACCAGATAAGAAAGGTGTTAGTATTGATAGTGAAATAATGGTATGTATGTTTCCAGTTATCTTTATTACATTCAGTTGTGTTTTGATAAATGCATCAGTAGTTGTGTTGATGTATCTTTGTGACTGTGTATCATTGTGACGGTGTATCAATGTGACGGTGGATCATTGTGACGGTGGATCATTGTGACGGTGTATCATTGTGACGGTGTATCATTGTGACGGTGTATCATTGTGACGGTGGATCATTGTGTTGATGGATCATTGTGACGGTGGATCATTGTGACGGTGTATCATTGTGACGGTGTATCATTGTGACGGTGTATCATTGTGACGGTGTATCATTGTGACGGTGGATCATTGTGACGGTGGATCATTGTGACGGTGTATCATTGTGACGGTGTATCATTGTGACGGTGTATCATTGTGACGGTGGATCATTGTGTTGATGGATCATTGTGACGGTGGATCATTGTGACGGTGTATCATTGTGACGGTGTATCATTGTGACGGTGGATCATTGTGTTGATGGATCATTGTGACGGTGTATCATTGTGACGGTGGATCATTGTGACGGTGTATCATTGTGACGGTGTATCATTGTGACGGTGTATCATTGTGACGGTGGATCATTGTGACGGTGGATCATTGTGTTGATGGATCATTGTGACGGTGGATCATTGTGACGGTGTATCATTGTGACGGTGTATCATTGTGACGGTGTATCATTGTGTTGATGGATCATTGTGACGGTGGATCATTGTGACGGTGGATCATTGTGTTGATGGATCATTGTGACGGTGGATCATTGTGTTGATGGATCATTGTGACGGTGTATCATTGTGACGGTGGATCATTGTGTTGATGGATCATTGTGACGTGTATCATTGTGACGGTGGATCATTGTGACGGTGGATCATTGTGTTGATGGATCATTGTGACGTGTATCATTGTAACGGTGGATCATTGTGTTGATGGATCATTGTGACGGTGGATCATTGTGACGGTGTATCATTGTGACGGTGTATCATTGTGTTGATGGATCATTGTGACGGTGGATCATTGTGACGGTGTATCATTGTGACGTGTATCATTGTGACGGTGTATCATTGTGTTGATGGATCATTGTGACGGTGGATCATTGTGACGGTGTATCATTGTGACGGTGTATCATTGTGACGTGTATCATTGTGACGGTGTATCATTGTGTTGATGGATCATTGTGATGGTGGATCATTGTGACGGTGTATCATTGTGACGGTGTATCATTGTGTTGATGGATCATTGTGACGTGTATCATTGTGACGGTGTATCATTGTGACGGTGTATCATTGTGTTGATGGATCATTGTGACGGTGTATCATTGTGACGGTGTATCATTGTGACGGTGTATCATTGTGTTGATGGATCATTGTGACGTGTATCATTGTGACGGTGTATCATTGTGACGGTGTATCATTGTGACGGTGTATCATTGTGACGGTGTATCATTGTGACGTGTATCATTGTGACGTGTATCATTGTGACGGTGTATCATTGTGACGGTGTATCATTGTGACGGTGGATCATTGTGTTGATGGATCATTGTGACGTGTATCATTGTGACGGTGGATCATTGTGACGGTGGATCATTGTGTTGATGGATCATTGTGACGTGTATCATTGTGACGGTGGATCGTTGTGACGGTGGATCATTGTGTTGATGGATCATTGTGACGTGTATCATTGTAACGGTGGATCATTGTGTTGATGGATCATTGTGACGGTGGATCATTGTGACGGTGTATCATTGTGTTGATGGATCATTGTGACGGTGTATCATTGTGTTGATGGATCATTGTGACGGTGGATCATTGTGACGGTGTATCATTGTGTTGATGGATCATTGTGACGGTGTATCATTGTGACGGTGTATCATTGTGACGGTGGATCATTGTGACGGTGTATCATTGTGTTGATGGATCATTGTGACGGTGTATCATTGTGACGGTGGATCATTGTGACGGTGGATCATTGTGACGGTGGATCATTGTGACGGTGTATCATTGTGTTGATGGATCATTGTGACGGTGTATCATTGTGACGGTGTATCATTGTGTTGATGGATCATTGTGATGGTGTATCATTGTGACGGTGTATCATTGTGTTGATGGATCATTGTGACGTGTATCATTGTGACGGTGTATCATTGTGACGGTGTATCATTGTGACGGTGTATCATTGTGTCGATGGATCATTGTGACGGTGGATCATTGTGACGGTGTATCATTGTGACGGTGTATCATTGTGTTGATGGATCATTGTGACGTGTATCATTGTGACGGTGTATCATTGTGACGGTGTATCATTGTGACGGTGTATCATTGTGACGGTGTATCATTGTGTCGATGGATCATTGTGACGGTGTATCATTGTGACGGTGTATCATTGTGACGGTGTATCATTGTGACGGTGTATCATTGTGACGTGTATCATTGTGACGGTGGATCATTGTGTTGATGGATCATTGTGACGTGTATCATTGTGACGGTGTATCATTGTGACGGTGTATCATTGTGACGTGTATCATTGTGACGTGTATCATTGTGACGTGTATCATTGTGACGTGTATCATTGTGACGGTGTATCATTGTGACGTGTATCATTGTGACGTGTATCATTGTGACAGTGTATCATTGTGACGGTGTATCATTGTGACGTGTATCATTGTGACGGTGTATCATTGTGACGTGTATCATTGTGACGGTGTATCATTGTGACGTGTATCATTTGTGACGGTGTATCATTGTGACGTGTATCATTGTGACGGTGTATCATTGTGACGTGTATCATTTGTGACGGTGTATCATTGTGACGGTGTATCATTGTGACGTGTATCATTGTGACGGTGTATCATTGTGTTGATGGATCATTGTGACGGTGTATCATTGTGACGGTGGATCATTGTGACGTGTATCATTGTGACGGTGTATCATTGTGACGGTGTATCATTGTGACGTGTATCATTTGTGACGGTGTATCATTGTGACGGTGTATCATTGTGACGTGTATCATTGTGACGGTGTATCATTGTGACGGTGTATCATTGTGACGGTGTATCATTGTGACGGTGTATCATTGTGTTGATGGATCATTGTGACGGTGGATCATTGTGACGGTGTATCATTGTGTTGATGGATCATTGTGACGGTGGATCATTGTGACGGTGTATCATTGTGACGTGTATCATTGTGACGGTGTATCATTGTGTTGATGGATCATTGTGACGGTGGATCATTGTGACGGTGTATCATTGTGACGTGTATCATTGTGACGGTGTATCATTGTGTTGATGGATCATTGTGACGGTGTATCATTGTGACGGTGTATCATTGTGACGGTGTATCATTGTGTTGATGGATCATTGTGACGGTGGATCATTGTGACGGTGTATCATTGTGACGTGTATCATTGTGACGGTGTATCATTGTGTTGATGGATCATTGTGACGGTGTATCATTGTGACGGTGTATCATTGTGACGGTGTATCATTGTGTTGATGGATCATTGTGACGGTGGATCATTGTGACGGTGTATCATTGTGACGGTGGATCATTGTGACGGTGGATCATTGTGACGGTGGATCATTGTGACGGTGTATCATTGTGACGGTGGATCATTGTGACGGTGTAGCTGCTCTCTGATCAATATGTTGAGCTCATAAGCAGAAAACCAGCCATGAAATATGAAGATGACCATATGGATCCAGATAATGTCACAGAATAAATCTCTGAGCAGAGTTAGCACCACATGACTCAAGAGATGTTCAGCTCATGAAGTGAGCGGTTCTTTGTCAGAGCTTGTTTCTGTTCCCTGAAGGCAACGCAATGTATCTCACACATAAACACAAACACATAAACACAAACATAAACACAAACACATAAACACAAACATAAACACAAACACATAAACACAAAGGATTTAATGACATCACATACTGACATGTTAAGATAATCAATGACCATGGCGCTGGTTAACGGGTCACTTTGCTGTTGTTTACCATGTGTGTCTGATTGACTCTGAAGTATGGAGAAGACTGAGAGTCTAGAACCTCCATATTCATATTCATATTCAGACTTCTCCTGGGACACAATAACAGACGTGATCAAGGTAAAGAGCTTGTATTCTCTGTTGGGTCCTTTCCATAATGTTGACAGACTCTTTTAATAACCGTCTCTTAGTGAGTAACATGACATGACCTTCAGCTCGTTAAGCGTCCTCCCTCAATACTTTATGTGTTATGTTTATGTGCATTGATACACAAAAACATGAGAAAAACAGGTTGAACAATGCTGACGTTAACCTTTAACCTTTGAGCATTTTCATAAATCAGAGCGTAGACTAGACCCTGTTGGTTCTGGTTATAATAAGTCACAGCAGACAGCAGACGGATGACCTTGAAGAGGTCACCTTCCTCTGAATAAAGACCTCAGAACCGCAGAGAAAGGCTCAGGAGTATTATTATTTATTACATCACGGTTATTACGATATACTGAAGAGGACATTGACACAAATAAGTCCTTTAGCTGGATTTGAATGGCTGGCAGAAATGTCATAATATAATATAATATAATATACACAGCAGCAGAGGAACAAAGGAACCGAGGAGGCAGAGCTCCTCTCATCCTGCACACAGCAGACACCATGTCACCAGCCAGGGAACCAGAGGGGTCGTATTCTGATATCTCATGGTCCAACGTCCCGTATCACAACGTCTCATATCACAACGTCTCATATCACAATGTCTCATATCACAACGTCTCATGTCCCATATCACAACGTCTCATATCACAACGTCCCGTATCACAATGTCTCATATCACAATGTCTCATGTCCCATATTACAACGTCTCATATCACAATGTCTCATATCACAATGTCCCGTATCACAAGGTCCCCTTTTTCTGCAGAGGTCAGCGGCCTGAGGTGCTTCAGAAGCTGCACGTTTAAGGAGTTAAATACCGGACACCAACACGTGTAAGACACACTGAGACAAAGATGGAAGGCCGTCTATTAAAAGCAGAGAGAGGTGCATCTATTATTGAGCTGTGAGCACAGAGGAGGCAGAGCAGAGCTGAGCTGTGGCTGGAAACCACTCAGACTACATATTATAATATAATATACAGTAAGATAAGCAGAGCATCTTTTCTGTGTGTGTGGAATGTCTCATAGCATTGCTGTTAAATATCATGAGATCACTATTAAGCAGCAATCTGCTTAATACTAATAGTGATGCTTAATAGATGCTTAATAGTGATCCCAATGAGCTCACTATTAAGCATCAGGACCACCCCACGGTCGGGGCTTTGTTCCCAGGTCACTATTGTAACCCTGGGTGCTACAGCAGATGGCAGGCCAGAAGCGCGCGCACCTACCGGTCTGCGGGCCAGGTGAAGAGGAAGCAGCAGGGCAGGATCTGCGGGATGCAGCGCTGCGCCGCACCGGACGCAGCGCGCGGCGCGGCGGCGTCAGCATGCCGGCTCATCGCCTCCCAGCTGCGGCTGCATCGCGTCTCTCCTCCGGGCCTCTACTCGCTGCTCGGGTCCACGTTCAGTCTGTGCGCGTGTCCGCGCGGCGCGTGCTCAGTCAGAGGACCTGCAGCTGAGAATGGCCGCGCGCAGGACGAACCAGAGCGGTGCTGCCTTCACGTGCTGCCGGAAAGCTCACACTTCTGAGTTCTCCGTTTGCTCGTCGTTAATTACAACAAAAGGTTCATATCTCCAGCAGGGCGGACAGAATCACGTCACACAATGAAACAAGAGTTATAGAAACATTATCACATCATCCAGTGTGCTACTGAACTCCTCTTCCACTGCTACACAGGGGAAACATGTGAAAATAACATTACATAAACAATACACTTTAAAAGTGTTGGTTCTTTGTTCAATAAGCGCCACATATAGCATGTGTTATGGAAGACATTTAAAATAAAATAATCCTTTATTAGTCCCGCAGTGGGGAGATTGCAGGATTACAGCAGCAGAGCACACAAGAGACATAATAATACAAAAATCAAGTAATATAAATGAACAATAAAACACTAATAAAAACAGTAAAGAATACAGAAGAATACAGTAGCAATATTAAATTAAATATACAGACGGAATTAAAAAAAAGTATATGAAAGTACTTAAATGTATTTATATTGCACAGATGAGGGTAATTAAAGAGATATCATTATTCATTTGACATGTGTCTTATTACCAGGAGGCTGACTAGTTACAGATGTGTTGATTTCACAAATGTTCCCCAATGTTCTCTCCTCCTTCTGCATGTGTACTGCATCAATAGTGCAGTACACAATGCAATATGCCATCAACATGCCATATTATTCCATAACTATTTCTCAGTTATGTTAATAATAAGTGTTTTAGTTAGAAGCAGCAGTCATACTAATAATGTCTGCATTTCTCCTATGAACTGAACATTGTCTATGACCACTGTGACAACAACCCAAAGGACCAGGACCCAAAGGACCAGAACCCAAAGGACCAGGACCCAAAGGACCAGAACCTAAAGGACCAGAACCCAAAGGACCAGAACCCAAAGGACCAGGACTCAAAGGACCAGAACCTAAAGGACCAGAACCTAAAGGACCAGAACCCAAAGGACCAGGACCCAAAGGACCAGAACCCAAAGGACCAGAACCCAAAGGACCAGGACTCAAAGGACCAGAACCTAAAGGACCAGAACCCAAAGGACCAGAACCTAAAGGACCAGAACCCAAAGGACCAGGACTCAAAGGACCAGAACCCAAAGGACCAGAACCCAAAGGACCAGGACCTAAAGGACCAGAACCCAAAGGACCAGAACCCAAAGGACCAGGACCTAAAGGACCAGAACCCAAAGGACCAGAACCCAAAGGACCAGGACCCCTGCCCACTACTGAAATCCAAGACAGGTGTGAGCAGATCCTTCAAGAGGATTAATCTACGCAAGGCACCTGAACCTGATGACATCACTGGCCGAGCTCGCAAGGTATTGATGACATCACTGGCCGAGCTCTCGAGGTATTGATGACATCACTGGCTTAGCTCTCATGGTATTGGCAGATCAACAGATGTCTTCATACACATGTTTTAGCGCTCACTGCTTCAGTCTGTCGTGTCCATGAGTCAAAAAGACCAAAGCCCTCTGAGCGCGTACTGCAGTACCACTGACCTCTACCTTCATGCTGTTAGTCTACATCGGTATCACCTCCTCCCTGACTCACTGAACCCACTTCAATCTGGCCAATGGATCTAATGGATCCAATGGATCCACTGGATCCTCATCCTCACGGCCCTCTCTCACCTGGACCAGAGGAACATATGTGAGAATGCTGTTTGTAGAGGACTTCATACAATGTTGCCCTCTAAACTAAACTAAGCTAAGTCATCACGCTCAGAGGGTGCAGTGTGCAGTGTACAGTGTGCAGTGTACAGGGTGCAGTGTACAGGGTGCAGTGTGCAGTGTACAGGGTGCAGTGTACAGGGTGCAGTGTACAGGGTGCAGTGTACAGGGTGCAGTGTACATTGTGCAGTGTACATTGTGCAGTGTACAGGGTGCAGTGTACATTGTGCAGTGTACAGGGTGCAGTGTACATTGTGCAGTGTACATTGTGCAGTGTACATTGTGCAGTGTACAGGGTGCAGTGTACATTGTGCAGTGTACAGTGTGCAGTGTACATTGTGCAGTGTACAGTGTGCAGTGTACAGTGTGCAGTGTACAGGGTGCAGTGTACAGGGTGCAGTGTACAGGGTGCAGTGTACATTGTGCAGTGTACATTGTGCAGTGTACAGGGTGCAGTGTACATTGTGCAGTGTACATTGTGCAGTGTACATTGTGCAGTGTACAGTGTGCAGTGTACAGTGTGCAGTGTACAGTGTGCAGTGTACATTGTGCAGTGTACAGTGTGCAGTGTACAGTGTGCAGTGTACAGTGTGCAGTGTACAGTGTGCAGTGTACAGGGTGCAGTGTACAGGGTGCAGTGTACAGTCTACAGGGTGCAGTGTACAGTCTACAGGGTGCAGTGTACAGGGTGCAGTGTACAGTCTACAGGGTGCAGTGTACAGGGTGCAGTGTACTGGGTGCAGTGTACAGGGTGCAGTGTGCAGTGTACAGGGTGCAGTGTACAGGGTGCAGTGTACAGTCTACAGGGTGCAGTGTACAGTGTGCAGTGTACAGGGTGCAGTGTACTGGGTGCAGTGTACAGGGTGCAGTGTACAGTCTACAGGGTGCAGTGTACAGTCTACAGGGTGCAGTGTACAGGGTGCAGTGTACAGTCTACAGGGTGCAGTGTACAGGGTGCAGTGTACAGGGTGCAGTGTACAGGGTGCAGTGTACAGTCTACAGGGTGCAGTGTACAGGGTGCAGTGTACAGTCTACAGGGTGCAGTGTACTGGGTGCAGTGTACAGGGTGCAGTGTACAGGGTGCAGTGTGCAGTGTACAGGGTGCAGTGTACAGGGTGCAGTGTACAGTCTACAGGGTGCAGTGTACTGGGTGCAGTGTACAGGGTGCAGTGTACAGGGTGCAGTGTGCAGTGTACAGGGTGCAGTGTACAGGGTGCAGTGTACAGGGTGCAGTGTACAGGGTGCAGTGTACAGGGTGCAGTCTACAGGGTGCAGTGTACAGGGTGCAGTGTACTGGGTGCAGTGTACATTGTGCAGTGTACAGGGTGCAGTGTACAGGGTGCAGTCTACAGGGTGCAGTGTACAGTCTACAGGGTGCAGTGTACAGGGTGCAGTGTACAGGGTGCAGTGTACAGGGTGCAGTGTACAGGGTGCAGTGTACAGGGTGCAGTGTACTGGGTGCAGTGTACATTGTGCAGTGTACAGGGTGCAGTGTACAGGGTGCAGTGTACAGGGTGCAGTCTACAGGGTGCAGTGTACAGTCTACAGGGTGCAGTGTACAGGGTGCAGTCTACAGGGTGCAGTGTACAGGGTGCAGTGTACAGGGTGCAGTCTACAGGGTGCAGTGTACAGGGTGCAGTCTACAGGGTGCAGTGTACAGGGTGCAGTGTACAGGGTGCAGTCTACAGGGTGCAGTGTACAGGGTGCAGTGTACAGGGTGCAGTGTACAGTCTACAGGGTGCAGTGTACAGGGTGCAGTGTACAGGGTGCAGTCTACAGGGTGCAGTGTACAGTCTACAGGGTGCAGTGTACAGGGTGCAGTGTACAGGGTGCAGTGTACAGGGTGCAGTGTACAGTCTACAGGGTGCAGTCTACAGGGTGCAGTGTACAGGGTGCAGTCTACAGGGTGCAGTGTACAGGGTGCAGTGTACAGGGTGCAGTGTACAGTCTACAGGGTGCAGTCTACAGGGTGCAGTGTACAGGGTGCAGTCTACAGTGTACAGTCTACAGGGTGCAGTGTACAGGGTGCAGTGTACAGTCTACAGGGTGCAGTGTACAGGGTGCAGTGTACAGTCTACAGGGTGCAGTGTACAGGGTGCAGTGTACAGGGTGCAGTCTACAGGGTGCAGTGTACAGGGTGCAGTGTACAGTCTACAGGGTGCAGTGTACAGGGTGCAGTGTACAGGGTGCAGTCTACAGGGTGCAGTGTACAGGGTGCAGTGTACAGGGTGCAGTGTACAGTCTACAGGGTGCAGTGTACAGGGTGCAGTGTACAGTCTACAGGGTGCAGTGTACAGGGTGCAGTGTACAGGGTGCAGTGTACAGGGTGCAGTGTACAGGGTGCAGTGTACAGGGTGCAGTGTACAGGGTGCAGTGTACAGTCTACAGGGTGCAGTGTACAGGGTGCAGTGTACAGGGTGCAGTGTACAGGGTGCAGTGTACAGGGTGCAGTGTACAGGGTGCAGTCTACAGGGTGCAGTGTACAGGGTGCAGTGTACAGGGTGCAGTGTACAGGGTGCAGTCTACAGGGTGCAGTGTACAGTCTACAGGGTGCAGTGTACAGGGTGCAGTGTACAGGGTGCAGTCTACAGTGTACAGGGTGCAGTGTACAGTCTACAGGGTGCAGTGTACAGGGTGCAGTGTACAGGGTGCAGTGTACAGGGTGCAGTGTACAGGGTGCAGTGTACAGGGTGCAGTGTACAGGGTGCAGTCTACAGGGTGCAGTGTACAGTCTACAGGGTGCAGTGTACAGGGTGCAGTGTACAGGGTGCAGTCTACAGTGTACAGGGTGCAGTGTACAGTCTACAGGGTGCAGTGTACAGGGTGCAGTCTACAGGGTGCAGTGTACAGGGTGCAGTGTACAGGGTGCAGTCTACAGGGTGCAGTGTACAGTCTACAGGGTGCAGTGTACAGGGTGCAGTGTACAGGGTGCAGTCTACAGTGTACAGGGTGCAGTGTACAGTCTACAGGGTGCAGTGTACAGGGTACAGTCTACAGGGTGTAGTGTACAGGGTGCAGTGTACAGTCTACAGGGTGCAGTGTACAGGGTGCAGTGTACAGGGTGCAGTGTACAGTCTACAGGGTGCAGTGTACAGGGTACAGTCTACAGGGTGCAGTGTACAGTGTGCAGTGTACAGGGTGCAGTCTACAGGGTGCAGTGTACAGTGTGCAGTGTACAGGGTGCAGTCTACAGGGTGTAGTGTACAGTCTACAGGGTGTAGTGTACAGTCTACAGGGTGCAGTGTACAGGGTGCAGTGTACAGGGTGCAGTGTACAGTCTACAGGGTGCAGTGTACAGGGTACAGTCTACAGGGTGCAGTGTACAGTGTGCAGTGTACAGGGTGCAGTCTACAGGGTGCAGTGTACAGGGTGCAGTGTACAGGGTGCAGTGTACAGTCTACAGGGTGCAGTGTACAGGGTGCAGTGTACAGGGTGCAGTCTACAGGGTGCAGTGTACAGGGTGCAGTGTACAGGGTGCAGTCTACAGTGTACAGTCTACAGGGTGTAGTGTACAGGGTGCCGGGTGCAGTGGAGCAGTATCCGCCTCTGCTCCCTGTAGCCACACATACTGCAGTTTGTAATTTGTGATTTTGGGCTATAAACTGAATTGAAGTGAAATACACTGGCACACCTTTTCTGTCTCTTACATCAATTCTAAATTCCGATAGCGTTTGCCGACCGACTACAACTCAATGCCGTTTAATGTGATTTTATATGAACTAACAAACTATGTAAAAGAGCAATGAGCCACTGGACATTGTTAAAGCGGCTCAGAGGGTCGTAGCGTGTTGGTCATCCTGGCTAAACCCGGCTCCCGGCTCTCTGAACCAGACTCTGAACCAACGGTTCTTTAGCTCCTACATTGGGAGTCGGCGTTGCGTCCGGTAGCTGCGACAGTCCGCTGTGCGACCACCTGGATGTGTGTCAGACAGGACTTGTGTTCCTGGAACCCGTGTTCATGAATCAGCTTTAGTTCAACTTGGCTGTGGATTCTTTGTTCTGGTTTGGGAAGCGGAGGTCTCTCATATCGCGAGACCAGCGCACCTTCTGAACACAACTCTCCCCGCGTGCACGTAGAATAATGTATTTTACTGGAGAGAACAGTAGGCATACATTTCTGAAGACACAAATAACCAAATATATAACATCATAAAGGAATTTAATTCATGTTTGATTATTTTGATATTACACACATACATCCTAAAATAAGAATATATGCAACATAGTTGGTCCAATGCTTCAGTTTGATGAAGTAGTTAAATCAAGGTGCATATAACAAGTTTCCCTTTTATAAATAAAAGGAAAGTAATCAATATAGATAATGTCAAATAAATAAAATAAAAGTACATTTTAATAAAAGACTCATTCAGACAATTAGAAGATTTTACACAATAATAAATAAAATGTTGTTGCGAACGTCAAAGATGAACTAAAACCACTAAGATCACGAGTGCTTTGACTTGAGGATCTGTTCCAGTAAGTCCAGAGCGAGCTGGACCTCCTCCGGTGTCAGGTCGCTCAGGTCCGGTCTCCTGGGTCCGGCCTCCCTGCTGCGGACGGCCTGCAGCCGCATCTGCAGCCACCGCCGCCGCTCCTGCACCTGCTTGAGCTCCCCGAGGTCGTGCATGAGCTGCACCTCGCTGACCGTCCTCTTCCTGCAAGAGCAGGACAGACGGCCGCTGAGTGAACGTGTTGCAGGTGATCTGAATTGACCTGAAAGAGGCATTTACCTTCGGGGGCGCCCTCCACTGAGCGTGAAGAGCTGCACGATGCAGAGCGAGAGGAAGACCTTGTTATAGTCCAGAAGGCGCATGTTGACCTGGATGATCTGTTGAAGAAAGTAGTTTCTCAAAAGCATGTTTCTTGTCAATTTAAACAGCTTTCACGACTTGAAATATGTGGTAAAAAAACTACGAAATACCTGAATTTGAAATGTCCGACCTTCAGTCTTGTTTTGAAGTGTGGAATGAATCAATCAATTACCTTTTTAGTAGAATGTAAGTTTGTTTGTATGATTTTAATCATAGCTTGAACAGTCAAATGTCATGACAATAATATTAAAATGAATAAAAGAATAACCTGAGTTGTGCTCTGCAGCTGGACGTACCTGTGCTGCTATGAAGTGGTCTGGTTGGGCTTCGCTCCATCAGTAAAGCTCTGGACTGCCAGCGTGCTTTTATAGCCACAATGATGGGCGGGCCTCATTCCTGTGATGTCACACCTCCAGCTGCAGCAGGACAGCAGCTCAGAGGAGCTTCATGTCATACCAGACACACACATACACACCGTATTCACAACACACACACACACACTTTAAAAGCAAAGTCATACGTATATACAAGAGTTATTTTTATCTCCTCCCATCACATTAGTTATCACAATAAAAGTGACCACAGGTTGACTAAACTAGTAAAAAAGACTGAAGCTTCTCTTTCTCAAAAAAAATGTATGCGCATATTTTCAAATTTAATGCTTCTTATTTGTTCCTCTACTTCTGGAGAGGGGCCAGATCTATTAGTACACATCTGATGTGACCTTTGTTGTCTGACTCCCAGCGTCTCACAACAATAGCGCCAGCATTCGGATGAATTTATGACTCTCATTGGGAGTCTCCCTGGTTACATAGGCACTTGACTCAAGAATTAACATTGTTTTAATGAGTTTGCTCCCAGAAAAAGAGCCTTCACGCTGGCCTGACGTCAGACAAACATCCTGAATCAAAGTGTGAGTGTGAGTTCAGGCGGTGTGTCAGTGGGTGATGCCATTGTCGCCATTGGCTCGGTCATGAAAGGTGTGTGCATGCATGTGTGTCACTAAGGAATGTCTGCAGAATCGTGACTCCCTTGCATCCATGGTGAAGAGAGGTGGAGGAACTTGTGGCCTGGTGTCGGGATAATAATCTCTCCTTGAACGCAGACAAGACCAAGGAGATGATTATCGACCCAAGGAGGAAGAGGGTGCAGCACGCACCACTTCACATAGGTGGGACAGAGGTGGAAAGGGTGAAAACCTAAATTCCTTGGAACGCACATCAGCGATGACCTCACCTGGTCTCACAACGCACTGCAGAACATCAAAAAGGCCCAGCAGCGACTGTATTTCCTAAGAAGGCTGAGGAAATTTGGCATGCCACCCAGGATTCTCAGCAACTTCTACAGATGCACGGTGGAGAGCTCCCTCACAGTATGGTATGGTATCTCAGGAGCAGCCTTCCCCTCTCTTCAAGACATTTACTCCACCAGGGTAACCAGGAGAGCACACCACACTATCAGGGACAGAACACACCACACTATCAGGGACACAACACACCACACTATCAGGGACACAACACACCACACTATCAGGGACACAACACACCACACTATCAGGGACAGAACACACCACACTATCAGGGACACAACACACCACACTATCAGGGACACAACACACCACACTATCAGGGACACAACACACCACACTATCAGGGACACAACACACCACACTATCAGGGACAGAACACACCACACTATCAGGGACACAACACACCACACTATCAGGGACAGAACACACCACATCATCAGGGACAGAACACACCACACTATCAGGGACAGAACACACCACATCATCAGGGACACAACACACAGCTCTCTCTCACACACACACACACACACACACACACACACACACACACACACACACACACACACACACACACACACACACACACACACACACATACACACACACACTGAACTGTGAACGGCTGCTGCTGTGACTTCATTCATGTCACGGCCATACTTTGGATATTGTATTGTAGCAATGCATAGTGCACTTTATGCACTTTATACACTTTATACATATTTGGGTACATATTATATATATATATTTTTTTTCCTTAAAGTTTATTGTAATTCTGTGTTAGGAGGACCCAGCAAAATAAGCTTTTCATTGTACAGAATAACTAACTGTTATCTGTGCATATGACAATAAAAATATCTTGAATCTTGAATCTCTTGAATGGCGGTAACTAAACATTCATCTGAGTGACAAAGGATTATTTTTGCAGCTGATACCATCAATATTTCAAAGTTTAAATAATGTGGTAACAATATGTTGTCACATCATTTTTCACAGAAATAATAAAGAGGAGGTAAGGAGTCGAAGGATTCCTTTAAAGTGTATTTTTAAAGAGCAGTGACACTTGTTTTATACAGCAATGTATTTATTCGGCCAACATAGTAAAAATTATAGCAATATATCTGCAATAAGCCAATATTGGGCAATATCCATTGCTTTGTTTTTTGACTGCGACATGTAGATAAATAAAACATAACTTGTCTGGTTGTTCATTGGTAAAGCTGGTGGGCAGGCTGAGCGTTGGAGAGGAGCATAGTTAGTATTCACGTATTAGTTACACAATGTAGCAAAGAAGCAAAGGAATCAAGGCAGAGTAGACAGCCTTTGGGTTGGCTGAGAGGAAGGCAGGTGTGATCATGTGACCTCTTGTCGCTCAGATGTTTTTAGCTTCTCCTCAGACCTTTGTGGATTGGTTTCAGCGTGACGCAACGCAGCGTTCACACTACCACTACCTCCAAGCAAACAAGTGGAGAATGTACTATACTTTTGAGTACTTGTACTTTACTTATACTACTGCTCAATCTCCAGGGTAGTCAAGTGGTTTCTGCTGCTATTCACCTTTTACTATAAATAAAACAGATCACAAAACATTTAGGAAATGTTCTGAGACAAACGCTCAGCTTTCAGCCACAGGTGTCCCAAGAAAGATCAATCTATGGGATCACGTGAGAGAGAAACACCCTACAAGTAATGATGGTCACACACACACACACACACACACACACACGGACACACGCACACACACGCACACACGGTAACCAGGGGTTTTCTAAATGTAGCAGGAGTCGGGAATGTCTGTGTAACGACACAAAGGCTGTGTTCACATGAGGCTCTTAATCTGTGCTCAGACTGATTTAAAGGCTATAAAATAGCAGATGAGACGTTACACTGCATGATGACATCAACGTGACGTCAAAGTGGAAGTTTCCTTTTATCATAGCAAACTGCAGAGCTGGAAGCTGTAGAGCGATCCGTCTCGTGCTCATTGATCGGTCCACACATGAGGATCAATGTTGCTGCTGGACCTCCTTCCCTTCCAACGAGGAGCCAAGAGCATGGCGGCGTCCCGCGTGTCAGCAGGAACTTCTCTTTGCACCGAGGCCAGGAGGCTGTGAGGCTGTGCATTTACCGATCGTATATTAAAAGGACGTCTTTTTGACAGCCCTTTTGGTTTTTGTGCAACATCTTTAATTCAAGCAGTTTGTTTCTGGGATTTAACCATCGCAGGTTTACCCTGACGATGATACACAATTTTACTGTCACAGTAATAGTAGTAAAAATAGCAAAGAAAATTTTGAAATTTCTAATGAATTTCCTGGAAAAATGTTAAAACCCAAAAGCCAAGAACTGCGCTGCTGAAAAACCTGGTAGTTGAATTTATAAAGTGGCAGAATTGTAAGTTGAACTGCATTATCAAAAGAAGCTAAGAGCCGAAATACAACGGAGGAGAAGCTGGAAGCTAAAGGGTTAAACTGTAGAAGTTGTTGATGTAGTAGAAGTAGTGGTTGTAGTAGTAGTAGTAGTAGTAGTAGTAGAAGTAGTAGTAGTAGTAGAAGTAGTGGTTGTAGTAGAAGTAGTGGTTGTTGCAGTAGTAGTAGTAGTAGAAGTAGTAGTGGTAGTAGTAGAAGTAGTAGTAGTAGTAGTAGTAGTAGTAGAAGTAGTAGTAGTAGTAGTAGTAGTAGTAGTAGAAGTAGTAGTAGTAGTAGTAGTAGTAGTAGAAGTAGTAGTAGTAGTAGTAGTAGTAGTAGTAGTAGTAGAAACTGTGGTTGTAACAAGAGTATAGTCAAAGTAGTAGTAGTAGTAGTAGTAGTAGTAGTAGTAGTAGTAGTAGTAGAAACTGTGGTTGTAACAAGAGTATAGTCAAAGTAGTAGTAGTAGTAGTAGTAGTAGTAGTAGTAGTAGTAGTAGAAATGTGAAATGTCATGTCAAATACCAAACAACATGAGCATGAAGGTGTTCAGTAGCTGTCTTCTAGGTATTCATAGAGACTCTCATTACATCTACCTCTTTATCATTAATCTACCTCTTTATCATTAATCTACCTCTTTATCATTACATCTACCTCTTTATCATTACATCTACCTCTTTATCATTAATCTACCTCTTTATCATTAATCTACCTCTTTATCATTACATCTACCTCTTTATCATTACATCTACCTCTTTATCATTACATCTACCTCTTTATCATTAATCTACCTCTTTATCATTACATCTACCTCTTTATCATTAATCTACCTCTTTATCATTACATCTACATCTTTATCATTAATCTACCTCTTTATCATTACATCTACCTCTTTATCATTAATCTACCTCTTTATCATTACATCTACCTCTTTATCATTACATCTACCTCTTTATCATTAATCTACCTCTTTATCATTAATCTACCTCTTTATCATTACATCTACCTCTTTATCATTAATCTACCTCTTTATCATTAATCTACCTCTTTATCATTACATCTACCTCTTTATCATTAATCTACCTCTTTATCATTACATCTACCTCTTTATCATTAATCTACCTCTTTATCATTAATCTACCTCTTTATCATTAATCTACCTCTTTATCATTACATCTACCTCTTTATCATTAATCTACCTCTTTATCATTACATCTACCTCTTTATCATTACATCTACCTCTTTATCATTAATCTACCTCTTTATCATTACATCTACCTCTTTATCATTACATCTACCTCTTTATCATTACATCTACCTCTTTATCATTAATCTACCTCTTTATCATTACATCTACCTCTTTATCATTACATCTACCTCTTTATCATTAATCTACCTCTTTATCATTACATCTACCTCTTTATCATTAATCTACCTCTTTATCATTAATCTACCTCTTTATCATTACATCTACCTCTTTATCATTACATCTACCTCTTTATCATTACATCTACCTCTTTATCATTAATCTACCTCTTTATCATTACATCTACCTCTTTATCATTAATCTACCTCTTTATCATTACATCTACCTCTTTATCATTAATCTACCTCTTTATCATTACATCTACCTCTTTATCATTACATCTACCTCTTTATCATTAATCTACCTCTTTATCATTACATCTACCACTTTAACATTACATCTACCTCTTTATCATTACATCTACCTCTTTATCATTACATCTACCTCTTTATCATTAATCTACCTCTTTATCATTACATCTACCTCTTTATCATTACATCTACCTCTTTATCATTAATCTACCTCTTTATCATTACATCTACCTCTTTAACATTACATCTACCTCTTTATCATTACATCTACCTCTTTATCATTAATCTACCTCTTTATCATTACATCTACCTCTTTATCATTAATCTACCTCTTTATCATTACATCTACCTCTTTATCATTACATCTACCTCTTTATCATTAATCTACCTCTTTATCATTACATCTACCTCTTTATCATTACATCTACCTCTTTATCATTAATCTACCTCTTTATCATTACATCTACCTCTTTATCATTAATCTACCTCTTTATCATTACATCTACCTCTTTATCATTACATCTACCTCTTTATCATTAATCTACCTCTTTATCATTACATCTACCTCTTTATCATTACATCTACCTCTTTATCATTAATCTACCTCTTTATCATTAATCTACCTCTTTATCATTACATCTACCTCTTTATCATTACATCTACCTCTTTATCATTAATCTACCTCTTTATCATTAATCTACCTCTTTATCATTACATCTACCTCTTTATCATTAATCTACCTCTTTATCATTAATCTACCTCTTTATCATTAATCTACCCCTTTATCATTAATCTACCTCTTTATCATTACATCTACCTCTTTATCATTAATCTACCTCTTTATCATTACATCTACCTCTTTATCATTAATCTACCTCTTTATCATTAATCTACCTCTTTATCATTACATCTACCTCTTTATCATTAATCTACCTCTTTATCATTACATCTACCTCTTTATCATTACATCTACCTCTTTATCATTAATCTACCTCTTTATCATTACATCTACCTCTTTATCATTAATCTACCTCTTTATCATTACATCTACCTCTTTATCATTAATCTACCTCTTTATCATTACATCTACCTCTTTATCATTACATCTACCTCTTTATCATTAATCTACCTCTTTATCATTACATCTACCTCTTTATCATTACATCTACCTCTTTATCATTAATCTACCTCTTTATCATTACATCTACCTCTTTATCATTACATCTACCTCTTTATCATTACATCTACCTCTTTATCATTAATCTACCTCTTTATCATTACATCTACCTCTTTATCATTACATCTACCTCTTTATCATTAATCTACCTCTTTAACATTACATCTACCTCTTTATCATTAATCTACCTCTTTATCATTACATCTACCTCTTTATCATTACATCTACCTCTTTATCATTAATCTACCTCTTTATCATTACATCTACCTCTTTATCATTAATCTACCTCTTTATCATTACATCTACCTCTTTATCATTAATCTACCTCTTTATCATTACATCTACCTCTTTATCATTAATCTACCTCTTTATCATTACATCTACCTCTTTCTTCATTACATCTTCACTGTTATAAGCAGGCAGAAGTAATGCAGCGTCTAAAGGAGAGGGACAGAGGAGGATGGACTTCATTCCTCGCCTCATCATGTGTATAATCCCTTTGAATTGAGTAAAGGTCATTGTTTCCAATAAAATCTGATTTTGACGTGAAAAGTTGAATAGAGAAATGTGAAGAACCGTACGTCTTATTGGCCTTGTATAGTTTAATTATGTATACTGCTCTATGGCAAATGCATGATGTCAATGCGCTATCAAAGTATGGAAGAGTGGAACCTGACTTTGGAATAAAATATTATAAAATACAACGGTAACTTCTGTGAAAACAGCTTTTTAAGATTATATTTTTACAGTGTATAAGGACAATTTGTTTTGACCATATATCATGTGTTACTCTCATAAATCATACGTGCTATATATACAGTAGATAGATGTATTTGCATGGACATACAGTACATAATCATCGTCTATGTAGCCTATTTCCAGTATTTATTCATAGCACTATTTTACGAAACATTTTTTTAAATGTATTTTTATTGTTGGCCATCGGTGCATTCTATACATTAATATAACAATCATATTTCAGTCATGTATATTCTTCCCTTTCATCTGTCCAGCTACATGTCATGTCTATTGCTGTTGCTGATGGTTCATTGCGACACCTAGTGGTCATTATCACGAACAGTTAGTGAAACGTGACCTCTAAAGATTCATGTGAACTTTTCCACCAGCCTCCATGTGACTGGGAGAGGAGGTCAGTCCTGCAGGTACATAGTCAAAACAAGCAGCCTGCCAGATTTGATATACCCATATATTCAGGGCCGGCTCTAGCCCTTTGGTCGCCCTAGGCGAGATTGAGTTTTGCCCCCCCCACAGACACACAATACTTTACATCACTGAAGAGACCTATATTAACTTAACTGCTTTACTTTGTATAGCAGTTTTTCACCCACTTATAATACTACTATTCTACATTGCTGTTCAACAATAAATGGTGCATGGACAACAAACACCAGAATAGTTTCAGAACATTTTCTTTTTTATTATTTTAAATAATTTATTACACACTCAACGTTAGGATTAAATTAACTCCATAAACTGTGCAAAACACTTTTTTTTCAAATATGTTTATTGAACAAACCTCAAAACATGATACAAGCTGTATAGGGAATGACTATGGTTAACAAGGTTTGACAGTTTTTTTCCCTTACACACAAACACAGAGGGCTGGCCAGTCAGCAGGATCTATAGGTTCTCCCTGGATATCAGGAATAGCGGAGGGTGAGGTGTCTGCAGGCGGCAGTGTAGTTTCACTGGTGCCCTGAGTGCTTGATGTGGTCCTGGATGTCCCTTCACCTTCACCTGTATTCAAGCAAATTGTATAGCCAGACAAGCGGTGTTTAATATAATAAGTGAAATGATCATGAATGTGGTTGAACTTCTTTAAGAAAACAAGCTATTGTATTTAATACATGCTAACATGTTTCTATTGTACTTATGGAGTATGGATGTGGCTTGAATAAATACTATTAAATAGACTCACCTGATGCAGGCTGTGTGTTCCTGGCCCCTTGAGTACTACTGGATGTCCCTTCTCCTGCAGCTGTATTTAAACACAGAGTTCATCCATGCTGTTCGTTACACAATTGCATTTGGTCATTTCTATCATCCTACCACATAGTTGCATTGTACAAATACATTTTATCTGACCATGTAACTTGTAGTAGATAAATTACAATTACTGCCACCACTGCTACAAGGCTAAATAATGCTACTGATTACAATTAGTAGTATTAATGTGATGTGATTATGAAAGTAATAATTGATAATAATAATAACAATAAAACAAACAGCAACAATAGTACTAGTTGTGTAGGCTACTTACAAAGTTCAGAGGGAGGCGAATCAGGGGTCCTTTCTCCAGCAGGTGCCGGCCTCTGAAAACATTGCCTGAGTGCATCTGGCCAATTTAAAACTAAAATAAAAAATAAAAACTAAACAAAACAAAAAACACATATACATTTTAGTATATTCCTGGGGAGGAACTGTACAGAAGGGTGAACACCACCACTATCCCCCAAATGGTTACTGTGTGTATGCACCTGCTAGTTGTGAATTCACTAAACAGAACTTATGCCATTTATAATGAATGTAGACAGCAACTGTACTTTTCATAACTAGCATATGTTATCCAGATACTGGTCTTCTGACATGTACATCCATGTAGGTTATCAGTGAAGTTACGTTTGCTAGTAATAGCCTACGTAGCAAATTAGCAAAGTAACAGTTGCTAGCTAGCTATAGCTAGCCTAAGTGACAGCAATGAAACATCCAATATTAGGTGATGCACAATACTAAATATATTTTGTTTGACACCTTAATGGCTGAGATGAGAAGACTTACCTCTATACTTGACTTTCTTTTCCTCTTCTTCCTTTTTTCGTTTTCGCCCCTGTGCTCCAGATGGTTTAGACCGCTTCATTTTTGCAAATGTCACGGGCCAGTCAAAGTGGCCGCGCAATAGATTTTTCAGATCGCGCACATTTTTCAGACCGCACAAACGATTCTTTTTTTTCGAGTGAGCCATCTTTGCAATAGAAGATCTTTGATGTGACGTGTCGAGTCTTGGCCAATCAACGTCCCGTTTTCTCGACAAAAAAATTCAGATTTTTGGCCGAATTGTTGTCATCTCCGTAATAGAACATCTTTGATGTGACGTGTCTTGGCCAATCAGCGTTAAGATGTCTACAGCGCCCGTTTCTCAATATGCGTGTCTCTCTGTACTTGATGAGAAAACTCACAGCTGAATCGTCCCCCGGTCGCGTGGTCGCGAATTGCTCACAGTGCTGAAATGTGCGCTGTGAGGGCGCCCCCAACCCATTTGTCGCCCTAGGCAGTCGCCTAGTTCGCCTATAGCAATCGCCGGCCCTGCATATATTCTCTTTCTCATATTTCTCTGACACTCAAATTGGTGAGATTATGATATGAGGTCCAGAACAAGTTGCATTCATGACTCATGGTTTAAATACACTCTAGATGCTAAATGACACAAGTTACTGTCATCTCAGTGATGAGAGAGTCATTGCTAAAACGTAATCATGTGTTTACATTGGCTAACTATGCTCTGTGTGTGTTGATCATTACACTGAATGGAAGCATGTCAGTGAAGTATGTGTACTTTCTCTCATTAAAGGAGTTGTCCACGTCAGGCTGATGAAGCCGGGCCGTACGAGGAGCACCTGAACGCAGCATGCGCGGGGCGGTAGAGTCTCTCTGAAGTTGAGTTTGCCGCCTCGAGTTGAATCTGCCTTCTGAGGTAAGACTATATTGAATATGACGCTATGGTAAAAATACATGTTGGTGTGATGACATGTCATGTCCCAGACGTGAAATGTCTAAATGGTGTCAACACCACTCGTTTGGTGCACAGCAACCGCTTTTTAAATCGTGAAAATAGAAGAAACGTCATGCTGAACGGAACCAGACGGACATGTAGCCAAATGTAACCAGTTAGTTCTGAGTTAGCAACTTGTTGCACTCACCTTCCGGTACGTCACTGCTTTGCAATTAGTTACATTAGTTACAATAAGTTACAATAGTTACAATTAGTTACATTAGTTACAATAAGTTACAATTAGTTACAATTAGTTACAGTAAGTTACAGTTAGTTACAGTTTCTACCAGCAAAGACATTTATTCACGTTGTAGAAAGTGTAATAAAACATAACATAGATATCTGAAACGAACTTTTACCAAGTAAACTACACATCTGTTAAGAAAGCAAACAGCTGCTGAAGAGGTGAGTGCTGTTATCTGAAGGTAATCAATTCAATTCAGTTTATTTTATAAAGCCCAACAAGCAATAGTAACGACAGCAGAACTAATGTCCAGCAGCCTGTGATGCTACTGCATATGTTACTGTGTTAAAGCTGTAATCATGTTTCATGTAGACATCATTATGAACTACAACACTAAAGCTGTAATGCTTCATCACAGACATGAACTACAACACTAAAGCTGTAATGCTTCATCACAGACATTATGAACTACAACACTAAAGCTGTAATGCTTCATCACAGACATGAACTACAACACTAAAGCTGTAATGCTTCATCACAGACATTATGAACTACAACACTAAAGCTGTAATGCTTCATCACAGACATTATGAACTACAACACTAAAGCTGTAATGCTTCATCATAGACATTATGAACTACAACACTAAAGCTGTAATGCTTCATCACAGACATTATGAACTACAACACTAAAGCTGTAATGCTTCATCACAGACATTATGAACTACAACACTAAAGCTGTAATGCTTCATCACAGACATTATGAACTACAACACTAAAGCTGTAATGCTTCATCATAGACATGAACTACAACACTAAAGCTGTAATGCTTCATCATAGACATTATGAACTACAACACTAAAGCTGTAATGCTTCATCATAGACATGAACTACAACACTAAAGCTGTAATGCTTCATCACAGACATGAACTACAACACTAAAGCTGTAATGCTTCATCACAGACATGAACTACAACACTAAAGCTGTAATGCTTCATCACAGACATTATGAACTACAACACTAAAGCTGTAATGCTTCATCACAGACATTATGAACTACAACACTAAAGCTGTAATGCTTCATCATAGACATTATGAACTACAACACTAAAGCTGTAATGCTTCATCACAGACATTATGAACTACAACACTAAAGCTGTAATGCTTCATCATAGACATGAACTACAACACTAAAGCTGTAATGCTTCATCACAGACATTATGAACTACAACACTAAAGCTGTAATGCTTCATCATAGACATGAACTACAACACTAAAGCTGTAATGCTTCATCACAGACATTATGAACTACAACACTAAAGCTGTAATGCTTCATCATAGACATGAACTACAACACTAAAGCTGTAATGCTTCATCACAGACATGAACTACAACACTAAAGCTGTAATGCTTCATCACAGACATGAAATACAACACTAAAGCTGTAATGCTTCATCATAGACATGAACTACAACACTAAAGCTGTAATGCTTCATCACAGACATGAACTACAACACTAAAGCTGTAATGCTTCATCATAGACATGAACTACAACACTAAAGCTGTAATGCTTCATCACAGACATTATGAACTACAACACTAAAGCTGTAATGCTTCATCACAGACATGAACTACAACACTAAAGCTGTAATGCTTCATCACAGACATCATGAACTACAACACTAAAGCTGTAATGCTTCATCACAGACATTATGAACTACAACACTAAAGCTGTAATGCTTCATCACAGACATTATGAACTACAACACTAAAGCTGTAATGCTTCATCACAGACATGAACTACAACACTAAAGCTGTAATGCTTCATCACAGACATGAACTACAACACTAAAGCTGTAATGCTTCATCACAGACATGAACTACAACACTAAAGCTGTAATGCTTCATCACAGACATGAACTACAACACTAAAGCTGTAATGCTTCATCACAGACATGAACTACAATACTAAAGCTGTAATGCTTCATCACAGACATTATGAACTACAACACTAAAGCTGTAATGCTTCATCATAGACATGAACTACAATACTAAAGCTGTAATGCTTCATCACAGACATGAACTACAATACTAAAGCTGTAATGCTTCATCATAGACATGAACTACAACACTAAAGCTGTAATGCTTCATCACAGACATTATGAACTACAACACTAAAGCTGTAATGCTTCATCACAGACATTATGAACTACAACACTAAAGCTGTAATGCTTCATCACAGACATGAACTACAACACTAAAGCTGTAATGCTTCATCATAGACATGAACTACAATACTAAAGCTGTAATGCTTCATCACAGACATGAACTACAACACTAAAGCTGTAATGCTTCATCACAGACATGAACTACAACACTAAAGCTGTAATGCTTCATCACAGACATTATGAACTACAACACTAAAGCTGTAATGCTTCATCACAGACATGAACTACAACACTAAAGCTGTAATGCTTCATCACAGACATTATGAACTACAACACTAAAGCTGTAATGCTTCATCATAGACATGAACTACAACACTAAAGCTGTAATGCTTCATCACAGACATTATGAACTACAACACTAAAGCTGTAATGCTTCATCACAGACATGAACTACAACACTAAAGCTGTAATGCTTCATCACAGACATGAACTACAACACTAAAGCTGTAATGCTTCATCACAGACATGAACTACAACACTAAAGCTGTAATGCTTCATCACAGACATGAACTACAACACTAAAGCTGTAATGCTTCATCACAGACATGAACTACAACACTAAAGCTGTAATGCTTCATCACAGACATTATGAACTACAACACTAAAGCTGTAATGCTTCATCATAGACATTATGAACTACAACACTAAAGCTGTAATGCTTCATCACAGACATTATGAACTACAACACTAAAGCTGTAATGCTTCATCACAGACATGAACTACAACACTAAAGCTGTAATGCTTCATCACAGACATGAACTACAACACTAAAGCTGTAATGCTTCATCACAGACATGAACTACAACACTAAAGCTGTAATGCTTCATCATAGACATGAACTACAACACTAAAGCTGTAATGCTTCATCACAGACATGAACTACAACACTAAAGCTGTAATGCTTCATCACAGACATGAACTACAACACTAAAGCTGTAATGCTTCATCATAGACATGAACTACAACACTAAAGCTGTAATGCTTCATCACATACATGAACTACAACACTAAAGCTGTAATGCTTCATCATAGACATGAACTACAACACTAAAGCTGTAATGCTTCATCACAGACATGAACTACAACACTAAAGCTGTAATGCTTCATCATAGACATGAACTACAACACTAAAGCTGTAATGCTTCATCACAGACATGAACTACAACACTAAAGCTGTAATGCTTCATCACAGACATTATGAACTACAACACTAAAGCTGTAATGCTTCATCACAGACATTATGAACTACAACACTAAAGCTGTAATGCTTCATCACAGACATGAACTACAACACTAAAGCTGTAATGCTTCATCATAGACATTATGAACTACAACACTAAAGCTGTAATGCTTCATCACAGACATGAACTACAACACTAAAGCTGTAATGCTTCATCACAGACATGAACTACAACACTAAAGCTGTAATGCTTCATCATAGACATGAACTACAACACTAAAGCTGTAATGCTTCATCATAGACATGAACTACAACACTAAAGCTGTAATGCTTCATCATAGACATTATGAACTACAACACTAAAGCTGTAATGCTTCATCACAGACATGAACTACAACACTAAAGCTGTAATGCTTCATCATAGACATGAACTACAACACTAAAGCTGTAATGCTTCATCATAGACATGAACTACAACACTAAAGCTGTAATGCTTCATCACAGACATGAACTACAACACTAAAGCTGTAATGCTTCATCACAGACATTATGAACTACAACACTAAAGCTGTAATGCTTCATCATAGACATGAACTACAACACTAAAGCTGTAATGCTTCATCATAGACATTATGAACTACAACACTAAAGCTGTAATGCTTCATCATAGACATTATGAACTACAACACTAAAGCTGTAATGCTTCATCACAGACATTATGAACTACAACACTAAAGCTGTAATGCTTCATCATAGACATGAACTACAACACTAAAGCTGTAATGCTTCATCACAGACATTATGAACTACAACACTAAAGCTGTAATGCTTCATCATAGACATGAACTACAACACTAAAGCTGTAATGCTTCATCACAGACATTATGAACTACAACACTAAAGCTGTAATGCTTCATCATAGACATGAACTACAACACTAAAGCTGTAATGCTTCATCACAGACATGAACTACAACACTAAAGCTGTAATGCTTCATCACAGACATGAACTACAACACTAAAGCTGTAATGCTTCATCACAGACATGAACTACAATACTAAAGCTGTAATGCTTCATCACAGACATGAACTACAACACTAAAGCTGTAATGCTTCATCATAGACATTATGAACTACAACACTAAAGCTGTAATGCTTCATCATAGACATGAACTACAACACTAAAGCTGTAATGCTTCATCACAGACATTATGAACTACAACACTAAAGCTGTAATGCTTCATCACAGACATGAACTACAACACTAAAGCTGTAATGCTTCATCACAGACATGAACTACAACACTAAAGCTGTAATGCTTCATCATAGACATGAACTACAACACTAAAGCTGTAATGCTTCATCACAGACATTATGAACTACAACACTAAAGCTGTAATGCTTCATCACAGACATGAACTACAACACTAAAGCTGTAATGCTTCATCACAGACATGAACTACAACACTAAAGCTGTAATGCTTCATCACAGACATGAACTACAACACTAAAGCTGTAATGCTTCATCACAGACATTATGAACTACAACACTAAAGCTGTAATGCTTCATCACAGACATGAACTACAACACTAAAGCTGTAATGCTTCATCACAGACATTATGAACTACAACACTAAAGCTGTAATGCTTCATCACAGACATGAACTACAACACTAAAGCTGTAATGCTTCATCATAGACATGAACTACAACACTAAAGCTGTAATGCTTCATCACAGACATTATGAACTACAACACTAAAGCTGTAATGCTTCATCACAGACATTATGAACTACAACACTAAAGCTGTAATGCTTCATCACAGACATGAACTACAACACTAAAGCTGTAATGCTTCATCACAGACATTATGAACTACAACACTAAAGCTGTAATGCTTCATCACAGACATGAACTACAACACTAAAGCTGTAATGCTTCATCACAGACATGAACTACAACACTAAAGCTGTAATGCTTCATCACAGACATGAACTACAACACTAAAGCTGTAATGCTTCATCACAGACATGAACTACAACACTAAAGCTGTAATGCTTCATCACAGACATTATGAACTACAACACTAAAGCTGTAATGCTTCATCATAGACATGAACTACAACACTAAAGCTGTAATGCTTCATCACAGACATTATGAACTACAACACTAAAGCTGTAATGCTTCATCACAGACATGAACTACAACACTAAAGCTGTAATGCTTCATCACAGACATGAACTACAACACTAAAGCTGTAATGCTTCATCATAGACATGAACTACAACACTAAAGCTGTAATGCTTCATCATAGACATGAACTACAACACTAAAGCTGTAATGCTTCATCATAGACATGAACTACAACACTAAAGCTGTAATGCTTCATCACAGACATGAACTACAACACTAAAGCTGTAATGCTTCATCACAGACATTATGAACTACAACACTAAAGCTGTAATGCTTCATCACAGACATGAACTACAACACTAAAGCTGTAATGCTTCATCACAGACATTATGAACTACAACACTAAAGCTGTAATGCTTCATCACAGACATGAACTACAACACTAAAGCTGTAATGCTTCATCACAGACATTATGAACTACAACACTAAAGCTGTAATGCTTCATCACAGACATGAACTACAACACTAAAGCTGTAATGCTTCATCATAGACATGAACTACAACACTAAAGCTGTAATGCTTCATCACAGACATTATGAACTACAACACTAAAGCTGTAATGCTTCATCACAGACATTATGAACTACAACACTAAAGCTGTAATGCTTCATCATAGACATGAACTACAACACTAAAGCTGTAATGCTTCATCATAGACATGAACTACAACACTAAAGCTGTAATGCTTCATCACAGACATGAACTACAACACTAAAGCTGTAATGCTTCATCACAGACATGAACTACAACACTAAAGCTGTAATGCTTCATCATAGACATGAACTACAACACTAAAGCTGTAATGCTTCATCACAGACATTATGAACTACAACACTAAAGCTGTAATGCTTCATCATAGACATGAACTACAACACTAAAGCTGTAATGCTTCATCATAGACATGAACTACAACACTAAAGCTGTAATGCTTCATCACAGACATGAACTACAACACTAAAGCTGTAATGCTTCATCACAGACATGAACTACAACACTAAAGCTGTAATGCTTCATCACAGACATGAACTACAACACTAAAGCTGTAATGCTTCATCACAGACATGAACTACAACACTAAAGCTGTAATGCTTCATCATAGACATTATGAACTACAACACTAAAGCTGTAATGCTTCATCATAGACATGAACTACAACACTAAAGCTGTAATGCTTCATCACAGACATTATGAACTACAACACTAAAGCTGTAATGCTTCATCACAGACATGAACTACAACACTAAAGCTGTAATGCTTCATCATAGACATGAACTACAACACTAAAGCTGTAATGCTTCATCACAGACATTATGAACTACAACACTAAAGCTGTAATGCTTCATCACAGACATGAACTACAACACTAAAGCTGTAATGCTTCATCACAGACATTATGAACTACAACACTAAAGCTGTAATGCTTCATCATAGACATTATGAACTACAACACTAAAGCTGTAATGCTTCATCACAGACATTATGAACTACAACACTAAAGCTGTAATGCTTCATCACAGACATGAACTACAACACTAAAGCTGTAATGCTTCATCACAGACATGAACTACAACACTAAAGCTGTAATGCTTCATCACAGACATTATGAACTACAACACTAAAGCTGTAATGCTTCATCACAGACATTATGAACTACAACACTAAAGCTGTAATGCTTCATCACAGACATTATGAACTACAACACTAAAGCTGTAATGCTTCATCACAGACATGAACTACAACACTAAAGCTGTAATGCTTCATCACAGACATGAACTACAACACTAAAGCTGTAATGCTTCATCACAGACATGAAATACAACACTAAAGCTGTAATGCTTCATCACAGACATGAACTACAACACTAAAGCTGTAATGCTTCATCATAGACATGAACTACAACACTAAAGCTGTAATGCTTCATCACAGACATTATGAACTACAACACTAAAGCTGTAATGCTTCATCACAGACATGAACTACAACACTAAAGCTGTAATGCTTCATCACAGACATGAACTACAACACTAAAGCTGTAATGCTTCATCACAGACATGAACTACAACACTAAAGCTGTAATGCTTCATCACAGACATGAACTACAACACTAAAGCTGTAATGCTTCATCATAGACATGAACTACAACACTAAAGCTGTAATGCTTCATCACAGACATTATGAACTACAACACTAAAGCTGTAATGCTTCATCATAGACATGAACTACAACACTAAAGCTGTAATGCTTCATCATAGACATGAACTACAACACTAAAGCTGTAATGCTTCATCACAGACATGAACTACAACACTAAAGCTGTAATGCTTCATCACAGACATGAACTACAACACTAAAGCTGTAATGCTTCATCACAGACATGAACTACAACACTAAAGCTGTAATGCTTCATCACAGACATGAACTACAACACTAAAGCTGTAATGCTTCATCATAGACATTATGAACTACAACACTAAAGCTGTAATGCTTCATCATAGACATGAACTACAACACTAAAGCTGTAATGCTTCATCACAGACATTATGAACTACAACACTAAAGCTGTAATGCTTCATCACAGACATGAACTACAACACTAAAGCTGTAATGCTTCATCACAGACATGAACTACAACACTAAAGCTGTAATGCTTCATCATAGACATGAACTACAACACTAAAGCTGTAATGCTTCATCATAGACATGAACTACAACACTAAAGCTGTAATGCTTCATCACAGACATGAACTACAACACTAAAGCTGTAATGCTTCATCACAGACATGAACTACAACACTAAAGCTGTAATGCTTCATCACAGACATGAACTACAACACTAAAGCTGTAATGCTTCATCACAGACATGAACTACAACACTAAAGCTGTAATGCTTCATCACAGACATTATGAACTACAACACTAAAGCTGTAATGCTTCATCACAGACATGAACTACAACACTAAAGCTGTAATGCTTCATCATAGACATGAACTACAACACTAAAGCTGTAATGCTTCATCACAGACATGAACTACAACACTAAAGCTGTAATGCTTCATCATAGACATTATGAACTACAACACTAAAGCTGTAATGCTTCATCACAGACATTATGAACTACAACACTAAAGCTGTAATGCTTCATCATAGACATTATGAACTACAACACTAAAGCTGTAATGCTTCATCACAGACATGAACTACAACACTAAAGCTGTAATGCTTCATCACAGACATGAACTACAACACTAAAGCTGTAATGCTTCATCACAGACATGAACTACAACACTAAAGCTGTAATGCTTCATCACAGACATGAACTACAACACTAAAGCTGTAATGCTTCATCACAGACATGAACTACAACACTAAAGCTGTAATGCTTCATCATAGACATGAACTACAACACTAAAGCTGTAATGCTTCATCATAGACATGAACTACAACACTAAAGCTGTAATGCTTCATCACAGACATGAACTACAACACTAAAGCTGTAATGCTTCATCATAGACATGAACTACAACACTAAAGCTGTAATGCTTCATCACAGACATGAACTACAACACTAAAGCTGTAATGCTTCATCACAGACATGAACTACAACACTAAAGCTGTAATGCTTCATCATAGACATGAACTACAACACTAAAGCTGTAATGCTTCATCACAGACATGAACTACAACACTAAAGCTGTAATGCTTCATCATAGACATGAACTACAACACTAAAGCTGTAATGCTTCATCACAGACATGAACTACAACACTAAAGCTGTAATGCTTCATCATAGACATTATGAACTACAACACTAAAGCTGTAATGCTTCATCACAGACATTATGAACTACAACACTAAAGCTGTAATGCTTCATCATAGACATTATGAACTACAACACTAAAGCTGTAATGCTTCATCACAGACATTATGAACTACAACACTAAAGCTGTAATGCTTCATCACAGACATGAACTACAACACTAAAGCTGTAATGCTTCATCACAGACATGAACTACAACACTAAAGCTGTAATGCTTCATCATAGACATGAACTACAACACTAAAGCTGTAATGCTTCATCACAGACATGAACTACAACACTAAAGCTGTAATGCTTCATCATAGACATTATGAACTACAACACTAAAGCTGTAATGCTTCATCACAGACATTATGAACTACAACACTAAAGCTGTAATGCTTCATCATAGACATTATGAACTACAACACTAAAGCTGTAATGCTTCATCACAGACATGAACTACAACACTAAAGCTGTAATGCTTCATCACAGACATGAACTACAACACTAAAGCTGTAATGCTTCATCACAGACATTATGAACTACAACACTAAAGCTGTAATGCTTCATCACAGACATTATGAACTACAACACTAAAGCTGTAATGCTTCATCATAGACATGAACTACAACACTAAAGCTGTAATGCTTCATCATAGACATGAACTACAACACTAAAGCTGTAATGCTTCATCACAGACATGAACTACAACACTAAAGCTGTAATGCTTCATCACAGACATGAACTACAACACTAAAGCTGTAATGCTTCATCACAGACATGAACTACAACACTAAAGCTGTAATGCTTCATCATAGACATGAACTACAACACTAAAGCTGTAATGCTTCATCATAGACATGAACTACAACACTAAAGCTGTAATGCTTCATCACAGACATTATGAACTACAACACTAAAGCTGTAATGCTTCATCATAGACATGAACTACAACACTAAAGCTGTAATGCTTCATCATAGACATGAACTACAACACTAAAGCTGTAATGCTTCATCACAGACATGAACTACAACACTAAAGCTGTAATGCTTCATCACAGACATGAACTACAACACTAAAGCTGTAATGCTTCATCACAGACATGAACTACAACACTAAAGCTGTAATGCTTCATCACAGACATGAACTACAACACTAAAGCTGTAATGCTTCATCATAGACATGAACTACAACACTAAAGCTGTAATGCTTCATCACAGACATTATGAACTACAACACTAAAGCTGTAATGCTTCATCACAGACATGAACTACAACACTAAAGCTGTAATGCTTCATCATAGACATGAACTACAACACTAAAGCTGTAATGCTTCATCACAGACATTATGAACTACAACACTAAAGCTGTAATGCTTCATCACAGACATGAACTACAACACTAAAGCTGTAATGCTTCATCATAGACATGAACTACAACACTAAAGCTGTAATGCTTCATCACAGACATTATGAACTACAACACTAAAGCTGTAATGCTTCATCACAGACATGAACTACAACACTAAAGCTGTAATGCTTCATCACAGACATGAACTACAACACTAAAGCTGTAATGCTTCATCACAGACATTATGAACTACAACACTAAAGCTGTAATGCTTCATCACAGACATGAACTACAACACTAAAGCTGTAATGCTTCATCATAGACATTATGAACTACAACACTAAAGCTGTAATGCTTCATCACAGACATGAACTACAACACTAAAGCTGTAATGCTTCATCACAGACATGAACTACAACACTAAAGCTGTAATGCTTCATCATAGACATTATGAACTACAACACTAAAGCTGTAATGCTTCATCACAGACATTATGAACTACAACACTAAAGCTGTAATGCTTCATCATAGACATGAACTACAACACTAAAGCTGTAATGCTTCATCACAGACATTATGAACTACAACACTAAAGCTGTAATGCTTCATCATAGACATGAACTACAACACTAAAGCTGTAATGCTTCATCACAGACATTATGAACTACAACACTAAAGCTGTAATGCTTCATCACAGACATGAACTACAACACTAAAGCTGTAATGCTTCATCACAGACATGAACTACAACACTAAAGCTGTAATGCTTCATCACAGACATGAACTACAACACTAAAGCTGTAATGCTTCATCACAGACATGAACTACAACACTAAAGCTGTAATGCTTCATCACAGACATGAACTACAACACTAAAGCTGTAATGCTTCATCACAGACATTATGAACTACAACACTAAAGCTGTAATGCTTCATCACAGACATGAACTACAACACTAAAGCTGTAATGCTTCATCATAGACATGAACTACAACACTAAAGCTGTAATGCTTCATCATAGACATGAACTACAACACTAAAGCTGTAATGCTTCATCACAGACATGAACTACAACACTAAAGCTGTAATGCTTCATCATAGACATGAACTACAACACTAAAGCTGTAATGCTTCATCACAGACATGAACTACAACACTAAAGCTGTAATGCTTCATCACAGACATGAACTACAACACTAAAGCTGTAATGCTTCATCACAGACATTATGAACTACAACACTAAAGCTGTAATGCTTCATCACAGACATGAACTACAACACTAAAGCTGTAATGCTTCATCATAGACATGAACTACAACACTAAAGCTGTAATGCTTCATCATAGACATGAACTACAACACTAAAGCTGTAATGCTTCATCACAGACATGAACTACAACACTAAAGCTGTAATGCTTCATCACAGACATGAACTACAACACTAAAGCTGTAATGCTTCATCATAGACATGAACTACAACACTAAAGCTGTAATGCTTCATCACAGACATGAACTACAACACTAAAGCTGTAATGCTTCATCACAGACATGAACTACAACACTAAAGCTGTAATGCTTCATCATAGACATGAACTACAACACTAAAGCTGTAATGCTTCATCACAGACATGAACTACAACACTAAAGCTGTAATGCTTCATCACAGACATGAACTACAACACTAAAGCTGTAATGCTTCATCACAGACATGAACTACAATACTAAAGCTGTAATGCTTCATCACAGACATGAACTACAACACTAAAGCTGTAATGCTTCATCATAGACATTATGAACTACAACACTAAAGCTGTAATGCTTCATCATAGACATGAACTACAACACTAAAGCTGTAATGCTTCATCACAGACATTATGAACTACAACACTAAAGCTGTAATGCTTCATCACAGACATGAACTACAACACTAAAGCTGTAATGCTTCATCACAGACATGAACTACAACACTAAAGCTGTAATGCTTCATCACAGACATGAACTACAACACTAAAGCTGTAATGCTTCATCACAGACATTATGAACTACAACACTAAAGCTGTAATGCTTCATCACAGACATGAACTACAACACTAAAGCTGTAATGCTTCATCACAGACATTATGAACTACAACACTAAAGCTGTAATGCTTCATCACAGACATGAACTACAACACTAAAGCTGTAATGCTTCATCATAGACATGAACTACAACACTAAAGCTGTAATGCTTCATCACAGACATTATGAACTACAACACTAAAGCTGTAATGCTTCATCACAGACATTATGAACTACAACACTAAAGCTGTAATGCTTCATCACAGACATGAACTACAACACTAAAGCTGTAATGCTTCATCACAGACATTATGAACTACAACACTAAAGCTGTAATGCTTCATCACAGACATGAACTACAACACTAAAGCTGTAATGCTTCATCACAGACATGAACTACAACACTAAAGCTGTAATGCTTCATCACAGACATGAACTACAACACTAAAGCTGTAATGCTTCATCACAGACATGAACTACAACACTAAAGCTGTAATGCTTCATCACAGACATTATGAACTACAACACTAAAGCTGTAATGCTTCATCATAGACATGAACTACAACACTAAAGCTGTAATGCTTCATCACAGACATTATGAACTACAACACTAAAGCTGTAATGCTTCATCACAGACATGAACTACAACACTAAAGCTGTAATGCTTCATCACAGACATGAACTACAACACTAAAGCTGTAATGCTTCATCATAGACATGAACTACAACACTAAAGCTGTAATGCTTCATCATAGACATGAACTACAACACTAAAGCTGTAATGCTTCATCATAGACATGAACTACAACACTAAAGCTGTAATGCTTCATCACAGACATGAACTACAACACTAAAGCTGTAATGCTTCATCACAGACATTATGAACTACAACACTAAAGCTGTAATGCTTCATCACAGACATGAACTACAACACTAAAGCTGTAATGCTTCATCACAGACATTATGAACTACAACACTAAAGCTGTAATGCTTCATCACAGACATGAACTACAACACTAAAGCTGTAATGCTTCATCACAGACATTATGAACTACAACACTAAAGCTGTAATGCTTCATCACAGACATGAACTACAACACTAAAGCTGTAATGCTTCATCACAGACATGAACTACAACACTAAAGCTGTAATGCTTCATCACAGACATTATGAACTACAACACTAAAGCTGTAATGCTTCATCATAGACATTATGAACTACAACACTAAAGCTGTAATGCTTCATCACAGACATTATGAACTACAACACTAAAGCTGTAATGCTTCATCATAGACATTATGAACTACAACACTAAAGCTGTAATGCTTCATCACAGACATGAACTACAACACTAAAGCTGTAATGCTTCATCACAGACATGAACTACAACACTAAAGCTGTAATGCTTCATCACAGACATGAACTACAACACTAAAGCTGTAATGCTTCATCACAGACATGAACTACAACACTAAAGCTGTAATGCTTCATCACAGACATTATGAACTACAACACTAAAGCTGTAATGCTTCATCATAGACATGAACTACAACACTAAAGCTGTAATGCTTCATCACAGACATGAACTACAACACTAAAGCTGTAATGCTTCATCACAGACATGAACTACAACACTAAAGCTGTAATGCTTCATCACAGACATGAACTACAACACTAAAGCTGTAATGCTTCATCATAGACATGAACTACAACACTAAAGCTGTAATGCTTCATCATAGACATGAACTACAACACTAAAGCTGTAATGCTTCATCATAGACATTATGAACTACAACACTAAAGCTGTAATGCTTCATCACAGACATTATGAACTACAACACTAAAGCTGTAATGCTTCATCACAGACATTATGAACTACAACACTAAAGCTGTAATGCTTCATCACAGACATGAACTACAACACTAAAGCTGTAATGCTTCATCATAGACATGAACTACAACACTAAAGCTGTAATGCTTCATCACAGACATTATGAACTACAACACTAAAGCTGTAATGCTTCATCACAGACATGAACTACAACACTAAAGCTGTAATGCTTCATCATAGACATGAACTACAACACTAAAGCTGTAATGCTTCATCACAGACATTATGAACTACAACACTAAAGCTGTAATGCTTCATCATAGACATGAACTACAACACTAAAGCTGTAATGCTTCATCATAGACATGAACTACAACACTAAAGCTGTAATGCTTCATCACAGACATTATGAACTACAACATTAAAGCTGTAATGCTTCATCACAGACATGAACTACAACACTAAAGCTGTAATGCTTCATCACAGACATGAACTACAACACTAAAGCTGTAATGCTTCATCATAGACATGAACTACAACACTAAAGCTGTAATGCTTCATCACAGACATTATGAACTACAACACTAAAGCTGTAATGCTTCATCACAGACATGAACTACAACACTAAAGCTGTAATGCTTCATCACAGACATGAACTACAACACTAAAGCTGTAATGCTTCATCACAGACATGAACTACAACACTAAAGCTGTAATGCTTCATCACAGACATGAACTACAACACTAAAGCTGTAATGCTTCATCACAGACATTATGAACTACAACACTAAAGCTGTAATGCTTCATCACAGACATTATGAACTACAACACTAAAGCTGTAATGCTTCATCACAGACATGAACTACAACACTAAAGCTGTAATGCTTCATCATAGACATGAACTACAACACTAAAGCTGTAATGCTTCATCACAGACATGAACTACAACACTAAAGCTGTAATGCTTCATCACAGACATGAACTACAACACTAAAGCTGTAATGCTTCATCACAGACATTATGAACTACAACACTAAAGCTGTAATGCTTCATCACAGACATTATGAACTACAACACTAAAGCTGTAATGCTTCATCACAGACATGAACTACAACACTAAAGCTGTAATGCTTCATCACAGACATGAACTACAACACTAAAGCTGTAATGCTTCATCATAGACATGAACTACAACACTAAAGCTGTAATGCTTCATCATAGACATGAACTACAACACTAAAGCTGTAATGCTTCATCACAGACATGAACTACAACACTAAAGCTGTAATGCTTCATCACAGACATTATGAACTACAACACTAAAGCTGTAATGCTTCATCACAGACATTATGAACTACAACACTAAAGCTGTAATGCTTCATCATAGACATGAACTACAACACTAAAGCTGTAATGCTTCATCACAGACATTATGAACTACAACACTAAAGCTGTAATGCTTCATCACAGACATGAACTACAACACTAAAGCTGCAATGCTTCATCATAGACATGAACTACAACACTAAAGCTGTAATGCTTCATCACAGACATTATGAACTACAACACTAAAGCTGTAATGCTTCATCACAGACATGAACTACAACACTAAAGCTGTAATGCTTCATCACAGACATGAACTACAACACTAAAGCTGTAATGCTTCATCACAGACATGAACTACAACACTAAAGCTGTAATGCTTCATCACAGACATGAACTACAACACTAAAGCTGTAATGCTTCATCATAGACATGAACTACAACACTAAAGCTGTAATGCTTCATCACAGACATTATGAACTACAACACTAAAGCTGTAATGCTTCATCACAGACATGAACTACAACACTAAAGCTGTAATGCTTCATCATAGACATGAACTACAACACTAAAGCTGTAATGCTTCATCACAGACATTATGAACTACAACACTAAAGCTGTAATGCTTCATCACAGACATGAACTACAACACTAAAGCTGTAATGCTTCATCATAGACATGAACTACAACACTAAAGCTGTAATGCTTCATCACAGACATTATGAACTACAACACTAAAGCTGTAATGCTTCATCACAGACATGAACTACAACACTAAAGCTGTAATGCTTCATCACAGACATGAACTACAACACTAAAGCTGTAATGCTTCATCACAGACATTATGAACTACAACACTAAAGCTGTAATGCTTCATCACAGACATGAACTACAACACTAAAGCTGTAATGCTTCATCATAGACATTATGAACTACAACACTAAAGCTGTAATGCTTCATCACAGACATGAACTACAACACTAAAGCTGTAATGCTTCATCACAGACATGAACTACAACACTAAAGCTGTAATGCTTCATCATAGACATTATGAACTACAACACTAAAGCTGTAATGCTTCATCACAGACATTATGAACTACAACACTAAAGCTGTAATGCTTCATCATAGACATGAACTACAACACTAAAGCTGTAATGCTTCATCACAGACATTATGAACTACAACACTAAAGCTGTAATGCTTCATCATAGACATGAACTACAACACTAAAGCTGTAATGCTTCATCACAGACATTATGAACTACAACACTAAAGCTGTAATGCTTCATCACAGACATGAACTACAACACTAAAGCTGTAATGCTTCATCACAGACATGAACTACAACACTAAAGCTGTAATGCTTCATCACAGACATGAACTACAACACTAAAGCTGTAATGCTTCATCACAGACATGAACTACAACACTAAAGCTGTAATGCTTCATCACAGACATGAACTACAACACTAAAGCTGTAATGCTTCATCACAGACATTATGAACTACAACACTAAAGCTGTAATGCTTCATCACAGACATGAACTACAACACTAAAGCTGTAATGCTTCATCATAGACATGAACTACAACACTAAAGCTGTAATGCTTCATCATAGACATGAACTACAACACTAAAGCTGTAATGCTTCATCACAGACATGAACTACAACACTAAAGCTGTAATGCTTCATCATAGACATGAACTACAACACTAAAGCTGTAATGCTTCATCACAGACATGAACTACAACACTAAAGCTGTAATGCTTCATCACAGACATGAACTACAACACTAAAGCTGTAATGCTTCATCACAGACATTATGAACTACAACACTAAAGCTGTAATGCTTCATCACAGACATGAACTACAACACTAAAGCTGTAATGCTTCATCATAGACATGAACTACAACACTAAAGCTGTAATGCTTCATCATAGACATGAACTACAACACTAAAGCTGTAATGCTTCATCACAGACATGAACTACAACACTAAAGCTGTAATGCTTCATCACAGACATGAACTACAACACTAAAGCTGTAATGCTTCATCATAGACATGAACTACAACACTAAAGCTGTAATGCTTCATCACAGACATGAACTACAACACTAAAGCTGTAATGCTTCATCACAGACATGAACTACAACACTAAAGCTGTAATGCTTCATCATAGACATGAACTACAACACTAAAGCTGTAATGCTTCATCACAGACATGAACTACAACACTAAAGCTGTAATGCTTCATCACAGACATGAACTACAACACTAAAGCTGTAATGCTTCATCACAGACATGAACTACAATACTAAAGCTGTAATGCTTCATCACAGACATGAACTACAACACTAAAGCTGTAATGCTTCATCATAGACATTATGAACTACAACACTAAAGCTGTAATGCTTCATCATAGACATGAACTACAACACTAAAGCTGTAATGCTTCATCACAGACATTATGAACTACAACACTAAAGCTGTAATGCTTCATCACAGACATGAACTACAACACTAAAGCTGTAATGCTTCATCACAGACATGAACTACAACACTAAAGCTGTAATGCTTCATCACAGACATGAACTACAACACTAAAGCTGTAATGCTTCATCACAGACATTATGAACTACAACACTAAAGCTGTAATGCTTCATCACAGACATGAACTACAACACTAAAGCTGTAATGCTTCATCACAGACATTATGAACTACAACACTAAAGCTGTAATGCTTCATCACAGACATGAACTACAACACTAAAGCTGTAATGCTTCATCATAGACATGAACTACAACACTAAAGCTGTAATGCTTCATCACAGACATTATGAACTACAACACTAAAGCTGTAATGCTTCATCACAGACATTATGAACTACAACACTAAAGCTGTAATGCTTCATCACAGACATGAACTACAACACTAAAGCTGTAATGCTTCATCACAGACATTATGAACTACAACACTAAAGCTGTAATGCTTCATCACAGACATGAACTACAACACTAAAGCTGTAATGCTTCATCACAGACATGAACTACAACACTAAAGCTGTAATGCTTCATCACAGACATGAACTACAACACTAAAGCTGTAATGCTTCATCACAGACATGAACTACAACACTAAAGCTGTAATGCTTCATCACAGACATTATGAACTACAACACTAAAGCTGTAATGCTTCATCATAGACATGAACTACAACACTAAAGCTGTAATGCTTCATCACAGACATTATGAACTACAACACTAAAGCTGTAATGCTTCATCACAGACATGAACTACAACACTAAAGCTGTAATGCTTCATCACAGACATGAACTACAACACTAAAGCTGTAATGCTTCATCATAGACATGAACTACAACACTAAAGCTGTAATGCTTCATCATAGACATGAACTACAACACTAAAGCTGTAATGCTTCATCATAGACATGAACTACAACACTAAAGCTGTAATGCTTCATCACAGACATGAACTACAACACTAAAGCTGTAATGCTTCATCACAGACATTATGAACTACAACACTAAAGCTGTAATGCTTCATCACAGACATGAACTACAACACTAAAGCTGTAATGCTTCATCACAGACATTATGAACTACAACACTAAAGCTGTAATGCTTCATCACAGACATGAACTACAACACTAAAGCTGTAATGCTTCATCACAGACATTATGAACTACAACACTAAAGCTGTAATGCTTCATCACAGACATGAACTACAACACTAAAGCTGTAATGCTTCATCACAGACATGAACTACAACACTAAAGCTGTAATGCTTCATCACAGACATTATGAACTACAACACTAAAGCTGTAATGCTTCATCATAGACATTATGAACTACAACACTAAAGCTGTAATGCTTCATCACAGACATTATGAACTACAACACTAAAGCTGTAATGCTTCATCATAGACATTATGAACTACAACACTAAAGCTGTAATGCTTCATCACAGACATGAACTACAACACTAAAGCTGTAATGCTTCATCACAGACATGAACTACAACACTAAAGCTGTAATGCTTCATCACAGACATGAACTACAACACTAAAGCTGTAATGCTTCATCACAGACATGAACTACAACACTAAAGCTGTAATGCTTCATCACAGACATTATGAACTACAACACTAAAGCTGTAATGCTTCATCATAGACATGAACTACAACACTAAAGCTGTAATGCTTCATCACAGACATGAACTACAACACTAAAGCTGTAATGCTTCATCACAGACATGAACTACAACACTAAAGCTGTAATGCTTCATCACAGACATGAACTACAACACTAAAGCTGTAATGCTTCATCATAGACATGAACTACAACACTAAAGCTGTAATGCTTCATCATAGACATGAACTACAACACTAAAGCTGTAATGCTTCATCATAGACATTATGAACTACAACACTAAAGCTGTAATGCTTCATCACAGACATTATGAACTACAACACTAAAGCTGTAATGCTTCATCACAGACATTATGAACTACAACACTAAAGCTGTAATGCTTCATCACAGACATGAACTACAACACTAAAGCTGTAATGCTTCATCATAGACATGAACTACAACACTAAAGCTGTAATGCTTCATCACAGACATTATGAACTACAACACTAAAGCTGTAATGCTTCATCACAGACATGAACTACAACACTAAAGCTGTAATGCTTCATCATAGACATGAACTACAACACTAAAGCTGTAATGCTTCATCACAGACATTATGAACTACAACACTAAAGCTGTAATGCTTCATCATAGACATGAACTACAACACTAAAGCTGTAATGCTTCATCATAGACATGAACTACAACACTAAAGCTGTAATGCTTCATCACAGACATTATGAACTACAACATTAAAGCTGTAATGCTTCATCACAGACATGAACTACAACACTAAAGCTGTAATGCTTCATCACAGACATGAACTACAACACTAAAGCTGTAATGCTTCATCATAGACATGAACTACAACACTAAAGCTGTAATGCTTCATCACAGACATTATGAACTACAACACTAAAGCTGTAATGCTTCATCATAGACATGAACTACAACACTAAAGCTGTAATGCTTCATCACAGACATTATGAACTACAACACTAAAGCTGTAATGCTTCATCACAGACATTATGAACTACAACACTAAAGCTGTAATGCTTCATCACAGACATGAACTACAACACTAAAGCTGTAATGCTTCATCATAGACATGAACTACAACACTAAAGCTGTAATGCTTCATCACAGACATTATGAACTACAACACTAAAGCTGTAATGCTTCATCATAGACATGAACTACAACACTAAAGCTGTAATGCTTCATCATAGACATGAACTACAACACTAAAGCTGTAATGCTTCATCACAGACATGAACTACAACACTAAAGCTGTAATGCTTCATCACAGACATGAACTACAACACTAAAGCTGTAATGCTTCATCACAGACATGAACTACAACACTAAAGCTGTAATGCTTCATCACAGACATGAACTACAACACTAAAGCTGTAATGCTTCATCATAGACATTATGAACTACAACACTAAAGCTGTAATGCTTCATCATAGACATGAACTACAACACTAAAGCTGTAATGCTTCATCACAGACATTATGAACTACAACACTAAAGCTGTAATGCTTCATCACAGACATGAACTACAACACTAAAGCTGTAATGCTTCATCACAGACATGAACTACAACACTAAAGCTGTAATGCTTCATCATAGACATGAACTACAACACTAAAGCTGTAATGCTTCATCATAGACATGAACTACAACACTAAAGCTGTAATGCTTCATCACAGACATGAACTACAACACTAAAGCTGTAATGCTTCATCACAGACATGAACTACAACACTAAAGCTGTAATGCTTCATCACAGACATGAACTACAACACTAAAGCTGTAATGCTTCATCACAGACATGAACTACAACACTAAAGCTGTAATGCTTCATCACAGACATTATGAACTACAACACTAAAGCTGTAATGCTTCATCACAGACATGAACTACAACACTAAAGCTGTAATGCTTCATCATAGACATGAACTACAACACTAAAGCTGTAATGCTTCATCACAGACATGAACTACAACACTAAAGCTGTAATGCTTCATCATAGACATTATGAACTACAACACTAAAGCTGTAATGCTTCATCACAGACATTATGAACTACAACACTAAAGCTGTAATGCTTCATCATAGACATTATGAACTACAACACTAAAGCTGTAATGCTTCATCACAGACATGAACTACAACACTAAAGCTGTAATGCTTCATCACAGACATGAACTACAACACTAAAGCTGTAATGCTTCATCACAGACATGAACTACAACACTAAAGCTGTAATGCTTCATCACAGACATGAACTACAACACTAAAGCTGTAATGCTTCATCACAGACATGAACTACAACACTAAAGCTGTAATGCTTCATCATAGACATGAACTACAACACTAAAGCTGTAATGCTTCATCATAGACATGAACTACAACACTAAAGCTGTAATGCTTCATCACAGACATGAACTACAACACTAAAGCTGTAATGCTTCATCATAGACATGAACTACAACACTAAAGCTGTAATGCTTCATCACAGACATGAACTACAACACTAAAGCTGTAATGCTTCATCACAGACATGAACTACAACACTAAAGCTGTAATGCTTCATCATAGACATGAACTACAACACTAAAGCTGTAATGCTTCATCACAGACATGAACTACAACACTAAAGCTGTAATGCTTCATCATAGACATGAACTACAACACTAAAGCTGTAATGCTTCATCACAGACATGAACTACAACACTAAAGCTGTAATGCTTCATCATAGACATTATGAACTACAACACTAAAGCTGTAATGCTTCATCACAGACATTATGAACTACAACACTAAAGCTGTAATGCTTCATCATAGACATTATGAACTACAACACTAAAGCTGTAATGCTTCATCACAGACATTATGAACTACAACACTAAAGCTGTAATGCTTCATCACAGACATGAACTACAACACTAAAGCTGTAATGCTTCATCACAGACATGAACTACAACACTAAAGCTGTAATGCTTCATCATAGACATGAACTACAACACTAAAGCTGTAATGCTTCATCACAGACATGAACTACAACACTAAAGCTGTAATGCTTCATCATAGACATTATGAACTACAACACTAAAGCTGTAATGCTTCATCACAGACATTATGAACTACAACACTAAAGCTGTAATGCTTCATCATAGACATTATGAACTACAACACTAAAGCTGTAATGCTTCATCACAGACATGAACTACAACACTAAAGCTGTAATGCTTCATCACAGACATGAACTACAACACTAAAGCTGTAATGCTTCATCACAGACATTATGAACTACAACACTAAAGCTGTAATGCTTCATCACAGACATTATGAACTACAACACTAAAGCTGTAATGCTTCATCATAGACATGAACTACAACACTAAAGCTGTAATGCTTCATCATAGACATGAACTACAACACTAAAGCTGTAATGCTTCATCACAGACATGAACTACAACACTAAAGCTGTAATGCTTCATCACAGACATGAACTACAACACTAAAGCTGTAATGCTTCATCACAGACATGAACTACAACACTAAAGCTGTAATGCTTCATCATAGACATGAACTACAACACTAAAGCTGTAATGCTTCATCATAGACATGAACTACAACACTAAAGCTGTAATGCTTCATCACAGACATTATGAACTACAACACTAAAGCTGTAATGCTTCATCATAGACATGAACTACAACACTAAAGCTGTAATGCTTCATCATAGACATGAACTACAACACTAAAGCTGTAATGCTTCATCACAGACATGAACTACAACACTAAAGCTGTAATGCTTCATCACAGACATGAACTACAACACTAAAGCTGTAATGCTTCATCACAGACATGAACTACAACACTAAAGCTGTAATGCTTCATCACAGACATGAACTACAACACTAAAGCTGTAATGCTTCATCATAGACATGAACTACAACACTAAAGCTGTAATGCTTCATCACAGACATTATGAACTACAACACTAAAGCTGTAATGCTTCATCACAGACATGAACTACAACACTAAAGCTGTAATGCTTCATCATAGACATGAACTACAACACTAAAGCTGTAATGCTTCATCACAGACATTATGAACTACAACACTAAAGCTGTAATGCTTCATCACAGACATGAACTACAACACTAAAGCTGTAATGCTTCATCATAGACATGAACTACAACACTAAAGCTGTAATGCTTCATCACAGACATTATGAACTACAACACTAAAGCTGTAATGCTTCATCACAGACATGAACTACAACACTAAAGCTGTAATGCTTCATCACAGACATGAACTACAACACTAAAGCTGTAATGCTTCATCACAGACATTATGAACTACAACACTAAAGCTGTAATGCTTCATCACAGACATGAACTACAACACTAAAGCTGTAATGCTTCATCATAGACATTATGAACTACAACACTAAAGCTGTAATGCTTCATCACAGACATGAACTACAACACTAAAGCTGTAATGCTTCATCACAGACATGAACTACAACACTAAAGCTGTAATGCTTCATCATAGACATTATGAACTACAACACTAAAGCTGTAATGCTTCATCACAGACATTATGAACTACAACACTAAAGCTGTAATGCTTCATCATAGACATGAACTACAACACTAAAGCTGTAATGCTTCATCACAGACATTATGAACTACAACACTAAAGCTGTAATGCTTCATCATAGACATGAACTACAACACTAAAGCTGTAATGCTTCATCACAGACATTATGAACTACAACACTAAAGCTGTAATGCTTCATCACAGACATGAACTACAACACTAAAGCTGTAATGCTTCATCACAGACATGAACTACAACACTAAAGCTGTAATGCTTCATCACAGACATGAACTACAACACTAAAGCTGTAATGCTTCATCACAGACATGAACTACAACACTAAAGCTGTAATGCTTCATCACAGACATGAACTACAACACTAAAGCTGTAATGCTTCATCACAGACATTATGAACTACAACACTAAAGCTGTAATGCTTCATCACAGACATGAACTACAACACTAAAGCTGTAATGCTTCATCATAGACATGAACTACAACACTAAAGCTGTAATGCTTCATCATAGACATGAACTACAACACTAAAGCTGTAATGCTTCATCACAGACATGAACTACAACACTAAAGCTGTAATGCTTCATCATAGACATGAACTACAACACTAAAGCTGTAATGCTTCATCACAGACATGAACTACAACACTAAAGCTGTAATGCTTCATCACAGACATGAACTACAACACTAAAGCTGTAATGCTTCATCACAGACATTATGAACTACAACACTAAAGCTGTAATGCTTCATCACAGACATGAACTACAACACTAAAGCTGTAATGCTTCATCATAGACATGAACTACAACACTAAAGCTGTAATGCTTCATCATAGACATGAACTACAACACTAAAGCTGTAATGCTTCATCACAGACATGAACTACAACACTAAAGCTGTAATGCTTCATCACAGACATGAACTACAACACTAAAGCTGTAATGCTTCATCATAGACATGAACTACAACACTAAAGCTGTAATGCTTCATCACAGACATGAACTACAACACTAAAGCTGTAATGCTTCATCACAGACATGAACTACAACACTAAAGCTGTAATGCTTCATCATAGACATGAACTACAACACTAAAGCTGTAATGCTTCATCACAGACATGAACTACAACACTAAAGCTGTAATGCTTCATCACAGACATGAACTACAACACTAAAGCTGTAATGCTTCATCACAGACATGAACTACAATACTAAAGCTGTAATGCTTCATCACAGACATGAACTACAACACTAAAGCTGTAATGCTTCATCATAGACATTATGAACTACAACACTAAAGCTGTAATGCTTCATCATAGACATGAACTACAACACTAAAGCTGTAATGCTTCATCACAGACATTATGAACTACAACACTAAAGCTGTAATGCTTCATCACAGACATGAACTACAACACTAAAGCTGTAATGCTTCATCACAGACATGAACTACAACACTAAAGCTGTAATGCTTCATCACAGACATGAACTACAACACTAAAGCTGTAATGCTTCATCACAGACATTATGAACTACAACACTAAAGCTGTAATGCTTCATCACAGACATGAACTACAACACTAAAGCTGTAATGCTTCATCACAGACATTATGAACTACAACACTAAAGCTGTAATGCTTCATCACAGACATGAACTACAACACTAAAGCTGTAATGCTTCATCATAGACATGAACTACAACACTAAAGCTGTAATGCTTCATCACAGACATTATGAACTACAACACTAAAGCTGTAATGCTTCATCACAGACATTATGAACTACAACACTAAAGCTGTAATGCTTCATCACAGACATGAACTACAACACTAAAGCTGTAATGCTTCATCACAGACATTATGAACTACAACACTAAAGCTGTAATGCTTCATCACAGACATGAACTACAACACTAAAGCTGTAATGCTTCATCACAGACATGAACTACAACACTAAAGCTGTAATGCTTCATCACAGACATGAACTACAACACTAAAGCTGTAATGCTTCATCACAGACATGAACTACAACACTAAAGCTGTAATGCTTCATCACAGACATTATGAACTACAACACTAAAGCTGTAATGCTTCATCATAGACATGAACTACAACACTAAAGCTGTAATGCTTCATCACAGACATTATGAACTACAACACTAAAGCTGTAATGCTTCATCACAGACATGAACTACAACACTAAAGCTGTAATGCTTCATCACAGACATGAACTACAACACTAAAGCTGTAATGCTTCATCATAGACATGAACTACAACACTAAAGCTGTAATGCTTCATCATAGACATGAACTACAACACTAAAGCTGTAATGCTTCATCATAGACATGAACTACAACACTAAAGCTGTAATGCTTCATCACAGACATGAACTACAACACTAAAGCTGTAATGCTTCATCACAGACATTATGAACTACAACACTAAAGCTGTAATGCTTCATCACAGACATGAACTACAACACTAAAGCTGTAATGCTTCATCACAGACATTATGAACTACAACACTAAAGCTGTAATGCTTCATCACAGACATGAACTACAACACTAAAGCTGTAATGCTTCATCACAGACATTATGAACTACAACACTAAAGCTGTAATGCTTCATCACAGACATGAACTACAACACTAAAGCTGTAATGCTTCATCACAGACATGAACTACAACACTAAAGCTGTAATGCTTCATCACAGACATTATGAACTACAACACTAAAGCTGTAATGCTTCATCATAGACATTATGAACTACAACACTAAAGCTGTAATGCTTCATCACAGACATTATGAACTACAACACTAAAGCTGTAATGCTTCATCATAGACATTATGAACTACAACACTAAAGCTGTAATGCTTCATCACAGACATGAACTACAACACTAAAGCTGTAATGCTTCATCACAGACATGAACTACAACACTAAAGCTGTAATGCTTCATCACAGACATGAACTACAACACTAAAGCTGTAATGCTTCATCACAGACATGAACTACAACACTAAAGCTGTAATGCTTCATCACAGACATTATGAACTACAACACTAAAGCTGTAATGCTTCATCATAGACATGAACTACAACACTAAAGCTGTAATGCTTCATCACAGACATGAACTACAACACTAAAGCTGTAATGCTTCATCACAGACATGAACTACAACACTAAAGCTGTAATGCTTCATCACAGACATGAACTACAACACTAAAGCTGTAATGCTTCATCATAGACATGAACTACAACACTAAAGCTGTAATGCTTCATCATAGACATGAACTACAACACTAAAGCTGTAATGCTTCATCATAGACATTATGAACTACAACACTAAAGCTGTAATGCTTCATCACAGACATTATGAACTACAACACTAAAGCTGTAATGCTTCATCACAGACATTATGAACTACAACACTAAAGCTGTAATGCTTCATCACAGACATGAACTACAACACTAAAGCTGTAATGCTTCATCATAGACATGAACTACAACACTAAAGCTGTAATGCTTCATCACAGACATTATGAACTACAACACTAAAGCTGTAATGCTTCATCACAGACATGAACTACAACACTAAAGCTGTAATGCTTCATCATAGACATGAACTACAACACTAAAGCTGTAATGCTTCATCACAGACATTATGAACTACAACACTAAAGCTGTAATGCTTCATCATAGACATGAACTACAACACTAAAGCTGTAATGCTTCATCATAGACATGAACTACAACACTAAAGCTGTAATGCTTCATCACAGACATTATGAACTACAACATTAAAGCTGTAATGCTTCATCACAGACATGAACTACAACACTAAAGCTGTAATGCTTCATCACAGACATGAACTACAACACTAAAGCTGTAATGCTTCATCATAGACATGAACTACAACACTAAAGCTGTAATGCTTCATCACAGACATTATGAACTACAACACTAAAGCTGTAATGCTTCATCACAGACATGAACTACAACACTAAAGCTGTAATGCTTCATCACAGACATGAACTACAACACTAAAGCTGTAATGCTTCATCACAGACATGAACTACAACACTAAAGCTGTAATGCTTCATCACAGACATGAACTACAACACTAAAGCTGTAATGCTTCATCACAGACATTATGAACTACAACACTAAAGCTGTAATGCTTCATCACAGACATTATGAACTACAACACTAAAGCTGTAATGCTTCATCACAGACATGAACTACAACACTAAAGCTGTAATGCTTCATCATAGACATGAACTACAACACTAAAGCTGTAATGCTTCATCACAGACATGAACTACAACACTAAAGCTGTAATGCTTCATCACAGACATGAACTACAACACTAAAGCTGTAATGCTTCATCACAGACATTATGAACTACAACACTAAAGCTGTAATGCTTCATCACAGACATTATGAACTACAACACTAAAGCTGTAATGCTTCATCACAGACATGAACTACAACACTAAAGCTGTAATGCTTCATCACAGACATGAACTACAACACTAAAGCTGTAATGCTTCATCATAGACATGAACTACAACACTAAAGCTGTAATGCTTCATCATAGACATGAACTACAACACTAAAGCTGTAATGCTTCATCACAGACATGAACTACAACACTAAAGCTGTAATGCTTCATCACAGACATTATGAACTACAACACTAAAGCTGTAATGCTTCATCACAGACATTATGAACTACAACACTAAAGCTGTAATGCTTCATCATAGACATGAACTACAACACTAAAGCTGTAATGCTTCATCACAGACATTATGAACTACAACACTAAAGCTGTAATGCTTCATCACAGACATGAACTACAACACTAAAGCTGCAATGCTTCATCATAGACATGAACTACAACACTAAAGCTGTAATGCTTCATCACAGACATTATGAACTACAACACTAAAGCTGTAATGCTTCATCACAGACATGAACTACAACACTAAAGCTGTAATGCTTCATCACAGACATGAACTACAACACTAAAGCTGTAATGCTTCATCACAGACATGAACTACAACACTAAAGCTGTAATGCTTCATCACAGACATGAACTACAACACTAAAGCTGTAATGCTTCATCATAGACATGAACTACAACACTAAAGCTGTAATGCTTCATCATAGACATTATGAACTACAACACTAAAGCTGTAATGCTTCATCACAGACATGAACTACAACACTAAAGCTGTAATGCTTCATCACAGACATGAACTACAACACTAAAGCTGTAATGCTTCATCACAGACATTATGAACTACAACACTAAAGCTGCAATGCTTCATCACAGACATGAACTACAACACTAAAGCTGTAATGCTTCATCACAGACATGAACTACAACACTAAAGCTGTAATGCTTCATCACAGACATTATGAACTACAACACTAAAGCTGTAATGCTTCATCATAGACATGAACTACAACACTAAAGCTGTAATGCTTCATCATAGACATGAACTACAACACTAAAGCTGTAATGCTTCATCACAGACATGAACTACAACACTAAAGCTGTAATGCTTCATCACAGACATGAACTACAACACTAAAGCTGTAATGCTTCATCATAGACATTATGAACTACAACACTAAAGCTGTAATGCTTCATCACAGACATGAACTACAACACTAAAGCTGTAATGCTTCATCACAGACATGAACTACAACACTAAAGCTGTAATGCTTCATCACAGACATTATGAACTACAACACTAAAGCTGTAATGCTTCATCACAGACATTATGAACTACAACACTAAAGCTGTAATGCTTCATCACAGACATGAACTACAACACTAAAGCTGTAATGCTTCATCACAGACATGAACTACAACACTAAAGCTGTAATGCTTCATCATAGACATGAACTACAACACTAAAGCTGTAATGCTTCATCATAGACATGAACTACAACACTAAAGCTGTAATGCTTCATCATAGACATGAACTACAACACTAAAGCTGTAATGCTTCATCACAGACATTATGAACTACAACACTAAAGCTGTAATGCTTCATCACAGACATTATGAACTACAACACTAAAGCTGTAATGCTTCATCACAGACATGAACTACAACACTAAAGCTGTAATGCTTCATCACAGACATGAAATACAACACTAAAGCTGTAATGCTTCATCACAGACATGAACTACAACACTAAAGCTGTAATGCTTCATCACAGACATGAACTACAACACTAAAGCTGTAATGCTTCATCACAGACATGAAATACAACACTAAAGCTGTAATGCTTCATCACAGACATGAACTACAACACTAAAGCTGTAATGCTTCATCATAGACATGAACTACAACACTAAAGCTGTAATGCTTCATCACAGACATGAACTACAACACTAAAGCTGTAATGCTTCATCACAGACATGAACTACAACACTAAAGCTGTAATGCTTCATCACAGACATGAACTACAACACTAAAGCTGTAATGCTTCATCACAGACATGAACTACAACACTAAAGCTGTAATGCTTCATCACAGACATTATGAACTACAACACTAAAGCTGTAATGCTTCATCACAGACATGAACTACAACACTAAAGCTGTAATGCTTCATCACAGACATGAACTACAACACTAAAGCTGTAATGCTTCATCATAGACATGAACTACAACACTAAAGCTGTAATGCTTCATCATAGACATGAACTACAACACTAAAGCTGTAATGCTTCATCATAGACATGAACTACAACACTAAAGCTGTAATGCTTCATCACAGACATTATGAACTACAACACTAAAGCTGTAATGCTTCATCACAGACATTATGAACTACAACACTAAAGCTGTAATGCTTCATCATAGACATGAACTACAACACTAAAGCTGTAATGCTTCATCATAGACATGAACTACAACACTAAAGCTGTAATGCTTCATCACAGACATTATGAACTACAACACTAAAGCTGTAATGCTTCATCACAGACATTATGAACTACAACACTAAAGCTGTAATGCTTCATCACAGACATTATGAACTACAACACTAAAGCTGTAATGCTTCATCACAGACATGAACTACAACACTAAAGCTGTAATGCTTCATCACAGACATTATGAACTACAACACTAAAGCTGTAATGCTTCATCACAGACATTATGAACTACAACACTAAAGCTGTAATGCTTCATCATAGACATGAACTACAACACTAAAGCTGTAATGCTTCATCACAGACATGAACTACAACACTAAAGCTGTAATGCTTCATCACAGACATTATGAACTACAACACTAAAGCTGTAATGCTTCATCACAGACATGAACTACAACACTAAAGCTGTAATGCTTCATCATAGACATGAACTACAACACTAAAGCTGTAATGCTTCATCACAGACATTATGAACTACAACACTAAAGCTGTAATGCTTCATCACAGACATTATGAACTACAACACTAAAGCTGTAATGCTTCATCACAGACATTATGAACTACAACACTAAAGCTGTAATGCTTCATCATAGACATGAACTACAACACTAAAGCTGTAATGCTTCATCACAGACATGAACTACAACACTAAAGCTGTAATGCTTCATCACAGACATGAACTACAACACTAAAGCTGTAATGCTTCATCACAGACATTATGAACTACAATACCTCACAGGCAGAGCAGAAGCATATTGCTTTGATTATTACTTGTATTTGATCACAATTGTGTCGTGTCAAGACACAATTGTGATCAAATACAAGTAATAATCAAAGCTATATGAAGCTGTTGAGCAAGTGAAAGCCTTCCTGTATGTATATATTCCAGGTGTGTTCCTGTCTCAGGTAGAATATGATGACTTTGTCCTGACCTGACTTCATAATGCTGCTTTTATGTTTCAAAGCAGACTCATCACTGCTCATAGTACAGTCTGCTCAGCTGATTAATTGATGATGAAGATAACTGTCAGCGTGTAATAAAACAGAATGTAATGTTCACTTCTTGGTGAAAGGTCATTTGAGGCTGTGTGGCTTTGTTTCCTATTGAGTTTGACTGGTGTCCTGAGTGCTGTTTCTAATATGTCTTTCTAATATTTAGTCTACCCTCATTAATGTAAAACACGACCAGTAGCATGAGCAACAGAGTCTGTAGCTAACAGGTTAAGTTAGTGTTTATGAATGATAAAACCTAGCCTATAACACTGTGTGTGTAACTTTATAACACTGTATATGTAACTATAACACTGTGTGTAACTTTATAACACTGTGTGTGTAACTTTATAACACTGTGTGTGTAACTTTATAACACTGTGTGTAACTTTATAACACTGTGTGTAACTTTATAACACTGTATATGTAACTATAACACTGTGTGTAACTATAACACTGTATATGTAACTATAACACTGTGTGTAACTTTATAACACTGTATATGTAACTATAACACTGTGTGTAACTATAACACTGTATATGTAACTATAACACTGTGTGTAACTTTATAACACTGTATATGTAACTATAACACTGTGTGTAACTTTATAACACTGTGTGTGTAACTTTATAACACTGTGTGTGTAACTTTATAACACTGTGTGTAACTTTATAACACTGTGTGTAACTTTATAACACTGTATATGTAACTATAACACTGTGTGTAACTATAACACTGTATATGTAACTATAACACTGTGTGTAACTTTATAACACTGTATATGTAACTATAACACTGTGTGTAACTTTATAACACTGTATGTGTAACTTTATAACACTGTGTATGTAACTATAACACTGTGTGTAACTATAACACTGTATATGTAACTATAACACTGTGTGTAACTTTATAACACTGTGTATGTAACTATAACACTGTGTGTAACTATAACACTGTGTATGTAACTATAACACTGTGTGTAACTTTATAACACTGTATATGTAACTATAACACTGTGTGTAACTTTATAACACTGTATGTGTAACTTTATAACACTGTGTATGTAACTATAACACTGTGTGTAACTATAACACTGTATATGTAACTATAACACTGTGTGTAACTTTATAACACTGTGTGTGTAACTTTATAACACTGTGTATGTAACTATAACACTGTGTGTAACTATAACACTGTATATGTAACTATAACACTGTGTCTTCCTCTCTGTTGAACAGACTCATGAGTGACTCTGAAGAGACAAACATCTTCTGGGAGTCCTGGACTCGGACGCCTGAGAAAGGGAAGAGGAAAAAAGAGTCCAAAAAGGAGAACAGATGCCTGAAACGCAAAAACAACATGACCGTGAAAACCGATGAGAACATCCAGAAGAAGAAGAAAAAGAAAAACTCAAAATGCAAAGATGCAGCGGAGGGAAAGAAAGAGAAGAAAAGAAGGAAGAAGAAAGACGGGACGGCCGTGAAAGGAGATGCCAGTGTGATGCTCACACAGAGCAGCGGTGCTGAGAAGAAGAAGCCTCACACACTGCCTCCACACAGCGTGGACCAAGACCGCAAGAAGAAAAGAAAAAGAAAAAAGAAAGTGGCGTTTGACCTCGCGGCGAGAGACGCCGGGAGCTCTCCGGTCTCGTTGCCGGGGTTCAGCTACACACCGGCCACCGGGTCCCAGGGCACCAGTGAGGACGTGAACAGCCAGGACCTGTTCATCACCCAGAAGACCTTCAGGACACCGCAGCCGTCCAGCGGTGAAGCCAGCGATGAAGCCCTCGCTACAAGTCCTCAGGGCTTCACAGCTGGAGACGAGCTGCAGCATCTGGGAGGACCGTACGTACGCTCCCATCACAGAAAGACAAGCGTGCATACGCAGAAGACACAGACACTGCAGGTGCTCACAGGAGAAGAGGAAGAAGAGGAAGAGGAGCGGTTCGGCAAAGCACCTCAGGATCTGAAGAAGGGGAAACGGGTCAAAGCAAAGCTGACCGAGGAGAAAGCAGCCGCTCAGCCTGCACACAGTGCGCTGGAGGCAAAGTCAGAGGGACGCTCCCGTCCGTCCAGCCGGCGTTCTCCTTCCCGTCTGTCCCGTGTTTCCTCGGCGCCTCCCTCCACCTCCACTTCCACCCAGACGGAGAACTTCTTCACCACCGAACTCTCCTCTTACCTCCACTTCTGCCAACGAGGTCGAGTGACTGAGCACCTGGAGGACTTGCAACCGTTGGACCTGAGCTTGCCACGGAGAGCCAGAACAGACCCGGGGGCGTGTCGGTCTTTACCGGGAGAGGTCCGAGGCGGAGGCCACGCAGAGCCCGGCCTGCATCCATCCGGATCCTCGGGCGTGAAGGACGAGCCCTCTGGCCTTCACCCCTGCACTCAAGGTCAAAGGGAACCTGGTCTGAGAACCCAGTCAGAGCCCAGGTCTGCAGACGCCACGCCCTCCAGCGAGGACGAGCCCGCCGGGCGCAGCGGAAAGCCAGACCTGACCCAGGTGAGACCCCATGACCTCCTGCTGTTCTCACACCAATAACCAATGGAATACTTCTCTCTCTCCATCCCTTTGTCCTCAGACTTCAATCAGTCCTGTTTGTCCAACGTAGTTTACAGAGGAGAGAAGCGATCTGAATCCAATGCATCTTAACATCGTCTCTGTCAAACTCATGTTATAAACCACTCTAACGTACCACAGTACCTGAACACCACTTTAAACTACGTGAACAACTGCATTACTGCTCTGAAAAGATGTAAACATTCTATATTTCTCTTATTGTCAACAAACCCAAAAGACCAAAATCATTACAAATTCATCCCGTTAAGAAATATTGTATATGATCTTCTTCCTCTGTCCATAGAGCTCCATTACATCCATCAAAACAAACACTAGTTCACTGCTAATCCTTTGCTGAAAAGAGTCTCCATCAGATGCAGCACTGTGACGGTGGATGAATCTTCTTTTATAGTTTGGATGAACGTGTGATTCTCTGTCTGTAGGAAACAATGTAAACAGCAGCTCATGTCAATGTAAATCAATGGGAGGGTCCGGTCAGGAGAACCAAGGGTTTAAGTCTCAAACACAAACAGACATCTAACATCTAACAAGCTGCATGGTTTTATTGGGCAACAGCAACACGACTTGTATTCAATCATAAATGATCATTATATGTTGTGGATTGCAACACATAACAGTGCAAATGTGAGTCTTCTGCAAATCTAAAAAAAGCTGAAACAGACAGATCCATACCTCCATTTGCAGGTTTTAGGTGACGCCTTCAAAGGCACAAGTCATCCATCAATAAGGCCACAAGTGGTATTAAAATGTCTTCAATCTTTTCTCAGACTGAGACATGAAGTAGGGCTTTATGACTTGTTGCATTGGAAGCGCTCAACATAGTTGGGACCATGATTGTAATTACACTTTGTTTGAATAAAGTTCTGACCACCAGGAAAGAGGATCCAAAGAGGTTTTAAACGGTTTGATAGGAGTCAAGGCCGTGGAGTCCTACATGAGAACACACGCCAGCTGTTCCTCACAAAAAGCCATATTTTCTGTCAATACATTGTTTTATATATCATTGGTCATGAATGACATTACAGAGTCTTACATCCTCAAACAACTCATGTTCATATAAACCTGTCGGCCCACGGAACAAAGCTGAAACCCAGAGTAGAGGCGGTTGTGTCTCAGTCCCTCATGTAAACTATTGTCTGCTAACAGGCGGGATGTGTCGGTCACCATCACGTGTTACGAAGGTCACAGAACGCGTGACCTGTTCAGTAACAGCTTCATGTGGCTTCAGGTGAGGGCGGTCCAGATGAGGCTCAACGAGTCCTTCTTCTTCAGGACCAAAGGAGAGGGACGGTCCCCCAGGCCAGCGTCCCCGCTGATGAAGCTGGTCCAGGGCAGAGAGCTGCAACACAGGAAGCACTGAGGCGCATCACGGGAAGCGAGGCTTCCTGATCAGTGCTGCACGTTGAGGTTCTTTGCTCCAGCCCTTTACGGCCTGCAGCAGGTCAGCAGGTCACGATGCTCCGACAGTCCTGAGAGAAGAGAACGTTGTGATGATGGACGTTATGAGGAAGACTAAGAAGAATCCAGTCATCACACAATTCATGTCATTCTCATATTAATGTGACTTCATCTGTTCCAATGTTGGAATTGTCAAGTTAGACTTTTCTGTGTTGGCCTAGCATTTGCAGTGCAGAGTGTTACTGCCTCAGATATGTTCAGTTACAGCTTTCTGATGTTTTCAGGAAGCTGTCTGTTAATGAAAGCACATCTTTTATCAATTAGTGTATTTATTGTGTATAACCAGAGTTTTACTACTGTACAGTCTTTAAGATGTATTGTTGTTTCAATGAAGCACGTTACGTTGTGTATTATTATCTTTATTCACCTCAATAGCAATGAGCACGTCATCCTTCATTCTGCCTCACTACCAACCAAATGTTCAGCATTCACTGGGATGCTTTGTCATGTACAGACTGGTCTTCTAGCTGTTGTGACTGTAACATATTAAACTTTTAACACACTTATTTTGCATTGAACTTCCTTAATTCTGCCTCATGTCCTGCAACGGGTCCATTTCCTTTAGATCGCTACCAACATGTGGATTACAGCATTTCATGGAGGAAGCAACACTCGACTATTAAACTCCATCGTAGCTGTGCTTGTAATGTGCTGATGCTACTTTGACCTTTCATCAAGAGACGAATAGGTCCAGAACCGCAACAGAACTGGACTGGAGTTCAACAGAGCAGAAGGAGAACGGGCTAGTTGTGTAGAGAACAGAACAGGCTAGTTGTGTAGAGAACAGAACAGGCTAGTTGTGTAGAGAACAGAACAGGCTAGTTGTGTAGAGAACAGAACAGGCTAGTTGTGTAGAGAACAGAACAGGCTAGTTGTGTAGAGAACAGAACAGGCTAGTTGTGTAGAGAACAGAACAGGCTAGTTGTGTAGAGAACAGAACAGGCTAGTTGTGTAGAGAACAGAACAGGCTAGTTGTGTAGAGAACAGAACAGGCTAGTTGTGTAGAGAACAGAACAGGCTAGTTGTGTAGAGACCAGAACAGGCTAGTTGTGTAGAGACCAGAACAGGCTAGTTGTGTAGAGAACAGAACAGGCTAGTTGTGTAGAGACCAGAAGGAGGCTAGTTGTGTAGAGAACAGAACAGGCTAGTTGTGTAGAGAACAGAACAGGCTAGTTGTGTAGAGACCAGAACAGGCTAGTTGTGTAGAGAACAGAACAGGCTAGTTGTGTAGAGAACAGAACAGGCTAGTTGTGTAGAGAACAGAACAGGCTAGTTGTGTAGAGAACAGAACAGGCTAGTTGTGTAGAGAACAGAACAGGCTAGTTGTGTAGAGAACAGAACAGGCTAGTTGTGTAGAGAACAGAACAGGCTAGTTGTGTAGAGAACAGAACAGGCTAGTTGTGTAGAGAACAGAACAGGCTAGTTGTGTAGAGAACAGAACAGGCTAGTTGTGTAGAGAACAGAACAGGCTAGTTGTGTAGAGAACAGAACAGGCTAGTTGTGTAGAGAACAGAACAGGCTAGTTGTGTAGAGAACAGAACAGGCTAGTTGTGTAGAGACCAGAACAGGCTAGTTGTGTAGAGACCAGAACAGGCTAGTTGTGTAGAGAACAGAACAGGCTAGTTGTGTAGAGACCAGAAGGAGGCTAGTTGTGTAGAGAACAGAACAGGCTAGTTGTGTAGAGAACAGAACAGGCTAGTTGTGTAGAGACCAGAACAGGCTAGTTGTGTAGAGACCAGAACAGGCTAGTTGTGTAGAGAACAGAACAGGCTAGTTGTGTAGAGAACAGAACAGGCTAGTTGTGTAGAGAACAGAACAGGCTAGTTGTGTAGAGAACAGAACAGGCTAGTTGTGTAGAGAACAGAACAGGCTAGTTGTGTAGAGAACAGAACAGGCTAGTTGTGTCTGAAGAGCTTGATCCCGATCCAGCTCCAGAGGTGGAAGAAGACGTAGACCGGGATGGTGACGGGCAGCAGCAGGCTGTAGAAACACAGACTGCTGCTGCTGGTGCAGCCCTGAGGGAAGTCCTCGTCCACGGCAGCCGAGTAGAACAAACCCAGCAGCGACACCATGGGGACCAGGCCCACCATCACGGAGAGGGAGAACATGCTGCGGACGCTTCTGATCACTCTAACAGGTGATGGAGGGCATGTTCTGTTAGCCGGTGGATAGGACGCAGTATAGGTTCTTACTGGAATACAATGTCAACTTAAGCCGAGCAGGGTCCAGTTCAGTGCAACAGCCTTCAAGTCTTGGCTTGGTTCAGGTGCGTGATGAGGTTCTAGTCTCGTGTTGGGGAGCTGGAGGCCTCCGGGTCTTTCTGCAGGAGCCGGGCTTCCTGAGGGATCATGTTGGGGATGCCGTCGATGACGGGATAAGCGATGCCCAGCTCCTCGTTGATCAGCTCGTTGGTCTCAGCCTCGTACCTGTGAAGAGACCGAGGGTTGACCAATGATTTCAGGACTTCTCCATGACTTTTAACCAAATGTCCATGACAAACATTTAGTGACATCTGGGTGTAAACATGAAAAAGTGAGTAAATGTAGTATTTAAACTAACAATGAGAATACAAAGCATACAGTAAACCTTAAATGACTCAAATGAATGAGACAATAGTTTGATTAAAAGAATAAACATTTATATAGATGCCTGTATGTATGCCTGCTATATTTTGAGTCTTTCTTTTAAAAGCATATTCATTATTTCAAACTCAGCGTAAATAAGTCATCTTTCCCACAGCACCTGAACGTTGCATCAGTCACTCCCCACGAACCACAAGTTATGACACTCAGAATACCAGAGTTTATCTCTACATTTATGAATTTAATCTCGAGTTTTTTTATATTGCCAACCTTGTTTTTAAAACCCTAATGACCCTAATATGTCGCCGTAGATTGAAGTGTATTTCATCGTTTTAAAAACACATGACCCCAATACGTCGCCGTAGATTGAAACATTTCATCGTTTTAAAAACAAATGACCCTAATATGTGGCCGTAGACTGAAGTGTCGCATCTTTTTTGGGCACTAAAGAGGCCGCACATCCGCCGTCACGTTAGCCGTCCTTCAGTCTCACCTCAGCGGCTTCTTGGACAGCGGACACACCAGGAGCTCCAGCAGAGAGCCGTCAAAAGGCCGCGGAGCATCCGAGAAGCTCCTGCCCGACGCGGACACGGCGGCTAGCCTCACAGCAGTCTGCACACGGCCCGCTTCCGTCACCAGGCGACCCGCAACACCGCGATACATGACCAGCCTGTCAGACCAGCGAGGAGAAGACCCGGATGTAGAAAGAGAACGGACAGGAAGCACAGGCACCGTGTCACCTCTTCCTGTGAACTAACCAGGGTTATCGTTAGTTCCGCTTATGGACTTCTTTAGCGACCCCCCATGTCCAGTCTACGGCCCGGTCCCCGTGTTAGGGACATTTTCCATAACTTTGTGGAGATCTGACAATGGCAGATTTTATTTTATGCTTTGTCTTTCTTTTGTTTGTCTTTTATTTTCTCTGCGGCTGCCCCCCTGACTTGTTGGATTAACTGTACATGAATGTATTTTGCCGTTTGCTACTGTCAATTTATGAAATTGTATTATTGAATAAAAAAAAGAAAGGAAAAAAAGAAATCAACAACCTTTAACCGGAAGTGTGACGTTAGGCGCGCATGCGCAGTACACTTCTTCTTCTACGTTTTTCCTTCTACACTTTAGACGCATTTATGTGTTGTCCACAGGACATTATGTGTTGTCCATAGTAATATGGTTAATACAAATGCATAAAGCAAAAACAAAATTCCCCATGTTAGAGGTCTAGACCCTCAAACCCTGAATCCTCAGGACTGATGACGTCACCTGGTACCTGGCTGAGTGAGACTTGATGGTGTAACTATGAATAGGCTCGTTCGAGATGAGCCAGTTCTGCGCAGAATCGACCGGCGGCGATCAGCTACACACACATTTATACATAAATATATATTTATAAACACATATGAATAAATCCAAACGTGATCTGTAAACTACAAGTAGACAAAAGTTCGGAACTAACAGGAAGTCATTTTCTCTGTGACTTCCTGTGTGTACTTTGAAGGCAGCCTAAAACTGTCCGACTTGATCGCAGTTTCTTGTGAACGCCTCCTGCTGCGAACGAGCCTAATGACAGCGCTTTGCTGCAACACATCACGTGACTACATAAAAACATATTGTGTACAATTGTGTATTTATTTTATACTTTAACTCACTGATTTGAACGTCTTCAGGCTCTTTCCTCACGAGATGAGACGTCGTTTCAAATGATCAATTTACTCGTTTGTGTCAAAACAACTTCAATAACAAAACGAAATGCTTGATGAATAAATATGTATATATATATATATATATATATATATATATATATATATATATATATATATATACCCACGTGTCTTTTTGTTTACCTTTTTTTACGTCTCCATGCTTCCATGGTAACTGTGTGTTTAACGTCACATTGCTATGAACTGTGGGTAATTCCCTTTCTGTAAATCAGCATCTAATGCTGCCTTACTAAAGGGTTGATAAAGGCTCAACATGTCTGAGGGACTCAAACACTCTACGATGTGAAAGGGACAGAACCAAACCCTCAAGGAGCAGCGGCAGAGATTTGTTTATTAAATAACATGATCTAATAAATTGTGAGGCAGTTGATATAACATATATGACATATACAATATATGACATATAATGACTATAGTCATACATGTGAGATGTTTCCTCATCTGTCCGCATGGTGGCAGTGTTGCACTCTTCAGCTCGGTAGAGCTCACTGTGTGATTTGATCTCAATATGGATCCAGAGTCTAAAAAGAACATTTAAACAATATCAATTGCTACAATAGTCATGCAATTCTTTTCCATTAATGAACTGCACCTGGTGAGTAATATAGTAAGTATTGTGGTCACAGACACATCAGTTAAATGGACTCTACCTCTTCATGCAGTTCTGGTTCAGAAACATATTCATCACATACAAGGGGCCACCTGCAGTGTTGGGACGGCCACACAGCGGCTTTGTTCTGGAAGCAGGACGCTCTACACAGAGGTTACGTAGAGGTCAACCAGATTTATTTCACCAGCAGTACCTCATTCTGCAGCAGCAGCATGATGTCCCAACATGAGGTCACAGCAGCATGAGGTCTCTCAGCAGCATGAGGTCTCACAGCATGAGGTCTCAGCAGCATGAGGTCTCACAGCATGAGGTCTCACAGCATGAGGTCTCACAGCATGAGGTCTCACAGCAGCATGAGGTCTCACAGCAGCATGAGGTCTCACAGCATGAGGTCTCAGCAGCAGCATGAGGTCTCACAGCAGCATGAGGTCTCAGCAGCAGCATGAGGTCTCACAGCATGAGGTCTCACAGCATGAGGTCTCACAGCATGAGGTCTCAGCAGCATGAGGTCTCACAGCAGCATGAGGTCTCAGCAGCAGCATGAGGTCTCACAGCATGAGGTCTCACAGCATGAGGTCTCAGCAGCAGCATGAGGTCTCACAGCAGCATGAGGTCTCAGCAGCAGCATGAGGTCTCACAGCATGAGGTCTCACAGCATGAGGTCTCACAGCATGAGGTCTCACAGCATGAGGTCTCACAGCATGAGGTCTCACAGCATGAGGTCTCACAGCATGAGGTCTCAGCAGCATGAGGTCTCACAGCATGAGGTCTCAGCAGCAGCATGAGGTCTCACAGCATGAGGTCTCAGCAGCATGAGGTCTCACAGCATGAGGTCTCACAGCATGAGGTCTCACAGCATGAGGTCTCAGCAGCATGAGGTCTCACAGCATGAGGTCTCAGCAGCAGCATGAGGTCTCAGCAGCAGCATGAGGTATCACAGCATGAGGTCTCAGCAGCATGAGGTCTCACAGCATGAGGTCTCAGCAGCATGAGGTCTCACAGCATGAGGTCTCAGCAGCAGCATGAGGTCTCAGCAGCAGCATGAGGTCTCAGCAGCAGCATGAGGTCTCACAGCAGCATGAGGTCTCACAGCAGCATGAGGTCTCAGCAGCATGAGGTCTAACAGCATGAGGTCTCAGCAGCAGCATGAGGTCTCAGCAGCATGAGGTCTCAGCAGCATGAGGTCTCAGCAGCATGAGGTCTCACAGCAGCATGAGGTCTAACAGCATGAGGTCTCAGCAGCAGCATGAGGTCTCAGCAGCAGCATGAGGTCTCAGCAGCATGAGGTCTCAGCAGCATGAGGTCTCACAGCAGCATGAGGTCTAACAGCATGAGGTCTGACAGCATGAGGTCTCTCAGCAGCATGAGGTCTCAGCAGCATGAGGTCTCAGCAGCATGAGGTCTCACAGCAGCATGAGGTCTCAGCAGCATGAGGTCTCAGCAGCATGAGGTCTCACAGCAGCATGAGGTCTCAGCAGCATGAGGTCTCACAGCATGAGGTCTCAGCAGCATGAGGTCTCACAGCATGAGGTCTCACAGCAGCATGAGGTCTCACAGCAGCATGAGGTCTCAGCAGCATGAGGTCTCACAGCAGCATGAGGTCTCAGCAGCATGAGGTCTCACAGCATGAGGTCTCACAGCAGCATGAGGTCTCACAGCAGCATGAGGTCTCAGCAGCATGAGGTCTCTCAGCAGCATGAGGTCTCAGCAGCATGAGGTCTCACAGCAGCATGAGGTCTCAGCAGCATGAGGTCTCAGCAGCATGAGGTCTCACAGCAGCATGAGGTCTCAGCAGCATGAGGTCTCAGCAGCATGAGGTCTCACAGCATGAGGTCTCAGCAGCATGAGGTCTCACAGCATGAGGTCTCAGCAGCAGCATGAGGTCTCAGCAGCATGAGGTCTCAGCAGCATGAGGTCTCACAGCATGAGGTCTCAGCAGCATGAGGTCTCACAGCATGAGGTCTCAGCAGCATGAGGTCTCAGCAGCATGAGGTCTCACAGCATGAGGTCTCAGCAGCATGAGGTCTCACAGCATGAGGTCTCACAGCAGCATGAGGTCTCACAGCAGCATGAGGTCTCAGCAGCATGAGGTCTCAGCAGCATGAGGTCTCACAGCAGCATGAGGTCTCAGCAGCATGAGGTCTCTCAGCAGCATGAGGTCTCAGCAGCATGAGGTCTCACAGCAGCATGAGGTCTCAGCAGCATGAGGTCTCACAGCATGAGGTCTCAGCAGCATGAGGTCTCAGCAGCATGAGGTCTCACAGCAGCATGAGGTCTCAGCAGCATGAGGTCTCAGCAGCATGAGGTCTCAGCAGCATGAGGTCTCACAGCATGAGGTCTCACAGCATGAGGTCTCAGCAGCATGAGGTCTCACAGCATGAGGTCTCACAGCAGCATGAGGTCTCAGCAGCATGAGGTCTCACAGCATGAGGTCTCAGCAGCAGCATGAGGTCTGGAGGCAGCGGGCGGGAGGTTTTCGTTCCATACTGACTCATATCTTTAAACATGAATAAAAGAGAAAAGAAACCTAGGAGTCAGGCTGCCTCCTCACCAACAGACGGCTCGGACTTGGCAGGAAAGTTAGTGGCTCCTCGTCAGAGTGGTTACAACATACTCAGAATCAGAATCAGAAACTGTTTATTAGCCAGGAATGTTTTCACAAACGAGGAATTTTACGAGGGAAGATCCCTCTTCATCGAGGGAAGATCCCTCTTCATCGATTGGCTGGTGCTTCAGACCTGGTTGAGCTCCATGAGGAGATGTGCACAAGGCCGTTTGTCCCAGTTAGGGAGAATGTGTATCTGTTATATACTGCAGCTCGTGAGTTATCTGCATGCAGGAGATCCTCACAGCAGCTTCTCCTCTTCCTCACCTAGCTCCCTACGAGTGGGAGGAAGAGCTGTGCTTGGAAGGCAGCAGCAGAGCGAGGCACTTTTCTTCTGACAGCTCCTTCATCCTCCTCCTCAGCGTCTCATCCCACAGCGCTGCTGTCCTGTCAGAGCGTTCACCGGTTCACAGATACAGAGTTCAGGTGAAGACTTCTTCAGGCGGTTTTCAGGTCTGCTCTCCGGTGTGTGTTGAGGAGATGTCTTCAGGTGAACAGTGACAGACTCCACTGAGCTTTCACTAGAACAGCTGATCGAGACTATGACTCAGACTGAAGCGCAGGTAGAAAATCCACTGGTGTTTCATGATGAATGGGTGAATCCTTCATCATAGAATGTGTTCTCATTAGTCTAATTACCAGTGACCCAGTTACTGAGTTGATGGTAATGCATAATTACTCCTCCCCAGTTTCCACAATATTAACAAAGTAAAAGCCTTCATTTCCACCTTTTATGATCTCATCTTGTTTGTAGGAATTCACGTATAAGTTCATGTTTTACCTGCAAGCTGACTTCTGCTTACAGAACTGCAATGATAACTAATACTTCAAATGTTACCTTTGCTACAGAATTATAATAAAATGTTAACATAATGTATTCTTGTGTTGCCCACAGGCACATATCCTGCAAAATGAGAATCTTGTGATGAAATCTAATGGTGTATAAGTTGGCAGTCTCATCAGGTTTTATCCAATTAGAAATGGGAGATAGTTTTTTCCCCGCGGGGAGAGCTTTTATTTCCTTGCTGAAATATTGCTGATGTAGCATTTTCTGCCTAATCTGATAATCAAATCCCCAAGGACTTCTGTCTCCTTCTTGTCTCCCATGGAGCATAACCCTCCTCTCTCCCTTCCTTACTCATCTCTGCTGAGCACACTGTTATGGCTGCAGTGACTCACACACTCTCAGAACACCTTTATTACCTGATTACTGCCTCTGACTGCCTGCTGACTCACAACTCTTAACTGGTTCCAGGCCTCTAGGGGGCGCTAGTGATAACACAGCTGACAGAGCCAGCACACACATGGCTGTATCCAGTGTTTCATACGAGGATCAGCTCGTAGGAGCCATTGCTTGTATAGAGTTATGTCCGCTTGTCTTTGAGTTTAAGTCTCTGTTTGACGACGCTTTACATGACTTGTTGTATTCGTGCCCCACACCTCTTCCCTCTTCCAGTCACCACATTCCACTACCAACACAGATACAAAGCTACGCTCTTGCTAGTTCACCTGTTTGATGGACAGAAACTGATTTCAATCAAGGGTTGCTCTTCAATTAGGCTTCCGTGGTCACCTGGCAACAGTGTTAACAAAGTGTTCTCTCCATTTACCGTAAATGTCGGGTTACAAGCCGCTACTACCTTCGGTCAGTGTCCCCGTTAGCTCCCCGCTGTAGCCAGCTGGGGCTCCTGCTAGCGCTCCGACCCTTCCCCGCTAACTTCCGCTAGCTCCCTGAAAACCACCGAAGGTAGCGGGACCAGGCTCGACACCCGACTTGGGCAGAGGGGACGCGGGCAGTAGCAGCAGCAGCGGGCAGTAGCAGCAGCAGCGCTAGCTAGCGCTGCTGCTAGCTTTCTAGCAGCGGGGGCACAGCGGGGACACTGAGCAGCCGTAGGAGCGGCTTGTAACCCGACATTTATGGTAGTCTCAGCAGTGGCTCAGCGGATGAGGAGCAAATGAGGCGTGTGCAAAGGTTGATGCTACATCATTAGCACTCCCTAAGGCCCTGGAGTCCTCGCTGGCTTTAACGACTCAGTTGCCTTTAAGTGTACGGGTGTGTGTGTGTCACGGCTCATTGGAGCTGCTAAGTTTACCTTCGGTGTTATGAGAGCTGTTATGAGGCGTTCATTGTAACTCGACCAAACTATATAGCTGCAGGGTTTCAGCTTGTATGACAAGTCATCCATGGAAATGCCTTTTTTTATAGAGACAAAGAGTGAAGCTGTTTTGATGCCTGTGCAACTCATTGTAATCATTTAAGGTGGTATTCAACTGAAGTCTCACTTATCTTCTCAACAGAAAAGTAAAATAGATGCAAAACAAAGTGATAAAGAACATTCATATTTATTGCAAGATGCAAACAATGTACTTGTCATGTACTCTGCTTATTGTTGGCAAAAAAGAATGCTTTCAATTTAAAAAAATTAAATTTCAATTTATGATTTGAACCGCAAAATAAATCAAATCAACTTGGGACAATGGCAAATTCCGCTTCATACCTCATCACTGTGGGACTCCAACTTCTTAGCTAGTTCGCGCCGTGTTCTAGCATGCTAACAACACAGCTAGCATGCTAACAACACAGCATTGTGTGGACCAGGGAGTGAACGTTCATTGTGGAGGTGAAAAGAGGACACGCACGACAAGTTTTTTCATTATATATTTTTTACTGTTGGTACTTATAAATATCCAGTTCAAATATACTAATAAAATAGCTTGGACATTTTCATGACTTCATATATCAACAGCTTTCAAAAAATGGAGATATTTAAAAAATGTCAAGATATACAAACCTGAGCCACAAAGGAACATAAGTTTGGTATCAGATGCTACACAGTAGCCAGTAGAAGACAAACAAGTTACCAATTTTATACCTCAGAGGGCTGCGAAGGAAAAAGAAAAGTTTGGAATACATAAGATTAATAATAAATAAGTTCATCCTGATTTTGTGTTGAATTATTGAAAGAGATGTTTGAAGGCTTTGAATAATTTGGAAATTGATTGCAAAACAATTTTATCTAATTAAAACAAAAACACGTTATGCTAAAATCATACGCTCCCACAGTCCGACCTACATACATGTTTAATCTGGAGTCATTCAGTGGTTGCCATAATCCCTCCTTTTTGCTTGCACATGAATTACAATGTGTGGTAAAAAATGATTATCCTGAAAGAAATTATTCTTTGTGTAATAATGATTTATTTCCCAAATATATTTTCCTGTGCCATCATGCACTCAGAATTCTGTCCTCAGAAGGCGTGTCCTCAGAAGGCGTGTCCTCAGAAGACGTGTCCTCAGAAGACGTGTCCTCAGAAGGCGTGTCCTCAGAAGGCGTGTCCTCAGAAGACGTGTCCTCAGAAGACGTGTCCTCAGAAGACGTGTCCTCAGAAGGCGTGTCCTCAGAAGACGTGTCCTCAGAAGACGTGTCCTCAGAAGACGTGTCCTCAGAAGACGTGTCCTCAGAAGACGTGTCCTCAGAAGACGTGTCCTCTGGACCCTAACAGTATGTAAGGGTAAAGTCATCACTGAGATCTGTAGTATTATGTATTATTCATTGTCCCATCTTCTAGATTTGTCCACTGATTCTCCTTCACCGATTGGACTTTGTATCCAGATCGCCTCCAGTCCACACTATAGCAGCCATATGTTTGAAACCACTTTACTTTGTAGGCGAAACAAAAAATGACTGTACCTGAAATGTCGGTAATTATTTCTCATTGCACGAGAAAAATGTGTACCTGCACAATAAGTACAGAAGGTCAAGGTCATTTGAACCAGAGAGTTGGTTTGTAAATTGTGATAGACGTTTACAACCATTGGTGTATCACAGGACAGTTAGACTGACTTTGTTCTGGCTCCATGTACACATGAAGGCCCCATTATGCTCCTCCACGATGGCATTCATGGCTTTAACTCGTTACACCATCAATATCCAACAAGGATGAAGCATCATCAAAGCATAATGTGAGTCAGTAGAAGTCTTAAAAAGTCAAAAGGAGGACTTTGTTGGAAGATAAATATGACTGTGAGACTCTGTTAAAGCTGCTATTCTTGGGTCAATATTGGGTGAACTCAACATTTGAACCTAATATGTATAAATAAACTACAACATCAGTGTGGATTGAGTCTTTTAAGATCACCTGTTTTAGGGCCCTTTGTCTGGTTTTGTTGGACAGATGTGTTTTGCTTTCAGTTTCTACATCACTTCCCTTCCATGCTGAGCAGTATGCGCCTACATGACTTCATGGGCCGGTCCTGGAACAAGCGGCTGCATTTCTCATTATGAAAGCAGAGTGGGAAGTTTTCAGACCCAGGTTCCATCTGTGAGGGTTTTATTTTCAGGCCATTGGAATAAAACATTATTAGGTTACTGATTGTCCATGTCTGATTGAAGCACACCTTTTACTATTCAGACTCTCTTTAAAAATAAGCTAATTTTATGGACATGTATTTTTTTGCTTAGGTCAACATGTTAGTCCATTTCTAACTGTCTCTGTGACGGTCGGTCATGGTCGTGGGTCAGCAGGGGACTTTCTCATTTCCTAAGTTAGTCCATCACAACAAAGTGTTCCAGTCGCTCACTGTTCACTGTGGCAGGACAGTCAGTATGTTAGTGATGGTCCATTTCTGATCGCTGCAGTCCTGAATGACCAGCTGGAAACCAAACTCGGACTGTCTGCTCTCGACCAGCTCCAGACAACGTAGAGACTCCATGTTCTGGATGGAGCCGCCCTAAAGGGAAAGAGAGAAGAAGAACGGATAAGGAAGGGGAAGAATACGGCTCCATTTGGTGTTGTGGTCCCTCAGCCAGATCCATTATTTAAAGATATCACAACAGTGCATTATTGCACTTTTAAGGCCACAGAAAATTCTACAGTTCTGATTTATTGTGCCAATATTAATAACTGTGATCCAAAAATAAAAATAAATTCCTAATACAGTTTTGGGTTTGTAATTTCCCTTTCAAAGCTCTTCTGATTAATTAAAAAGCCGGTCCTGCTGCTTGGTAATCGAGTCATAGACTTGGACCAGACTTGGTCTAGTTTGAGCATTTTCATGTCATGATTGGAGTCCAGTGAGCCAAAATTGAACCGTATCATTGGGCCATACGTATGATATCGCTATGCGATATGACAGTAATGCTCAACGCTCATTTTTGATTATGGCCAAATGAGGCAGTGTCGCCTGGCCTAAATCTCTCTGTGCCTCTGTGGTGTTATTAATCCTGAGTGTTTCGGATAGGACGAGGTTCAAACTGCTGTTTGCATGCAAGTCTCAACTTTAACGTGTCATCCTTTTTTTTTTACTTCATTACGTCGTCATATTACATACATTTTTGCTCTCTTCATTTAGTGTGCTGCTGAGAAGCGCCCGGGGAGCAACTGGGGGTTCAGTGTCTTCCTCAAGGAAACTTCCACATGAAACTATGGGGAACGTATGAATCTTTCATACATTAACATTTCAACTGATCTGCTAGAAAAGTTAGCAGTTCAATCGCAGGCCTTATTTGACTCAAACAAATTTGTCATGAAGAAAATTGAGTTATCTTTTTAAAACCCCAATGGGATGTGCCTAATGGATTTCTTCTCTTTCACTTCTGACATCACTTGGTGAGATTTAAGATTCTATCCGATAAACATAAATATAACTTCCCATATAACTTCCCAGCAGCTGCAGATAATGAGCAAACTGGAGCGTTGAAAGATGGGGAGGTTAGAGAGAAAGAGAGAGAGAGAGGGAGAGGTCCTAACGCATGAAATAACAGAAGAATGATCCATGCTCTAACAAAACCAAGAGGTTGAAGAGTAAGAAACAAAGTGGACAGAAAGAGGCATGAATCTCTCTAAATTATTAAATAAATGGAGCTTTGGTCCAGCAGACCAACAGCAAGAAGTTAAGGCTACATCCAGAATACCAAGATATCTAAGGCTCAGTACATCTAGAGGACCTGAAACGGGTCAAACATGCACACAGCTTTAGTTTGCTATGTGTTACTTGGACATGCCTTGTGTATGTACACCTGCCTTGTGGTTTACCTGAGTGAACGTCCAGGTGAGCTTCATGTGTTTTGTAGCTGCATAGCTGCACTCCAGCAGCCTGGGTCTGCTGTTCACATCCACCAGACACTTGTTGTCGTCATCGTCGATGGTTGGACTCAGCACCCCCAGGTGAAGCTGTTGAGAGCTGCTGTAGTAGACGTTCTGCTGGGAAACACAAACAGGGACTAAGAGGGAGGACGTTCAAGAGCCTTAGTGGCAGAAAGAAAGATTCCTTTCTCTTATATATATATATCAAGATGGGGAAGTAGTCAGTCTCCTCTTTTCTTCTTAATGTGCATTGTATAATTTGTTTAATTAAGGTGTGTTTTAGTTAGTTGTTTGCTTTTCCCCCTTTAATGGATAGTTGACAGTAAGGAGGCAGACTGGAATTAGAAGAGGAGAGGAGGGTATGACATGCTGGTAGAATGCAGTAAGCCCTGGACAGAAGACCTAAGTGACCTTCTGGTGCCATAAAGATGGAACAGGTCAGAGATATACTCAGGTGTTAACCATGCAGGGCTCGACAGGTGAAAACTAAAACATTATGGTGTATCCTGAACTTGTTTGGAATAAAAAACAAGATGGATGGGAAGTGAGACATTCTACTGGACCTGGTCAACGGCCTTGCAGCAGCATTTTAGAGCGTTTGCAGACAGTTTAGAGATGACTTGCTGCAGCAGGTGAAAACATAATTGCAGTAGTCTAGCTGGGATGGTATGAAACCCTCTAACTCAGGATGAGACAACATGTACGGGTCAATGATGTGATATGTTAATCATAGTACATAGACTGATCGAAGATGATACCTGACTTTCTAAGGTTTGCCTGTACAGCGAACATTTAGCTGCAAAACATCCTGTCTGGTAAAATGTTCCTAAAACGCCTATCCAAGGCAGTTTATAAGTAAATTGGGAGCTGTACTTGAACTATTTGGAGTAAATACATGGTCTTGGTCTCTTTTAAAGGTAACACTGAAGCTTTTTCCCCTCAATAGTCAGAATCACTTTAAGTGCTGCTGACACTGAGTTATATAAGTTGAAGCTGAAAGGCGATTAAAGATGCAAGAGCAAGTTAAATGTTTTCTGGGCAAAGAATCTCAAATAATCTCAGGTTGAACACATTTATGGTCAGTAACAGCTTCTTTGGCCAAATAAAGTAAATATCTAAACCCAGCGTAAAAACAAGGTCCAAGGTACGACGCGTGTGGAACCTGACACATGTTGAATAAAATGTAAAGACTCAGTGACATTAATAAAACCAGCAGCAAAGCTGCAGGAAATGTAATCGATGTGAATATTAAAATCATCAACCAAATCATACAATAACTATTAACAACCAGGGGGTCGGTAAATTCAGATACAATAAAACGGATTTGAACGACCAACTTTGGTCATCAGTAGTTTAAATGAGAGCATCCCAAAGCTCAGCGTCTGACTTGAAAAGCAGTTACTGAACACCACGGTGAGTCCACTGTCCTGGGATCCAGCAAACACAGCTCAATTATTAGTGGACTCCAAACTCCTCTGCCAAATAAACAGGAAATCCAAGCCCTAGGGTGTGTATAAATCGTTGAGTTTGAAGAACTTATCAGCAAAGGAGCAGACATTTATCAACACCATCCTGAAGGCAACGTGAGTCTGAGCTGCTGCACACAGCCAAAGTCTCTTCAGGTCAGTCTGGATGAGGAGATGAAGCAGTGAACGTGTCAATGCTAGACGAACACAATAGTGGCAGTTAGCGCTAGAAACAGTGACCTGAGATGATACCGGATAAGAAGAGGAGAATAAGTAAAGAATTCTGGAAGTAATGCCAGTGACAGCTCTCGTATCATCGCTCCGTATCCTCATTATTAGTCCTAATCATAATGCCATCAGAAAACACAAGCATATAAATACATTTTATTCACCTATCGAACTTCCTTTAAATCAAAAGATCCCCAGACTAGTGGATACCACTGATTGTCGCAATAATTTAGGAATCCGTCTGATTGCTGTAAACACTATGGTGACACTTGTAGTGTGTTATGTTATCAAAATAGATATTCTAGCACTGTTAGGACTGTGTACATCTAGGACTTCTTCCTCTCTGTAGTCACTGATTCACCGTAAACACCCACTGATCAGCAGCTCTTTCTATGCATCACCATTCATAAAGTGCTTTGTATGGACCATGTATGGTTGAATGTGCGTATAGAGGGTGGGATGAGAGGCTGAACCCGCTGCGCACATTTACAGGTTCATTTATTTTCCATCTTTGGTGCTCCCAGGGTCATTCAATCTGATCAGGGATCAAACTTTTCCTCACATCTGTTTGCACAATTTCTGAAGCAACTGCTTGTTAACCACAATCAAGCATCTATTCACCATGCCCAGAGCCAAGGCATCTTGCAGCGTTTTCATCAAATGCTCAAGGCCATGTTCGGGACCTACTATGTACAAATGGATACTGGGAAGAGGGTTTGTTGTGGCTGTTAGCTGCTAGGGAGGTTGTCCAAGAGAACACCGGGTTTAGCCCCAACAACCTTGTGTTTTGCCATAATGTGCGAGGCCAAATAATCTGATTGAATATTTTAATGGAGTCAGGTACAGGCTTTATAAAGCCCAGGAAGAAGCCATGAGTAAGTTGGAGTATGCACAGGGCAAGATGAAAAATCTTTATGATCGCCAGGTTGGGGAAAACAATTCTGGTCCATATTCAGTTGTAAAGGTGTATGATCGCTACTCACAAGTCTAGGTAATCTACACAGCTCTGTCACATGAAGTTATTTAAGCCATATTAGTCTTGAGTCAGTCGACCAGGAAGTGCAGTTACTGGGTGCCGACCCGACTGGTTTTCCAGGTATGTGTCCCTTCAGGCTGTGGCAGGGGAGGAGAATGTGTACCTTTACGGTCGTGATTGGAAGTTCTGCCTTCCACGTGCAGGGGTTCGGCTGGGTTCATGTCTGCCCAGATTGTACTGTAACGATTACTAGTACCAGAGCACAGGCACCGAAAACACAACACAGGTGTTGATGTTGGTGGCCCACTTCAGGTCCCAGGAGATTGTGGATCCCAGAAACCTGAAGGACTCCACCGCAGAATGAGAATGCATACTTTTGCATCTTAAAATAATGCATTTTTGCAAATCCAAAGCTGTAGCCTATATTGACAGAGAGTTCAGTCATTAGCAGGGAGTAATGGAAGTAGGCTATTCTTTGAATGTTTTTTTTTTTTTTTTTTTTTTACCTCACCTGCAAACTTTGCCAGGTCTCTAAACAACATTCTCACTTTAATGTAGCAAGAAATAAACAAGCCACCTGTACTGATCTAATTAAAACATAAAAGGGAAAAAGGAGAACATAATCAGTGATAAATGATGGAGGAGGGAGAAGAAAGGTCGGGATGAAAAGTAGTTTTGCGCTATTTATATTAGCTGAGGAAATTTACATGCCTGAAAAAATGTAAAACATAAATACAAGGACATTGTAATTAAATTAAATTTTGGCCCAGTTTCAAAGCCTGAAAAAATGTCTCCTAAGGTAAATCACACACCTTAAGTATTTACAAACAATTCAAACCATTACGTGAGAAATGCATTCCCTGAGTAGAAAAGTTGAGAACAAGGAGAAATGAAAAGTACAGAATCAGTCCTGATGGGAACAAATGGAGTAGACTGTGTTTGCAGAGGTTTGTGTAGAAGCCCTGAAGAGGTCATGGATGAGAATGATAGTCTTGCAGGAACAGGACATTTCTAAACTAGGAACTATATCACATTGCAAACCAGCCACTGAGCTTTTAAGCTGCTGTCCCTCTTGAGAATAAACAGCAGAGCCTGAACTACAAGAATATGTACGTTGTTTGTACATGCTCCAAACACACCTCAAATACCAAAGTTATGAATGACCAAATATTAAGCTAGTTAGTTCATGCTAGAGCCGGACGGAATAAATGGTAAATGGTAAATGGACCCGTACTTGTATAGCGCCTTTCTAGTCTTCCAACCACTCAAGGCGCTTTAACACTACATGACATCATTCACCCATTCATACACTGATGATAGGAGCACCATGCAAGGAGCCACATCAGATTGTCAACCATTCATACACCGTAGACGCAGCTACGGGAGCAATTTAGGGTTAAGTGTCTTGCTCAAGGACACATCGACATGGGCTAGCGGAGCCGGGGATCGAACCGCCGATCCTCTGATTGAAGGACGACCCTGCTCACCACTGAGCCACAGTCGCCCCCGAAATAGCTTTCTAGAAAGTAGACAACCTGCAGATTCATAAGATATCATAATTTCTTCTCCAACAAAGCATCAGCAAAACATAACCCAACACAGCCATGCATAAAAATAAAAAAAAAGTATTGCAGATAAATATGACTTTCCTTTGCTGAAAAAAGACGACCGTGTCACAGTATTGGATTGTTTCTAGTTTCCGGTTTTATTTTGAGGTCCTTGCCACTCGTGTCCTGTTTCCCTGCACTTCCTGCCCCTGTGATTGTCTGCCTTGTCCCGGATTGTTTCCTCCTGTGTCTAATCACCCGCAAAATCAGTCAGATTTTTCATGTGCGGTACTTTTTTTATCAGCGAATCGTTGCAAATGTTTGACAGAAAACTGATTCTGGTTGGCCAACAGTGCTGTCAATCTACTTTTGGTGGATAGAGATGCAAGGATTAAAAGGCGGGGCTTTAGGTTCATATAGGGCCATTCCGTGGTCGAGTTATTGGAATCTTTGCTCAAAACGGCTTGGGCTTAATTAAAAACACCCGGATATATTGTTGCAGATAACAATTGCTTTTTAACCATTTTTAATTCCAAGTCAACATAACCATATGTAATATAAATGTATCTACAATAAGTTTCTAACTAGTTAAAATGTTAATTCTTGATAATAACAATTTAATTTCTTACCAGTGGAAATGTTCATCATAGATATCTTTAAATTAATTACAAATAGTCAACATTACCATTGACTTTTACTCTTAATATCTTGAATTAACATTTTTAAATGTCAAAAAGTCATTTCCACTTGTGAAAACGGATGTTTAAAGGGCTTTCCATAGTGTTGAGCATGTTAAATGCTTCTCAGTGGTTTCTGTGCATCTACACTAATGAGAGCGAATAAACCGACATCTGTCAATAGATTGAAGCTCAGTTCCCAACAAGAGGGCTTAAGGCTCATCTCCTGCTACAGCTCCCTAAAACCTAGAGGATAGATCACAGTGCTGTTAGACAGATAGCAATCTCATGACAGATGTACTCATTAACAAGCTTGCAAAGAAAACGCCTGTAAACTAATTATCTAGTGTTTAATTACAGGAGCTATGAAATATCTACACCTTGAGCAGATGAAACACAGCTTTGCCGTTTACTCTGCAAATGCTATGCGTCATAGTTCACACACACACACACACACACACGCACACACACACACACACGTCAGATTGAGCAGGATTAGTCACTGAGACTTGAAATGTAATTTGGCCAATGCAAAAATATCTAATTTATGCATGATGTGTTGGATATTCCTTAATAGCAAAAATGATGTCTTTCTCTAAGCTACAGGATAATAACTTCCATTTAATTCAACGTACAGGTTAATATATGGATACATATTGTGTCGCAAGATGAAAGCCTCGTGAGCCGGCCGTACCACGTGACGGATTCAGAAAGTGGTTCGTATTCGGCGCGCGATTCGAAATATAAGGAGCAGCGAAACGCAATGGATTCCCCAATCACGCCTTGTGGACGGGACTTTTACGGCATTTGTTTTCTAAGTATTCAAGCTTCTTTTGTTGCGATGGAACCAGCAAGAAAGAGGAGATTCCTGAGGAGATAAACTGTATACAGCGTATCCCTTGTTCTAATGCATTTCTTCTAATTTCTGGTGTTTTAAAAGGTGAAGTGTCTGTTGTGATACAACAATAACACTCATCTCTGCTGAGGCCTTAGAGCCCTGCATGAGAACAAGGAGACCAACCAGGTGGACCAAGCTCAGGTCAGACATAAACATACAATGACATGGTACGTTTGTATGAGACAACATTCATTTATATCTGAAATGTGAGTAATTAATGACATCTTTAATTGAACACTGCATTTCAGGAAAGAAGACTGAAGGATGAGGCCTTGGTCAATATGGTGATGAGGATTCCCTCACTTCAGTATTGTGGAGGACGAAGGGTTCAGACGGCTTGTTAAAGCTTCACCTCTGTTCTCCCCACTAGACCGGTGTGTGTGTGTGTGTGTGTGTGTGTGTGTGTGTGTGAGAGCTCATGAAGCATTTTCCTTATTTCCCCATATTTTCCATTCTAAGAGTGTTCTCTTCTTTCCTTCTGGCGTTGAAAGCTATGGTGGAGGACAGACATAAGGAAGCCAAGGAGAAATCCAAAGCCAGTGTGTCAAAGGCATCTGCAGTTAGTTTGACATCGGATATGTGAACCTCCATCAACACTGATGCGTATCTAGCTAGCTGTGACATTTCATAGATGCAAGCTGTCACGGCTCGGCCGTGACTCGTGTCCTTTTTTGTCTTTTCCTTGTGTCTCTGGTGTCTCCTGTGTGTGTGTGTGTGTGTGTGTGGGCGTGGCTTCCGGCAACTGGCAATCATCTCCACACCTGCACCTGTCTTCAATCAAATCATCAGCTCCTCCCTGTTAAAACACCCCGGCTTCCCTCTCTCCAGTTGCCAAATTATTACGCCATTTCCAGCGGTACCTCGACTCTCGGCTTCTGTATAATAGAATTAATAGACGTACTTCACATTGTGTTTTGATTTCTCACTAACCCCTGTTCCCTGTGCCCAGGCTTCCCGTACCTGCACTTCAGCTCAGCTGCCGCCGCTCCCGCCACCGCTCCGCCTGCACTCTTCCCTACCATCTCCTCAGTGTTCTGTTAAATAAACCCTTTTCCTTCAAACAACCTTGCCTCCCTGTGTCTGCACTCCGGTCAAACCGAACCCTCACAGCAAGCACCTCTTCTGCATTCGGTTGTTCTTGGGGTGCTGCCTTTCCCTGCATAACAGTAAAATCAGAACTGATGTCACAGTGGGGTATTAGACACAAAGTCACACCGATGGGGCAGCAAATATGGGTGCTTGTGCCAAGGAGCTTTGTTTGCTTTAAATGTACTCATAAAAAGGCTCTTGCCCAAAACACTGTTGTCTGACTTCCGGGCAAACTCTAGGAAGATAGTGGGCTATTTCAAGAGCAGCACCACTGCAAAGATGAATTCCTTTACTTTCATTGCAATATTCTAAATGATGCTGTTTCGTTTAAGTTGCTGACAATTGAATGAATCACTTTTTGTTAACATTTTACAGGAGAGGCCTGGAACAGCACATCCCATATGCTCCAGCGTGTTTACGACCTCAGGGAACCCGTAGGAGCAGCTCTGGTCGACGTACTGACGGTGCTCCACTCATCAGAACATTGTCATTATTGCAGAATGTCTGAAAGTGTTGTCCCCGTTTAATGACGCCACCATTGAGCTGTCAGAGGAGAAGAGTCTGGAACAAAAGTCATTCCTCTTCTATCAATGCACCACACAGTGGAGGAAGAAATGGGACGTGTCCAAAGTCCAGCGAGCACAGCAATGGCTGAGTCTGAGGAGACCGTGAAGGGAGAAGCTGTTCACTTTGCAGTGGATGAGCGTCATGTCACTGCTGGATCCCAAGTTTAAGAAGACGGGCTTCTTTAGCCCCAACACAGCAACAGAGGCCGAGTGGAGGATCACTTCTGAATGTGCTGGTATCAGAACCAGAGCGTCCTCCTCCTCCTCCTCTTCATCAGAACCGCACATATCAGAAACTTCTCAGCCTGTGACTCAGGTAATGGATACTGGATACATTCTAATTGTGTAATTGTATTTAGGGTTAGGGTTAGGGTTACCCTAGGGTTAACCCTAACCCTGTATTTAGTCACTTGCAGCCGTTCACACCGGACGCGACTTTTAAAAGCGCAGCCGCTTCAAAAACGCCTTGGCAAAAACGCGCCAGGGAAAAAAAATAAAAACAACCCGCTGCGCCTGTGGAGCGGGCCTGCGTGCGCACCCGGGCGATAAAACTTCAAAATGGATTCAAGCAGACGTCGCGCTCTTGCCCTTGCTGTGTTGTGGGATGAGGAGGAGGAAAAAGCCCCAAAAAAAGAGATTTTGGGTTCACGATATAAAAAAAAAAGAAAGGAAAAAGTACGGCGAATACCACCATCTATTCCAAGAATTGTCTCGATGACGAGCGCCGTATGCTATTGCAGTAGTTTTTCGATCTTGAATTATAAAGTTCTTCGTAGTTGAAGACCGCTAATATGAATCCTTCGTCGGCGTTGCCATTTTCTTTTGAAATTCCCGCTGTTCATACCACACGGAAACAGGAAAGAAGTGGTAAAGTAATAAAGCCCGCCTCTTGCTTGATCCGATTGGCTGCCTTGGCAGAGTGTGACATTGACGAGCTGTGTGACTCCGCGCAAGGCGTTTAAAAGTTGAGAATATTTCAACTTTTAAGCGCGCCGAAAAAACGCTCGAAAAACGCGTCGCGCGGCATTTAAAAAGCGCGCATGAAAGACCGCCTACTGGCCAATCATTGTCTTGGAAAAACGGCCTGCCCATTTCTACAGAATCCCGTTGAGGAAGAAGCACGGATAGTAAGAGCAGCGCTCCAGAGAGCGTCTCTTCATCTGTTGCCTCCTCAGTGGCCGACATGAGAAGTGGCAAAATATTTCTTCCTCTTTAATGCATGATCAGCACCAACAGATTGCCTGTAAGTGTATGACAGTTTGAATTTACTGTTACCTCTATCACGGATGGCATTGGTCTAGGTAGCAGCGTGACCCTGAGGGTCTCACTATCCACTGTGGGGGGAACCCCAACCCAACCCACACGTTACTCAAGTTACTTTCACAATAGAAGGATAATTGTATAATATTGTTCACATCATACATGTAGCCTGGAAGATATTATAATAAACTTACTGACCGCTTTGAACTATGTTCTTGTATTTCGTTTGAACTTGCCCCCATGTTCTTTTAGCTCCACTGGGGTTGCAACTGAAATGAGGTTAAATTGTTAAAACGAAAAGATAATCAAAATAGGCACATACATTTGAGACAGTGATTTAATATTACAATCCCAGTAATTTATGCATTGACGGAGTCGGCGATTTTTTGCCACGATTCCTTGCGGCTTCTGGCTGCTGCAGCAGTGTTGCTTTTTGCTTGTATTCTTTCTCTATATTGTTCGTACATTCTTCAGATTATGGTTTGCTCCTCCGTTGTAAAATACGTTGCTCTCTCTTCTCCATGGTGCACAATTGGTGTGACGGAGTTAACTCCGCCCCTTTTATGTGCACGAGCACAGATCTAGATGAGACCTCCTGGGTTCACTTAACGAGTTGATAACCGGCTTCGTGAGACCAATAAGCGAGACCGTGGACATCTGGTTAAGTGCAGCTGGATAACTGAGGGAAACCCCGGGTATGTTAATCCAGCTTCGTGAGACAGGCCTCTGTTCTATTGGAAATTACTAGGCCAGCCACTATATTGCAGCTCAGACGCTCAACAATGGAACATTATTTGCAGCAGCTAAATAATATATTTTTGGACCAATTAACTGAAATTGAAAATGTTCTCAAGGCACACCTGACGATCTCTCACGGCACACTGGTGTGCTGCGGCACAGTGGTTGACAATCACTGGCTTAAAGCAGCAAATCCCATTGTGAAAAGCACCCGACATATTTTTCCTCTCTCTCTCTCTCTCTCTCTCTCTCTCTCTCTCTCTCTCTCTCTCTCTCTCTCTCCCTCCCTCTCTCTCTCTCTCCACTGTGTTTCACCCTGTGCAGCACATCGGGGTGGAACTCGGCCGTGCGCGACACAGAGAAGAGAAGTAGGGCCAATCCCAATCTCCACCCTTACTGACTCACAGACTTTGAGGCGCGCTCCCGTGAAGTCCGTGAGGGTTTAGGGGTGTCCCAATGTCACATCGTAGAGTGCTCGAGGACTCTGGCAGACATTTTGAGCCCTTTATGATCCCTTTCTGTAAGTCAGCATTAGATGCTGACTTTGCCTAAGGGAATTACCCATAGTTCATAGCAATGTGACGTTAAACACGCAGTTCCCAATGGAAGCATGAAGACGTAAAAAAAAAAAAAAAGGTAAACAAAGAGACACGTGGGCGTTCAGCCTGATAAAATACACTATAACATTACGAATTAAAGATGGAACATAAAATTGGGCCGTAGACGCGTGACCATAGAGACAGAAATGACAAGCTGTCGTGTAGATACGATCAACAACATACGGCCGTTTAGTAACAGAACAATGTGTAGACCTGTTCTATAGGAAAGAGAACCTTAAAGTACAGGCCTGTATAACGGGAGGGGAAACACTGAAGATGCTGGTTAGACATGCGCACAATATTGAACATTGACTTCAGAAATGGTCAGAGTTCATATATATACAGATTTTTAGTTTCATTTTTAAAATGTTATATTAACTATTGTCATTTTAAAATCTTTAATGGAAGCGTTTTTGATTAAAACAAAACCCCCAAAAATAAATGATGAACTCAAACTCAAGACTCGCGTGGTCCCTGCGGGCGACCAGGTGCCCGGGTGCACCGTGTTGGCTACCACTGGTCTAAAGCAACAATACCTGAAGCCCAGCACTGTGGAAATGGATAAACTGTTGTCCCGAGTAACATAAGCACACCCAATTTGGTCCCCAATTTGTTTCCACTTTCCCTTCTGACCCCACCATTGTATCATAAAGACAGACACCATATTAATAAGTTCATAATTGATGTATTGGCATCACAAACATAATTCGTTCATTTATTAAATTCAAAGCTTCACACACCAAAGCCATGGTGTCGTTGTGATCGCTCTGCCTGTTTTACATGTATTGTCCACTTGGTGGCGCAGTAGAGCAAATGCAGCCCCATGAAGCTTCGGCCCATGAGCGAACCAATTGGATGGAAAGCTTCAATGCTTCAGGAAGCTTCATCTCTCCATCACTACAGCAGCAGTGAGCCGGTGAGAGGGATGGCGCTGACGAGGTGTTTTAGGCATGAAGTGGAATCTATTTCTGGTTATGCAAGCTTCTTTATGGCAGGCAGAATATACTGCAGACAGTAAACTGTGAATTCTTACTTTAGCCAGCAGCATTTAAAAGCGGTGAAGAGTGGAAATACGCAATCTCACTCCCTTGGTGTTTAAAGTGTTTTAGTGCCCCATTAAAGGGGCCTTTCCTCCACCGTTAGTTTATACAGACATGTTTGATACCTGGAGCCGTGAAGCTCAACGTGTGTCTCTTCTATTCTCTGACAAAGTGAGCAGGTTCCCCAACACTAGCACACTGAAGAGGGACTGCACTGATGTCAACGTTACAACAGTACCGAAGAACCGTGTGGATTATTTAACTGCAGTACCATTTAGCACTGGAGCAAACACTGCAAGTAAAAATGTTGGGAACACATCTACTGGATGTAAAATCATATCTCAGGAAGGAAAAGATGGAGAAAAAATAATAATCATTCAACCACGAGAAGTTCAAAAGGATAACATATAAAGAAAGCCCTGTTCTGCTTTCCATGTCTTCTTTTCGGAGAAAGTGGATTTCAAGACTTGAAACATCTTCAGAAAGGCCGGTAAAACATAGACGTTATGCATCACATGTGGATCATGCCATCAGGTTATGCTTACTGGGAACAAAGAGCGCTGCCTCGCAGCTTGATGGTGCTTACAGACATTGAACAATACAAGAACATGGGTCTGTTCTTGGAAGAATTATAACCTGTATACAACTTTGGAGAAAGTGTTGCGTTGCATGGACATGAAGTCTGCGGGCTCGTGGAACCCTGGCCTTGTAAGATGCATACTTGAGACTATGTGCAAAGGAGAGTCCAGGCTAAGGAACCACTACAATGCTCAACCCTATTTCATGCACACTTCAGCTACCAGATCTTGCCAGATCGTGCCAGATCTTCACTGTGTGGTTTTTAGATGCCATTATTCTGCAGGATTGTTGTCATCTCTCTCCCTCATGCTGAGTTTATTAGTGAGATTATGGCTCATGTATATCTATGGTACGTTTGAATTGCATTACACAATATGTTCTTGTATGAATAGTCTGTGGCCTCATTAACATTCCCATCCCAAAATTGCCACCGTTTTATTCACAATAACACTTTACACAGTTATATTGTGTCCATGTGGTGCTTCCAGCTTGTGAGCATAACAGCAGACACACATCAACATGTCAACTCATCTTAACGGCTACAGGATGTCCTAATGTCACAATATGTTATGCACCTGTATGTTTTCTTACTCTGGACTCTGTTGTGAAGAGAATAAAGAGACATCATGAACTCTTTCTGCTACTAGAATGTCATTTTATGTAATGCTGTCTTTAAATCCCTCATTTAAAACAATAGAACAATGAGGCGACTGACCTGTGGTGTCATCCCATGACAGAGGTACATGATGGGAACGTTGTCAGTGTCCGGGCCTTGGTCCAAACACAGGTTATCTCTCAGATCGTTCTTCAACTGGAAATATTAGAGAGAGATAAGAGATTGGTGATCCATCTCATTTTGATAAAACCTTAAGAAGACATGATTTAAGGGCGAACATGACTAATGAGAGCAGACTGCAAAGGTGGAAGCAAGACAGAGGATACCTCTCTGTTGCCAACTCCTCAGTATGGAAAGTAGCTATCGGCCCTAAAAGTCGCTCTAAGTTGATAAATTACGTCATCGCCTAATTTGACACCTAATTTGCAAAATTGTTATGGAAGCTGTAAGAGAGAGGAATATAATAATATAGTAATAATATACATCCTTTTTGCAAAGTGAATTATTTTCCTCATTCATTGCATCTTGCTTTGGGTGGAACTGTTAAGGCTTTGGCTTTGGGTTTTTTTTTATATCAAATATGATATCTCCAATTCAGGGTTTGATTCCCACTCCTTTGTGTTTTTGAGCGGCTCACGGTCACCGCTGCTCGCTGAGGACAGAACCTGCAGAACGATGCAAGCTTTCAGGTCAGTCTCAAGACACCAGAAACGTCTCCAATAGCAGCAGGAAAGAAGTCGCCAAGAGGATTTGGAAAGTCGCCAGATTTAGTGACAAAGTCACCAGGTTGGCAACACTGCCTCGCTCTCACACAGCGAGTCATTACATTTGCAGCACTATGCAGCTCTCCTCATGTAACACACTTTGCATTTCACACTGCCCTCATCTCACCAGGATTCTTCCCTTTCGGTGCTTGAACCCGACAGCTGTAACACATTTTTAGAACTCCTTGCTGGTAACGGCCACAATAAAGGCAGATTAATTTTTGTTCCTATTTTTTGTTCTGCTCTAGAGTTTGTGGAGCAACTGATCGGGGAAGTAAACCTATATGGTGTTGTGTTTCTCCAACTGTGGGCCGGCATCCAGACTTTGTAAACGTGTTCCTGTGAGCTCCTACATCAGATGAATAGCAGGCTCTCTAAGCATAGTGATACATGTATTTAATAAACTCAAGATTGCAGGCTGGAGAATAGGAATCTTGAGAAATAAGGGCAAACATGAACTCACCACTCCGTAAGCAACTGTGTTGCTGTAGGACCGGAGCTCAGGGTAGATGTTGGACAGGAACCAGCTGAACGGTCTGCACCGGAGTCTGGATCGCAGGGCTTTCCTCTCTGTAATGTCCCCAATATCTATTCCGGACTTCAAGAGAGGGAAACAAATAGAAACCTTTCTGAGTTTAGATTTAGAGTAAACCTCTGCATGTGAAGCATCTTTGGAGTCTTGACCTCGGGTTAAGGTGAGCGCACCTTTGACGAGAATGTCCAGTAATTCCAAAGAAGTTAACAGAAAAGTTGGAATTAAGTCTGCTTTAGTTGTTGATGTTTATGAGCTCATCTCTGGTGAAAAAGCTCCAGGAATCACAGGAGAAAACAGTATTTAACACAAAAACAACACAATGAGCGCCAACACACAAGGCAGCCATCTTTTAAAGTTCTTGTGAACGCAGCATTACAGCCCGACTGTACACATTATGCCCTCTCACACCCTCCATCACACACTAAACCATCACAGTGTAGGACAGCAGGATGAACGCCGTCGACGAGCTTCTCTTGTTGGCTGCACACCTCTGTGGACGTTTATTCACTCACTCATATCATAAGCCATCATAGTAATATCCATGTGAGTCCAACCCATTCCCTTCCCACTACACTAGTCCTGCTGAATGATGTCCTCCAGTCTAGTCAAACACGTGTGTGTGTGTGTGTGTGTGTGTGTGTGTACCTGCAGTGGAACGTTCCAGGCCATGTAGACGTGGCTCTTGTACTGGTCCATCCAGACCTCGGCCACCCTCAGAGCGTTGCGTCTCATGTGGGCCGTCAGGTTCTCCGTGTAGGGTTTGTGGGCGCGCTCGATGTGTGCGATCCTGGAGCAGGGGAGGACCTCCACGCTGCCGCCGCACTGCCACACCTGCGTTACACAAACAAACGCACCCACATTAGTGACTTCAAGGACTCGCAATACAAACAGGTATGGATATCTTCAGTACGGTCAGATCTCTGTTCTCTAAAGAAAAGGATGGAAAGCTTTGAATGAGCTGTGTAGAAGTGTTATGAAAGGTATCATAAGAGCCACTCTGTCTGCTATTTAAATATATATATATATATATATATATATATATATATATATATATATATATATATATATATATATATAATATTTGATTAATGTTATACTGAATTTGTTCTAACATTAACATAGTCCAGGATATGGAAAGCATGACAAGCCATTCTTGCAATGTGTTCCCTTTTGAAATGCCAAATGGGGATGTACATACGGAATCTAAATATCGATCAGAAATGTGTATCTGTTTCGACACAGAATTAACCCGTCTTTGATTGGTCTGTGTTCATTTTAGTTGTACTATACAGTCTGGAAGCAAGGATCTGCTCCATGTGTGGACAATGGACCAGCTTGCATTCAAATCTTAATATTACACTTCAACTTCTTTTTATGCTTTCATTTTAGCTGTGAAAGCACATTTCAGTGTCTTTCACCAACTGTGTGATGGCTGAACACAGTGACGACTGAAACACAGTCGTCACTGTGTTTCAGTCGTCAGTGTTTCAACTGTTTCAACTCCAAATTTTCAGCAAAACGCACTTCATACATCTTCACCAGATAATGTAACCTTTTCTAGATGCCACGGCACTGTTTAGTCTACTGATGCGTTTACCTTTGCGACAAACATTTCTGAAGTAAACCATGCTAATCTTCATGATGGCGCTACTCAATGCAGTGTGTACCTCATTCAGTGCACCGACCAGAACAGAGCTGGAATGCTGACTTGAAGACATTCACCAATTCTCTGTGTTCCAGTCCTGCACTTTGTGTGTTTGTGCTATAATCCCTACTCGTTCCCTTCATCCTCTCAAAGCAAGGAGCTACCACAGAACAACACGCCTGGCCTGGCGCCCAGGCAGGAGCACAAACTAGAACAGAACTGAGATAATACACGCTTCCCTCAAAAATACCTCAACATTCTTTAGAAAGGATTTACAACACGGGTTAGAGTAGAAGGAGCTATTCTTCAAGCGTAACAATCCATGACTGTGTGGGTGTGCACAGCGAGAGAGACAAGAAAAAAACAGATAGAGGCGAAAGAAAAATAGAAGATTCAGAGTGTGAAACATTAAACAGAGCAAAGGGAGATGGAGTGGGAAGTATGGAGAGAAGAGCAAGTGAAATAGGAGGAGAGAGAATAATAGCTTTTACTCGTCTTTTTGAGTCATCCTTTCCAAAAGCCTTTTCTTTTTCCATTATATTCACTTGAAATAAAAAACATTCTCCTGCAGGGTCATGTCCCAACTATGAACCAGAACACATTTTCTGTGTTGCGTTAGCATCCATGTGTCCGTCAGCCAGGCAAAGCACAACTCATCTACACTCCTAATTCTCTCTCTTTGGCATTAATGCAAAACAAATCTCGCTTGTGGTTTTTAAAAGTTGAATATGAAAACAATACATTTTGTAAATTATGAATCATGCAGAGGACGACAACTAATCACGATAAAAGACGGCATGAGACAATGAGAATGAAATATGCAGATGAAGCTTCATGAAAGCAATCTTTATCACAATAGGAGCATGAGGGCCAGAGATAGAGCATTCTGCACAAACTGGGAGAAAACATTAAACTGCTGTGTTTGGTATGAGGGAGATGGAAATATAACAACTGCCTGTTGTCTGACTTGAACCTAGAGATTAACTCATATGATGAATTAGTGAGTGCAATGCCCACATGTGCAGAACTCAGTCAAAATATCTCTGCTGATTTACATAATCATTGGTCTGCAAATGTCTCTTTTACAGTGCAGTCTGTTGCTTTAGAAAACATGGAAATATGGACTTAGTATGTACACATACATATATATATATGGTATGAAATAACTGCCAATGATATGAATGTTTGCGTGTGTCTAGACGAGCTTGTCTGGGCTATGTTTCATGTCAGGTTCTGACTTTGACAAACACCAGCACCAAAAGGGTATTCAAAGTAAAGAAAGGTCAAAACTCTGGCTGATGTTTTTGTTAACCTTGTGTTGCCGCTAACCCTCACATGCAGATAGCTGGGGGGAATCGACCCTGAAGCAACCCTGTGAACAGCAAAATAACAGCAGCAGATCAACAGGAGCTATGAAGAGGCTCTCCCCTGAAACGCTTCATTTCAGTTCAGTGTTTGCAGAAATAACAGGGCATTTTAAGCCTTTGATAGATTTAGTCATTTATATTCATGACGTTATACTGTTATAATGGTCAACGCCTTTTGAAGGAAATATTTTGTGCACCATAATTCATGAGTATCATTTGCTTGTTTGGGCTGAGCCAGTTCCTTTAGTCACGGCAACATGACTGACCCGAACTGATTCAGTCAGAATGATGTCACACTCACAGCTGGGGTATAAAGCTTGTGGAGAAACTACACCTCATGCATCAATATGGAACAAATCAATTTGTACAAGATTACGAATCCTCATGCTGCGTCCACACCAAAAGCGTAGAGTTTTCAGTAGATTACATTCAAAGTCAATGCACATGAACCTGAAAAATGTGCGTGACGCTGAGTTGTGAAAACCAATCAGCGTTGAGAAGCTCCGCCCGTCATCACTGTCGTCCTGCTGTTGTTGGATAAACTGCTGCTGGTCGCCTGAAGGAGCGCTGGAAGCGGCTCCATCCAGACACTCATCCTGGAGGAGTCGGTGAAATCCACCGAGTGGTGTGCGGATTCTATTA